>JADLZK010010703.1:0-534441 GCA_015847255.1 Hyparrhenia diplandra | reverse complement strand
GTCTTTCTGATGACTTGATGAGTGGAACCATCTCCTGTACGGCACCATCGTATCAGGCGTTGCCATGACAATGCAAGGAATGTATCTTTTCTCCGACAATCCATGAATAATCTGAACCATTGAAAAAATATATCATAGTTAATATTAGAAGAAACACGGGGAAGAAATTGAGACAGTGAAGTAGTTAGTGAAGATAGGTACTGTACTGCAGCCATCGCACCTTCATCATCAGTAACCAGGTGCAGAAATGCTTGGATGGTTCGGATGAACTTCAGCCATATTCGTTAGAGCAGCCCAAGCTCTGTCTGCGGCATCGAGTGCACGCCTGAGGCCACGCCTGAGGCCAACACAAAGGTGCAGGAGCGATGGCAGGTTCCCAAAGCCCGAGTCGGGAATATCTGTCCACTTAGACCACACTGTCTTAGGGACATGGAGCTCAAGTCTTCTGAGCCTCAGCATAGCTCCTTTCTGAAACACCACACGTGGATAATCTCCCTCAAACTTGCAGTCTAGCAGGCAAGGGAACAAACCAGCACTAATGATGAATTCCCTAGAGGCTAGAGACAACAATATCACAATATCCCCCGCCCAAATGCATAGCTAGGTAGCGGAGAGCAGGTAACCTTCCAAGGGTTTCGAGATCCACTTTCTGTAGCTCCCCACTAACTGTGATCTTTAGGAAGGAGAGGTTCTGAACATGTGAGCAGTTCATCCAAACCGGCAGCTTCGAGAACATGCAACCGTTAAGTCTCAAACTACGGAGAGTACTCTGGGGGCCTAACCCAGCCATCCAAGTCACATGGTTCCCAATGATTAATAGATAGATTCTGGATCTTTTGAAGCTTGTTTAGGCACTCCACCAGCAAATTTGGCTTTTCCATGCAGAGACTAATATCCAGCACTCTTAGCTTAGTTAAGCATCGCAGCTCTTGTATTATACGAGAGGGATCATGAAAGATAACTCGTAACGGTGACAGCTCTTCCACAGATGTTAGACCCCCAATCAAATTTTCCATTGCTACTGTCCAATCAAAGTACAGGCACTTTAACTGTTTTAGCTGTAGAATACTGGATGGCAATACTGAAATTGCATTGTTTGAGACATCCAATACCTGTAGGAATTGTAGGTTCCCTATTTCCTCAGGGGAGATGAGCAATGTTTGTGGACTTTAATCCTAGGAATCTCAAGTGAACTAACTTCCCAATGCCCTTAAGGTTGGAACCATGTGAAAGGTCACAATTTTCCAACCGCAGCACACGCAAAACTTCAAACCTTGAAAAGGTTGGTATTAGATGTACAGAAGATGAAAATGCAGCCACAGACCTTACTTGCTGCATGCTCACAGTATCACCAACCGCACCCTCATTCACCTTGCCATTTTGAAGGGATAACCTCCGAATCTTTTGTGACATAGATGTATGAACTGCATCATTCATTGTGGTAATAAAGTTTTCTTCCCTTGACAAGGAATGGATAAGATCAAGCACCACATCATGTACACGGCAAGACAGAAACCATCATAGTATCCTCATTATACACGGGTAGAATCAAACTTCTGTTTATGAGTTCATTGAAGTAACTCTCTCCAACTTCGCACCCTTGTTTTTCTGGAATAAAACCTTCCGCTATCCACAGCCATATCAAACATCTTTCGTTAATTTCATAGTCTTCTGGAAACATACTTAAGTACAGGAAGCAAGTCCTTATAGGGGATGCCAGATTATAATAGCTAAGCAACAGAACATTTCTCATATTCGCCACATCTGCAGTATTCTCCATACCAGTACCAATGGAACTGCACACCTCATACCATTCCAATTTATTTCTTTCTTTACTTGCCAGCAAACCAGCAATTGTAATGATAGCTAAGGGTACCCCAGCACACTTCTTCAGTATTTTATTGGATACTTCGTCTAGACCCTCATCAGGGCACTTGTCTTGTCCTTCATGGCCAAATATTCTTCCATAAAATAATTTCCTAGAACTGTCAGGACAAAGGGGTTTCATACTGTAAGCACCACCAATTTCTTCAGCCACTCTCAGAATACGTGTAGTTGTGATAATTTTGCATCCAACATTATTAGGCGGCAAAGAACATCTAATAGGTTTCCAATGTGAGATATCCCATATGTCATCAATAACAATAATGTACCTAGACCACAAAAGCCATGTTATCAGAAAACAAAGTTCTTTAACTACGCTACAATTACATTATAGATGGCAATAAATTCCATTTCACAATAATCGTTATGCATACTCCTTCAAAGAAAACCATACAAATTCATGAGAAAATGGGTGACAATTCTAAGAAAAAGAAAAAATAATCAATTCTCAGACACCACATTATTCCATAGAATTTCTGTTTCATTCTGTATAAACCAAATCTAACTATTCTAATAGGCGACAAAGGAGCAAAAGGGTCACAACCGACAGTAGAACCCATTTTATCAAACAAATAAACTGTCATACGCCCAACAAGGGTCGTATTCCCTAAGCAGAACGGGCGGGCCTGGGCACAGGAGGGCGCCACCCACGCCACACGAGGCCATCGCGGCCTACCCTAGGGCGTGCCGGGAGGATGTCCACGACCGCCGCCCGCATGCCGCCGTCATTGCTTCTAGTTACCTTATCGAGTCCTAGTTGAGTTTAGGGAATAGTTGGTTAAGATAGAAAGTCAAGTTGTTAAAGATAAAAAAGAGAATCCGGTCTATAAAGATCACCGTTTGCTTAGGAGTCAAGCCAAGTCCCATGACTATAAATACACGGGAAGATTTGATGGATCAATCAAGTAACAAAAATAGTAAAATCTCCTATCCCGCGCTATCCTGCTCCCCCACGCGCCCGGCCCCTAACCCTAGCTGCCTCCACACCGCCCCTACCCCTAATGCATGCCATTCCGCCCACGGCACCGCCAAGCACCGTCCCCGCATGTCGACTAAAGATGCTCGCCATCCACCGAGGGGTGTCCCACGATAGTAGATTTGTCGAGAGGTGCGCGAGACCAAGATGAAGATGATAGCAGAGACACAAGAGTTTATATAGGTTTAGACCGCCGACGTGGTGTAACACCCTACTCCTGCGTGTCTACTTCTGTATTGGCTATCGTATGAGCTTAGGTGAAAAAACGGGGGGGTGGCTACCCACCTTATATAGTTTGGGATAATAGATCATGATCTCCCAGGTGGTAAGTATCGATCTATTATAGATTACACGGGATTGAGTCTATCCTATTAAATTGCGTGTCTTGAGGATATCATCCGGATGTCTTGCGGTGCGCGGTGAGCTATGCCTTGTCCGCAATCCGCCTCGTCATGGGCCAGGCCACCCCCGGAGGTGCGGCCCATGTAGTGCGCCGTGGGTACCCGGGGTCATACCCCCACACCACGGTGCCCTAGCCTCGCCGCCGCCCCTCGCCGCCAGAAAACCCCGGTAGCACCCTCACATAAACAATGTAACTCTTCTAAGAGGCAATAAGATAAGAAGTGAGCATAGTTGATGCTAGAAACTAGTCAATGTGAAACAAGAGTGGATAGAAACTTACAAGTTGACTAGAAATCTTCAATAATATTTTACAAAGAGGAGTAGTGGTGCTTTTTTTAGCATAGGAGCTGTGGTGTTTTTCAATTGTACTACGACATAAAAAGTTCATAATCATAAATTGATAGCTAATATTGTTTTATTTGTTCATACCTCTTGTCCTGAAGGAATTCTCTCGAGTTCATCAATAATGACATCGTCATTGATGCTTGCAATATTTCTCTTGACGAGTTGTTCATACCTCTTCTCCCAGTGGGGTTCACTAAGCTCATCAGTAACTTTTTTTTTTCTATGGTATGTCTTGTTAAGTTGATACAACAAACCGTTGAATAATTTCTTCATGTCGGAGTCTCGACACCGATACAAAAGCTTGAGCAATCAAATTCTTCTTTAAGCTTTTCATATACCACACTAGCCGAGTTGTCTTTCCTAGACCTCCAAATCCCACAATAGAGATCTTGTCTTGCTGCTGCTTGGACACTTCATGGCCTTTTGTTAGAATCTTGATTACCTCGTCTCTTGCCTTATCAATTCCAACTAGCTTTGTCACGTCCTCATACCGCACCAATGCACGAGGGTCAACTTTGACAAAGGCTTATTATCACTATGGTTATCCTTGAGGTCATACCTGCAGCGCCGCTCATGCACCTCATGGACTTGCCTCTTGATATCTCTGATATCAGTAGCAATCTTGCGGCGTATTTGAAGCTGCTTCAACCAATTGGGGCGGCGGATCTTTGGCGTGCCAACCATTCTAGGCTCCCACCAATGACCTTCTTGTTGAAGTCATGTTGTTCAGCCGGTGACCTTGTTCCCAGCCTTGCAGCGCACCATGAACATGTCGATTTTATCCTCTATGTCATAGGATAGCTCCCTCACTTTCCCGGCCCCAGATCTTGTCCTGCTTGTCAAGCTTGTCGGCAGGCGTCTCGAGATCTTCTCTAGAGCAACCTTCATGCTCTCTAGCTCCTCTTGGAGGAAGATGATGCCGCCCTTGACTTGCTTCTGCAGGTCGTACTCGTCTTTGAGCAGCTCAGCAAGCTTGGGGAGGAGGCTCGGCAGTGCCCCTGCCACAATCTCCATGGTGGATATTTCTCCCTGCAGAGAGATATGCTGTGAGTAAGCTAGACTGTGACAAAAAAAAAGAATTAAAACCTCCTGGCCTAGTATAGCTCTTTGGAGGTGATGACGAACAAATCAATTGTAGATGCATCAGATATCGAGCAGTAGAACACCAGATCCGGACTCACTGGTTGCGATTGCAGGCGAGGGGCAACCCGTTAGTTGCCGACTCGTGGCTCAGCTTGGTGCTGGATGGAGCTGCTGCTGTGACGGAGTGTGCTGCACTGCCACCTTGATTTGAAGGTGCCGCGCCGCCGCACAACTGCCGAACTCGCTGCCTTCCTTGGATCTTTCTCCCTGCAGTAGAACATGCGTATGAAGGCTCCGTATATATGCTTATTATGATAAAAAAAAAAATCTGCTCGTCTGTATGTAGCCCTTGGGATGTGATGAACAAATGAGAGGTGTAGATGCATATATAAGAGAACAGTAGAACACTAGAGCTGGACTCACTGGTTATTGTGACTTGCGAGCGAAATCGAGGCGCAGCTTGTTAGATGCCCACCCGTGGCTCCACTTGCTGCTGGATGGAGCTGCCGCTTACAGGGTGTGCATTTGGTTTGAAGACTGCTGAACTGGCTGTGCGCGCCGGCCTTGGACATAGACCAGGTATATTAGCTAGAGTGCAAAGCAACCAAGGGATATAGCTAAGGGAGGACTAGATTATTAGGAGCAGCAATTAGGATCAAAACAAAGAGAGAGGCCAAACAAGTGAGGTGGATATGTATACTTGACAAATTAAATAAGAAGTTGTGTTTAGTTTATCTCCTTCATAATTTCTTATCTTAGCCAATGCCCGCAAGAGACCGAAGGCGTACGTCATGGATTACATCAAACAAAAATAAAATTGATTAACAATAAAAGAAAGAGATTAGGACGTACAGAGTTGATAATTGTCGGGTTGGGAGCAGCTGGTGGTGCGAAGGCATCCATGGTTGCCGCCCACCACCGATAATGACATTTACTTACTACATTGGCGCATTCACTTGGTGGATATGCCAAAGATAGAAATAAATATATGGCATGTTATATATATGGGCTTTCAACATCTATGTGAAAACCCAATCACATAAAATGTATTAGTCACGGCTAGCACACATCAAGACCTCTATGGACCTGCACCCTCTGGCCGAGGGAAAGGTAGCTATACTATAGCAGATTCTTGTGTGTTGGTGCAGAGTGACTGTTTGCGTGCATTGGAGTTTAATGATGGTGAGCTCACTGGTTGTTGTGACTTGGGAGCAAAATCGAGGTGCAGCTCGTTACCTGCCCACTCGTGGCTCCGCTTGCTGCTAGACGGAGCTGCCGCCTCTGTTTTGGGGTGTCGCCTAGTCGTCGCCTAGGCGTCAAGGCGTGCTAGAGACGCTGGGCGTCGTGGACGCCACGACCTTCACTGGTATGGCGTCCGCCTAATCGCACCAGGCGTCGCATAGGCGTAGATAGGCGTCCGGCAGACGCCTACAACCGCGCCGCGGATGCCGCAGTCGCGGGGGAAGACCGCCAAAGGACCGCGCCCTGCCGGAAATCGGCCGCGCGCCCGCGTGAAAAGCAAGAGGCGCGGGAAATTGACCGTGCCGTCCGCCCTCCTTGCGCGGGAAATCGACCACGTGTGGCATTTACCGCGAGTACGGGCGAGGGGAGAGGAAGAGAGAAGGCGGCGGGCAAACCACGAGCTCCTCTTGCGGCTTGGCTGCTCCTCTGCTCGAGTCCGCCGGCCGCCCGCCCCTGCCGCAGAGCCAGCCCTACATCTCCGCACGTCCGCACCTGCTCTGCGGCTCTACCTTGAGTCTACTTCTCCGTCAGCTGCTCGCCCGTCTGCACCTCCGCGGGTAGTTCCCCTTCCGCCTGCTTTCTCTCCCGCCTCCTCTGCTTTCCCTCCCGCCTGCGTGCGTGAAGCAGGGAAGAGGCGGCGGCGCTGCGTGCGTGAAGATGTGCGTGAAGGAGCGATGCCTGAGAAGGGATAAGGGTACACCCGTGGGCTACCTATTGGGCTATTGGGCTGGCCAACCATTCTCTTTACATTTGCCCTTTTCTGATTTTTTTTTTTCCCTTTTTCTCTTTTTTGAACCTATTTTCCTATTTCTTAGACTGATGAGGCGTCGCCTCGCCTCGCCTCGCCTAAGCGTCGCCTAGGCGTTGTGAAGGGTCGGGCGCCGCCTGCCCGTGGCGCCTCAAAACATGGGCTGCCGCTGAGACGGGGTGTGCCTTTGATTTGAAGGTGCTGCGCCACCCCAAAACTACTGAAATCGTTGTGCTGGCCTTGGACATAGACCAGGGCTATATTAGCTTTTGAGTGCATCAGGCAACCAAGGGATATAACTAACTAAGGTAGTAGGACTTATATTAGTAGCAGCAGATATGAGGACGTACAAGCAATTAGGATCCAAACAAAGAGAGAGGATCCAAACAAGCTAGTCCTCGGCAGCCTCTCCCGTGGAAAAAAAAAAAAAACTTTGTGGACCTAATTTTTGATTTTGCAAGTCAATTATGACAAACTTTTAGAGATGGGCTCTTTTTTCCCTCTTCGTATTATTTCGGGAGTTGACAAACAACGAAAAGATTGGAGAAATCAATTTGCTAAACTGTTGGAGATGCTCTAAAATTATTCATACATTTTGTGACCAAAATGTAGAAAGCAATGGAGTTGTATTGAGAAAGGGTCTTCGCGTTAAACTTATTAAAAATGGATTAATAAGTGAATAAGAAAAATAGAAAATAAGTATTTAGGATGATGGGTCGTGTGGTCCACTCATAGAGCAGACACGGCGGCGTTGTGCTAGAAGGCAGCAGCCAATGGGCACGGCGCGGCGCCGACGTCAGGTCAGGAAAATTTGAAAAAGGGTCCATCCAATCGACCGGTTTGGAACTCTTGATCCGCTACTGGCCCACCGTCGTCGTAACTTGGGTTGATACGGAGCCCATTAGGATCGATTTTTTGGGCTTGTTCTACGATCCACTAGGCTGACCCACTCTGATCCAACCCCATGAATTCAGTACAACGTTCAAGTCATATTCGATCAGGTTGTTGTTCGAATTGCAAGGGATGACCGTTGAGGGTACCTCGAGGCTTAATTCCCCAGGACCTCGACGATGGAGAGAGTCGAGGGGTCCTAGCTGCCGGTGATCTCGCCCATCTCGGCAGAGATGGGATTCACGGCGTTGTTGGTGCTGATCTATGTCACGATACTGCCTGTACCGCTGCGGCCCGAAGCCCAAGGAGAAGAGGAAGTCGAAGCCCAATGCCAAGTATCACGGCCCAGATTGGCACAAGTGAAGCCCAAAGCCTGCTCCAGTGAGAGGATGACAATCTTCACCAGCTGTAACGACCGGTTAGCTTAAGGAGGCGTTTACAGAGACGGGTTCGTCTTGTCTTGGTTGTAATCGGTTAGAACTCAAGCGAAGCTCTGCTTTCGGCCGGCGGCCTTGGCCGTCCGAGAACTTGTAACCGGTCAGCCATTACCCGATACTGTGAGATTCGTCGAATACTAGCTATCATCCCTATCTAGCGTTACATCCGGTATCATCGAGCCACCAAATCCTAGGATTCCTTCCACCATCGATCGACACAAGGCTCGGTAATAAGCGGATTGGACCTCGATTGCTTGCCGATCGAAGTTCGATTTGCTATAAATCCATCCACCGTCGCCGATTGGGAGTCCAAGTTCGAGTAGATCCAAGTCATCTTCCCCAATTCGCCTCGGGCGCATCCCCACCCAGACGCGAGTCCAAGTCGCGATGAAGATTGATGAGCAACTTCGCGTTCTTGGCTGCCGAAGATGGACACGAGGCGCCAAGTCCTCCGAGCGCCACTCCGAGGTCGGCGGCCGCATCGACGCATTTATCTTCACCACGGTGAACGAACTGCGTCTGCCAAGGACGACTTCGAGCGCTGGCGTCCAGAAGTCGATTCGGAGATGGAGAACATCCGTACCTCAGTCGCGGATCTGCGCGCCAAACTCGAGAAGTCCGCGGCAACGTCTCCCGGGCCCATCAAGCCCGAGCTGGAGCACCACATCGGTGGCGGCTCGGCAAAGGTGCCGGCATCCGCCCATCTGGATGCGTCCTCATCGGCAACACACTGGCCAACCGCCACCGTCGTTGGATTGAGGCTCTCTACGGGTGTGTCTACACCCGTGAGCCACCAATTCCCAAAGGTATGAGGCCAGATCCCAGACCACCACCCTATGGATTCGACTTTGCTCATACTCATTCATGCTGCTCCCACAACCACTTAGGCCCTGCTATGCCACAAGTAGATTTTCCAAAGTTTAATGGTACAAACCCCAAGCTCTGGATTAGGCAAAGGTGATACTTACTTTGACCTCAGATCGTTTCTGTTGAGAACTGGGTAAAATTAGCCACCGTGGAATTTCCACTGGGCCGCTCAATTTTGGATGCAAACTGTTGAAATTAATGTTAGACAAAGGTACACGGGAGGAATTATGTCATCTTGTGGTGGATAGGTTTGATAGAGATCACTTCAACCTATTCATTCGCCAATTTTTTCATGTTGAGCAAACACACACTTGTTTCGAATATATAACCCGTTTGATGATCTTATGCACCAAATGCTAGCCCATGATCCCTTAGTCAACCCTGCTATTCTCACTAGGAAGTTCATTAATGGCCTTAAACCTGCTATACGAGCTGCTGTAATTTTACATAGGCCAAAAGACCTAGATACTGCTAGCTCCCTTGCTCTTATACGGGAGGAGATCATGAATGGGTTCAAAACCCAAGAGCCCAAGAAGAAGGAGTTCAATTATTCATCTTCCAAGTATAATCAAGTGCAAGACAACAAGTATTACCAGAAGCCAAGTTATGGATATCATTAGAACCAAGCTCAAGAAGCTAATAACAATACTCACCAAGAGGACAAGAGTGAAGCTGTCAAGAGTAAACCCGATGAAAAAGTCAAGGCATTGTTGAAATATAGAAGATCCAAGGGTTTGTGTTTCAAGTGTGGTGGTAAATGGCAACCTCAACATAAATGCCCAAACTCTTGTACCACTGAACATGATTGAAGAAGTGTGGAACACATTGGGGGAATGTTTTCCTGAAATGGTGCAAGATCACTCTGAATCTGATTCTGATGAACTCATGGCCTTATCTGATCAAGCAGCCAAAGGTATACAAGCACCCCATACTCTGAAACTCCATGCATTCATTAAGCACAAGCCTGCTATTATATTGGTGGATTCTGGTAGTTCACATAACTTCATCAGTGAACACATGGCTGAATGTCTGAAACCATGGAAACCAATATCACATCCTATGGCGGCGCTAAGGTTGCCGATGGTACATTGTTACAATGCACTCATGAAGTCAATAATTGTACTTGGACATCTCAAGGGGTCATTTTCACCAACACATTTAAAGTCTTGCCACTTCAAGTGTTATGATGCTATCTTAGGCATGGAATGGCTAGAAGCATTCATCCCAATGCAAATGCAAAGTGGAAAGAGAAATGGTTGAGTTTCACTATGCAAGATCAAGTGGTTAAGATTCAATGTATACCCGATGTTTGTTTTTACCGCTGCATGAGATTTCTTGCAACCCGCTTCTTTGCCATTGGATAAGAATGATGAACTATGGCATACTTGTAGCACTTTATGCCAGATCCCGTACCAGCCTTGGTTTCGAAAGCGTTACCTCCTGATATCAAAGAACTCATTCAAGAATTTCCTGTCATATTTGAGGAACCCTCTGGAGAACCACCACCTAGTTCCGTGACTCATTCTATTCCACTAATTCCCCGGTGTTCAACCATTCAGACTGAAGCCATACAGATATACACCTGCTCAGAAAGATGAAATAGAACAGCAAATTGCTCATTTGATAAAATCCAATATGATCCAAGAGAGTAACAGTCCATTTGCATCTCCTGCCTTACTTGTTAAGAAGAAATCGGGGAATGGAGACTCGTGTTGACTATAGAAGATTGAATGCATATACAAATCAAAAACAAGTTTCCAATGCCAATTGTGGAGGAACTATTTGAAGAATTACATGGAGCTTGTTGGTTCTCTACTTTGGATCTCGATCCGCTTTCATCAGATTATGATGACACCTCAAGACGATACAAAACCGCTTTCCGCACTCACAGTGGGCATTATGAGTATTTGGTCATGCCATATGGCCTTACAGGTGCTCCTGCTACCTTTCAGTCCATCATGAACCATATTCTTGCTCCACTGCTCAGAAAATGTGTTGTGGTGTTTATGGATGACATACTAATATATAGTACAACCTATGAGGAGCATTTGCAACATGTCAGACAGGTGTTCCAACTACTACAGCAACATCAGTTTAAAGTCAGGCTTTCTAAATGCTCCTTAGCCAAACAAGAATTGCATTACTTGGGACATGTGCTATCACCTAATGGAGTGTCTACTAACCCCGCTAAGATTAAGGATGTAGCTCTTTGGCAATCTCCTACTTACGTAAAAGAGGTCGATGTTTTTAGGCCTAGCCGGTTACTACGTAAGATTTGTCAAGAATTTTGGGATGATTGCCAAACCCCTTACGACCTTTTGAAGAAGGGTACCATATTCTCGTGGACGATCATTGTGAAGTGGCTTTCCAGTTGTTGAAGCAAGCTTTAATCTCTGCACCAGTCCTAGCTGTTCCTAATTTTGCCAAACCATTTGTGGTGGAGACGATGCTTCGCACAATCGGAATTGGAGCAAATCCCCACAACAAGAAGGACACCCCATTGCTTATGTCGATAAAGCACTTGGTCCTAAACATCAAGGGTTATCTACTTATAAGAAGGAAAGTTTGGCCATTCTATTAGCTCGGACCAAAGGAAATCATACTTGCTTCCTGCTGAGTTCATTATTCATACTGACCAGAGAAGCCTGACATATCTCACTGATCAAAAACTTCACACATATTGGCAACAGAAAGTGCTGACCAAACTGATGAGCTACCAATATAAAATCACCTATAAGAAAGGATCTACTAAGCGTGCTGCAGATTCTTTGTCAAGGGCTCCAAATCCTCCATCATGTCTTAATGCTATCTCTTTAGCACAACCAATCCGGCTGCAGACCCTGCAACAAAGCTATGATGATAATGAGACAGCTCAGAAGCTATTGAGTACACTAGCTGTGCATAATCCGTAAGGTCATTTTACACTCGACTCGGGGTATTATCGATACAAACAAGCAATGTTGGGACATTCCAAAGACACGCAACTCAAGGTAACTGCACAACTTCATGACTCTCCTATTGGTGGTCATTCGAGTTCATTGGTTACATATCACAGGATCGATAAGTCGTTTTATTGGCCACATATGAAACAAGACATCAAAGAATTTGTGGATACTTGTAGTGTTTGTCGACAAGCCAAAACCGAGAGGGTTTGTAGGATCCGATGGAAGCCTAGAGGGGGGGTGAATAGGCTTAACCCCAAAATTGACCTGTTAAAACTTACGTAGACTGTCAAGACACAAGAGGCGCGGCAAATGCCTTGCGTCAAAGTCGCGACGCCAAGTCAAGTCAGCGGCACCTTTGCCGCGTGAACCGACCAACAGACAGAGACAGAGACAGAGACACACTTCTCTCGGCGGGCGGGCGCGGCACTGCCACGTGGTGGCGGCACCGCCACAGATCACCGAACGAGCACTCTCAAAAGCTAGTCCACGAAGCCGGAGTTTGGTGCTCAAGGTTCCCCACTCTGTTCCCCGCACACAAATATACCACGAGAAAACCTTCCAAGGCTGGCAGAAAACCCAAAGAACCAAGTAGATCGGGTCGAAGCCCTTTCTCACAAGACAAATATGCAATAAAGTAAAGGGAGAACAAGTGAGACAAGGATTTGACCCGTGGTTCACCGCGCCACACAAAGTGGGGCTACGTCCCACGTTGTTGAGGTTACCACACAAGGCTTAGCTTGCCCACCGGCTTGCTTTTTCCCTCGTTCACAAGTCTAGGGAGTTAACCCTAGAGATGTGGGGTAATGTATTGTTTGTAGAGTGAGGTTACAAACCTCCCAAGGCTGCCACACGAAGGGGGCAAGCTCAAGGGCGACGCCTAGCCGCCTAGGAGCAAGCTCCAAGAGTAAAGAACCCTAGGGTTCCTACCAAACGTGAACCAAATGCTCTTTTGAGTGGGGAAGTAGTAGATCCGGCCTCCACAAGCGGTTTTGTTTGTCTTTTCCCTCAAGATTTGATGGTGGAATCGAAATCTTTGCTTGGGGAAGGAGGAGCAACAATGGAGGAGTGAGAGAGAGCAAGAGGTCTGTTTTTCCGTCCGCTTTTCGCGAGGTTGAAGATGAAGTGAGCGAGTAACCGTTGGGGAGGGGTAGAATGGGTATTTATACCCCACGGACCCAACGGTAGGATTTAAGTGTGGCATTTGCCGCACCGCCGGGCTGACTTGCCACAGAAGGCGCCGCATTGCCGCACCATTGCGCTGCATCAGCCGCGCCAACCAACGACAAACGAAAAGGTGAGAAGCAAGTGGAAATGCCGGGCCGGTCGGGTTTGGAGCCGAGTGTTGTGTCCGGATTTGATGTTTAGAGCACTTGGTCCACAAAAAGAGAATCCTAGGATCCCTCTTAATAGTACGGCATTTTCTAAACTCAAGATTCGAAATATAAAATAATTTAAACGCCTTGAGCCGGAAACACCACCATCTAGCTTATTTGGTACTTTTGGACTGTTCATCAACTCCATATTTTAATCCCTCGCATGTCATCTTCGTAAAAACTCATTAGTCCCCTAATTCGGTGGTCATCAACGCCAAAACCCACTTAGAGCTTGATTGCACTTACAATCTCCCCTTTTTGGTGATTGATGACAACCAAATTAGAGCTTACATAAGATGTAAAGTCGAACTTAGATTACGAAGACCAAGGATGTAGAACCTCCCCTAAATATGTGATTGAGTTTTGAATTCTCATGGTTGACCTAAAATGTCAATTTCACATATTTAGGTGTTGTGAGGCCTCCCCTTAATGTATAAGTGAGATTTGAATTCTCAATTTTGACATAAAAGTCAAGATATACATTTAGAGTGTGCAAGGCCTCCCCTACATCCATGGTTGCCGTGGGGTGCTCAAAGGTGTCAGAAAATATATCCGTGATGCATATGACAACAGTAATATGATCAGAGCACAAAAGAGTGTCTGTGCATGATCGATGTGCGGCGGCTTTATCACGCTGGGGTGCGACGCTGCCGCGACTATCGGCACATGATGACATAACAACATCACATCACAAACGTATATGACAAGATATATATACTCTAAACATGCGGCGGGATAATTAAAAACAGAGTTTAAACAATCAACAACCAAATTTGAGGAATAACAAGTCATAGGTGGCATTATTACATAAAATAGAGTTTCTCTCAAACTCACACCTAACAAGCTACTCTCAAAAGATCTAAACTCTGAAGATCCGCTGCTGCATCATCATCATCTTCCTCGAAGCGTCCAGGGCGTCGAAAAAGTTTGACCCCCTCATTTCTTCTAATTTTCTCCCCCTTTGGCGTCAAGCACCAAAAAGATCATAGAAAAGAGAAGAAACTTAGCGAGTCACTCCTCACCGGTGTCCTCACGACCGAAGCCGTGGTCCTCGTCCTCCTCCGAGATAATCTGCGGCTGGTACGTGCGGAGCGACAGTGGAGCGTCCGAGCCGGCCGGGCCGAGAAAACTCCCAAGAAGGTCCCACAAGTCCTGATCCGAGCCTCGGTGGCTGAAAGCTCGGAAGATCATACCGAGGTGGTCTAGGGATAGAAGGAGGAACTGGGAGTCCTTGCTTCTCCCCGACACTCTTGAAGGCCTGTCTAACCTCCCCCCGCAACTCATAAGTCTCCTGCTGAGATGCATAAGTGCAATGCCCAAAAATGGCCTTGATCCACTTCTTCACCTTGGATCTAGACTGCTTGTGTCTCTGGGCCTAGAGCTAGAGGGTGCTCCATGTCCTCTCTCGCCGGCCAGGTGCCTCCTGGCGAGGGTCCGGCTCGCCCTTGGTCTTCCCACCATCCAAGCCATGGGTCTTCTCTATATTATAGGCGTGTGAAAGCAATCCTTGGGATAGATGTTCCCACCGACCCTCTCAATCATGAACATAATGTAAGGAGCATATGGCGGGGTTCCTCCTAGCATCATCCATGGCATTTGCTAGTTGCCTCCAAATGAACTTTCCCACATTGAAAGTCTCATCATTCCCGAAGTGAGCAAGCGATTTCTAGCATAACCATTCACATCGGAGGCTGCTCCATCCTTAGGATCAATGGTGCATCTGCGAGAGGTTGTTCATCACATAGAAGAAGTCCTTCAACCCCTTCCTCTTTCAAGTAGCCGAGGATCTCGCCCGGCAATCCCTCGATAGTCTTGGCCTCAATGGGGTCAATCTCATGTATATCGTGTACTCTCTGGGGTCAGCCCCCAAAACCAAGTATCGGACGACGAAGGTGACAAAGTCAACTCTGTAGTGCCTCCCCGCCGGTCATCCGATTGGATGGTGTCGACGGCCCGTCCCGGTAATAAGTGGCATGGAACCCGACTAAGGATCTCCTCATTCCAATCATGCTTGAAAGACATGATATCTGTCGACTCAAACTTCTCACAAGCTTCAATTGCCTCATTGAAGGCCTCCTCCTCCTTGTCTACCATCCTCTCAAAATCAATATAATGCATGGTTGTGATCTTGCTCTTGGTGGAGTGGAGGAGAACTGCTCGATAGAAATTGGAGTGAAATGCTTTGCCCAAAACCTCTCATCAATCCCCTCTGTACGCTCATCTGCATAGACATTGTAAGCTCTAGCATCTGCTACTTCTCTTTGCTTCTTGAAGTAGCTCACGACTGGGATAGGAGGATCATTTACAGGTGCCGCCATCTCAAACACACCCTCCACCTGCTGCATGTAGCTGCTGTCAAATACTGAGGGGTGTTCAGGGGTCCCTTGGTCACCATCAGGCACAATGGTGTACCCATCTTTAGCTTCTTTGTTGCTCCTCGGTGAGTGAGGCCGCTCCCATCGCTTTGCTATCACCGCTCCTCTGTTCGGTTCTTTCTTCCACGACCTCTCCTTTCAAACAACCTTGATCCTCATCTTTCTCTTGCCATGAGGATCGCCTCCGAGATCCATCTATGCATTTTAAGACATTGATCGAAACGATTGATAGAAGGTCAAAAATGGTCAAATATATGTGAAAGAAGGTTTGAGACATAAACTTAGGTGATTGGAGCAAGCTATCTAGGTAAAAACACGGGGAACTGCGCACGCTGCGTAGGGAGGCACGGCCACTTGCGTGATCTCGCGACCTTTACCCGTCTGCGGGTCACGCGGCACCTGCGCCTTTCCCCCTTGCTCAAACCGCCTATTCTTATCTCCCAAACAGTTCTAAACCATCTATTTGACACATTCTCGTATTTCTATGCCAATTTCGAGATCAAATTAACAATTTAGGTGTAAATTACCCGTGGATTGAAAAAAACGAATATGAGTCGAAGTGAAAGTTTCTTCGGTATTTGAAATCGATCAATTTCCCATCTCAATTGAGTAGGTGATTTGGGAAATATTTGCTTTGTTTGAATCAGCTAGAAACTTGTTAAGTTCCATTTGGGGCGGCAATGCCGTGCCCTCCCCTAAATCACCTAAGTAATTAAAGTGCGAAATTTGTCGATTCCATTCTACCAAATCACTTTCCTAGGGTTCATACATCACTAATCAATACAAATCCACAAGTAATTTCAACACCATGCATAGATCGGGCAAGAATAGCATGACTTAGGGTTAGGTGTACCTTTTGACTCGTGGATTGAGAGGAGAAGTCTGCTCGGGGATAGGGAGCGAGAGGCCGGAGATCGCAGGAAGATGGCCGGCGGGCGGCGGCGCGCGGCATCTGCCGGAGCCAAGGCCGGCCGGCCGGGGCGGGCAGCGGCGGGGCGGCGGCAGCGGCGGCGGCCTTCCTTCGCCGGCGCGAGAGCAGAGCGCGGGGTGGAGTCGGGCGGAGAAGAAAGAAAGAGGACCGGGCGAGCCGGGGGTAGAAAAGGAAAGAAGAAAAACGCTTTGGCTCGGTACGGTTCGAACATTAAAAATCGAAACCCTAGGCGCGACACATTGCCCGCTGAAAAAGGCGCACCGCCCGCGAGAACGCCAGCAACGCTGCCACTCCGATCCGCCGTCCCGCAAATATATTGCCACTTTTGACTTTATTTCTCCTCAACCTTGGTCACGAGACACCAAAATTCATTGCCGGGGACAGATCATCGATGCAGAACAATGGCATTGAATTTCGGATTAGAATTTGAAAACCTTTTGAAACACAATATGAAAGATTTCATAAACTTTTCCTATGTCGATCTAGTGTCTCAAGCAGTTGCATGTGTGCTTGAATTCAAACCAAGTTACGAGAATCGAGAATGTTTAGCTCACTACATAGCGCACAAAACCTTGACTCATCGAGAGGCTTGGTGAAGATATCGGCTAGTTGCTTTTAGGTGCTCACATGGCGGAATTGCGATATCTCCTTTGAGTTCGTGGTCTCTCAAGAAGTGATGACGGATGTCTATGTGTTTTGTTCTAGAGTGTGCTGCTGAGGGTTATTTGCGAGTTTGATGGCACTCGTTGTCACAAAGAAGAGGTATCTTTGTGAAATGACATCCGTAATCTTTTAAGGTTTGCTTCATCCAAAGTAGTTGAGCACAACATGCACCGGCCGCAACATACTCGGCCTCGGCGGTGGAAAGGGCTACACAATTTTGCTTCTTAGAGCTCCAAGACACTAAGGACCGTCCAAGGAATTGACATGTCCCCTGAAGTGCTTTTTCGATCTACTTTGCAACCCGCATAGTCGAATCGAATAGCCAAGTAGATTGAACTTGGAACCCTTGGGATACCACAAGCCAAGGTTAGGAGTGAGTACTAAGTATCTCAAGATTCTCTTAACAGCCACGTTGTGACATTCCTTTGGATTGGCTTGAAAACGAGCACACATACACACACTAAGCATTATGTCCGGCCTAGATGCACAAAGGTAAAGCAAAGATCCAATCATGGAGCGATATACCTTCATGTCCCACAATTGGACCCTCCTCATCAAGATCAAGATGTCCATTGCTTGGCATTGGAGTTTTGATTGGCTTTGCCTTAGCCATATCAAACTTCTTTAGCATGTCGTGGGTGTACTTGGTTTGGCAAATGAATGTCCCTTCCTCCATTTGCTTGACTTGAAACCCGAGGAAGTACTTTAGCTCACCCATCATGGACATCTCGAATCTCTTAGTCATAGTCCTACTAAATTGCTCAACATACACATTGTTAGTGCTACCAAATATTATGTCATCGACATATATTTGGCATACAAATATATCATTGCTAACTTTGTGAGTGAAGAGAGTAGGGTTGGCTTTGCCTATCTCAAAGCCTTGTTTGAGCAAGAATTCCTTAAGGCATTCATACCATGCTCTAGGTGCTTGCTTAAGCCCATAGGCGCCTTATGGAGCTTGTAGGCGTGGTTGGGAAACTTGGGGTCTTCAAAACCGGGGTGGTTGCTCAACATATACTTCCTCTTGTAGTGGGCCATTGAGGAATGCACTCTTGACATCCATTTGGTACAGCTTGAAGTCATGATGGGCGGCGAAGGCTAGAAGAATGCGAATTGCTTCTAGTCTTGCCACCCCGGTGCATACGTCTCATCGAAGTCCAAGCCCTCTACTTGAGTGAAGCCTTGAGCAACCAATCTTGCCTTGTTTCTTGTCACCAACCCATCTTCATCTTGCTTGTTACGGAAGACCCACTTGGTGCCAATGATGTTAGTCTTGGGTCTTTCCACCAACTCCCAAACTTCATTTCTTTTGAAGTTGTTGAGCTCCTCTTGCATGGCCAACACCCAATCCGGATCCTTGAGAGCATCATCTACTTTTCTGGGTTCCAAAGATGAAACAAAAGAGAAATGTTGTGAGCGGCTAGATGAGATCGAGTAGTAACTCCCTTTCGAAGACTCCCAAGGATGTTATCAACGGGGTGATCCGTTGAATTGTTTGTCGTGATGTCGTGGGTGATCAACGCCTTACGCATTTTCTTCTTGATCTTCATCATATTCATCATCGACTTCAAGAATTGGAGCAAGATCAAATGGTTGAGCGGTGATGCGGTGGATCGGTCGTTCTTGAGGTAGAAGGCGCGGCACCCGCCGTTCGTAGCGTAGACGCCGCCCGGCGGATTGGACCTTCGCCCGGCGTCGCCGTACTTGGTCATCGAGTGCGTCGGCGGAATCTTGTGCGGCAACAACCGGTGGATCCTCCTCTCCATTAGCTTGATCTTCTTGAGGCCTTATGTCACCGATAGCCAATTGCTTGATTGCCTCACAAGGTGGATCCTCCTTTCCTACAACACTTTGATCAACTTGCTCTACTTGAGAGCCATTAGATTCATCAAATGTCACATCTATAGTGATTTCAACCCTCTTGGGTGGTTTGGTTGAAAACACGATAGGCATGCTCATTTGATCCAGAACCAAGAAAAAACCTTCATCAACTTTAGGTGCAAATTTAGAGGTTCGAGGCCTTTTGTTCAGAATGAAACACTTGCACCCAAACACCCTAAAGTATGACACCTTAGGTTTGTTACGGTTAAGAGCTCATATGAAGTCTTCTTGAGTTTCTTGTGTAAGTAGAGGCGGTTGATGGCATGACAAGCGGTGTTGATGGCTTCACACCAAAAGATGTCCCAAGTCTTGTACTCATCAAGCATTGTCCTTGCCATCTCTATGAGTGTACGGTTCTTCCTCTCTACTACACCATTTTGTTGAGGGGTATATGCGGTGAGAACTCATGCTTGATGCCCTCTTCATCAAGGTACTCTTCAACTTGGGTGTTCTTGAATTCGGTCCCATTGTCACTTCTTATTCTCTTGGCCGGGAGATCGAATTCTCTTTGTGCCCCTCTTGATGAAGGTTTTCACCTTCTCTTGTACGACACTTATCAAAGACAAAGAAAACCCAAGTGAAGCGGGGTAGTCATCAACAATAACAAGTCCATATTTGTTACCCCGATGCTAAGGTAGGCCACCGGTCCAAAGAGATCCATGTGTATCAACTCCAATGGTTGAGTAGTGGTCATCACGCTCTTTGGTGGGTGAGGTGCACCTACTTGCTTCCCGGCTTGGCAAGGTCCACATATCCTGTCTTTATCAATAATCAACATTTGTTAGTCCAATGATGTGGTTGTCTCTCTGCCCGGTTTGGCCAAGTTCCTCATGCCAACATGTGCTAGGCGGCGATGCCATAACCAGCCCATGCTAGATTTTGCCATTAGACGGTATCAAGCTTAGCCTCACTTTTGTTGAAATCAACTAAGTAAAGCTTATTCTTGAGTTTGCCTGTAAAGACAACAGAGGAATCCTTCTGCGAAAGACTTCCACACCAACATCCGTAAAGAGACAATTGTAGCCTTTCTCACACAATTGTGAGACCAACAACAAATTGTATCCCAACGAGTCAACATGCAAAACATCTAAAATATTGTGCTCAGTTGTGATAGCGGCGTTACCAAGACCGATCACACTTCTTACATCATCATTTCCAAACCTTATGTTGTTCCTATCGTCATTGGTTTGGGAATATGATGAGAACATACTCCTTTCTCCGGTCATATGATTTGTACGACCAGCGTCAAACACCCAACTTGACCCACCGGAGGAGTATGCACAAAAAACAAGTTTAGTTCACAAGTTTAGGTCCCCTAAGATTCTTGGGACCTTTTACCTTAGTCACAAGAACTTTGGGAACCCATATAGAGGTGTTGCAATAAAGTTTCTTTTCACCTTTGCCCAAGTACTTTGCAAACACCTCCCCTTGCTGTTTGCCTTCACTTCAAAGCAAGGATTTGAGTCTAACTTGCTTGCTTTTGCCTTTGATTGATAGGAGTGGCCCTTAGGAACAGCCTGACAAGATTTTTCGACTTACGGACCTTCTTCACGAGGCTTTTGGACCATTTTCTTGGGTCTATTCTGAGCCGAGGCGGTGTAGGTGACCTTCCCTTTTCTTGGGGCGCGCGACCGCCGCCCGTCGGCGTCCTCAGCGACAGCGCCGCCCGTCCTCATGGCATTGCCGCCGTACTTGCGGCACCCGCGTGTGTGGCGGCGATGCAGGCTCGGGTTGGCTTGTGTCCAACGCTGTGTGTGTCTCTCTCTGTACCCTCTTGTGCCTTTGCTCAAGAATTTGACACATTCAACACCATTGATCATCTTTCGACCATTGGTTTTGTTTCCATGCTTGTGTCCAAGTCCATCCTTGATTCTTGGATTTCTCCCATCAATGTAGTTGGGCCTTTTGGGAGCCTCAATCTTGTTGCTCACTTTGTTGCCTTGCTGGTTTCACCTTCTTTTCTTACCATAGCGGTGAGCCTAGTGATCTCTTTCTCCATTGCTTTCATATTGGCAAGGTTAGTGGCATAAGCATTCATATCAACATTATAGCATTTTCCACAACCTTGACTAGTGGAGGGAGTAGAGGTATCCTTTGTGGCTAGGAGATGTGAGTTGCTCTCACTAAGAATGCTATGTTCATTTTCAAGCTTTTTGTGCTTGTCTTGCAAATCACAATATTTCCCATTTAGGGTGACCATAGCCTTCTTAGTAAGAGCATGATTTCCTTGCTCATTAGCTAGGCTCTTTTGCAAGGAAGCCACCTCACTTCTCTCGGCTACAAGAGCATCCTTGTTATCAACATAGAGCTTTTCAAGTCTATCAAGTTGACTATCTCTAGTTGCTAACTCCGCTTGGGTACTTTCTAAATCCGCCATTAGTTGAGCAAAGAAAGCCTCTAGTTTTGGGATCTAGGTTTTTAGTGAGTCTAACATATTCTTCATCATCACTAGATTTATCTTCACTAGAGCTTTCACTAAGATCACTAGAGTCATCACTAAGAGAAGGAGAAGGTTTGGGTTTGGATTTTACCTTCTCATGCTTGGCCATAAGACAAACATGAGTGGAGTCATTTTCCTCATCCTCATCATCGGTCATGTTGTCGAAGAGCTTGGGTGTAGAGGTCTCTTGCATAGCGAATGTTGCAACATGGACTTCCTCTTCACTTGTCTCTTTTGTTGAGTCCCACTCATGGCCGATGTGAGCTTCACCCATGCTTCTTCCCTTTCTCTTGTAGTCTTGCTTCTTGTCCTTGCCATTGTCCTTCTTGTATTTGTTGTTCTTGTTCTCATAAGGACAATCGGCAACAAAATGCTCGGTCTTTGCCACAATTGAAGCATGTTCTCTTTTTCTTGTTTGGGAATCTTCGTTTGCACCATCTTGTAGCCATTTGCTTTCATCCCCTTCCCATACTTCTTCATGAATAGGGCCATGTCATCAATCTTCTTGTAATCAGCCCCATCATCTTCATCATCACTTGAGGAAGAGGTTGCATCAATATTGTCTTGCATCTTCTTCATTTCTTTGTCTAGACTTGTTGATGCTTGCTTGCTGCCCTTCATCTTGTTGGAGGAGCTTGGCTTGCTTGTCTTGGTTGCCTTGAGAGCCACATCCTTGATCTTGATGCCCTCAAGCTTGGCTTGCAACTCTCAAGCTTTCTTCTTTCATTTGCCTCCTCTCTTTGCATGTCATAGGTGAGTAGTCTTCCAAGCACATCATTTGGAGTGAATTGTTCAAACTTCTTCTTGTCACGAATCAAGGTGACCACTATGTCATTTCTAGGTGTGTATGCCTCAAGCATGATCTTGACAACGGTGTGGTCATCTAGATCCTCATCTCCAAATCCTCTAATCTTGCCAACTAGCACCATCAACCGGTCAAACATTTCTTGGGCTCCTTCTCCATCAAGGATCACAAACCGGTTGAGCTTGGCCTTCAACAAGTCAATCTTGGCTTTTCTTACTTTGTCTACTCCTTCATGTGCAAGTACTAGAGTGTCCCAAATCTTCTTTGCTTCATTGACATTCATCACCCTATTGTACTCATTGCCTTCAAGAGCACTAAGGAGGATGCTTGTGGCTTGGCGTTGATGTGGGCAGCTGCTAGCTCTTCATTCGTCGGCTCCTTGGGGTTCACCTAGGTGGCTGAAATCCACTTTGCACACAACCTCCCAAAGACCGGGGTGAAGGGGCGCTAAGATAGGCTCTCATCAAGTGCTTCCACTTGGCATAGTTGGTCCCATCGAAGCGGGGCAACTTTCCCGCGGGGTACATTGATGAAAGACTTCTTATCGCGGTTAGTCAAGTAAGAAGAATAATTAAAAGGATATGGCGGCCCGAACTTGTTGTTGTTGACGCTGCCCTCATCCTTCTTGCTTTCCTTCTTCTTCTTCTTGTTGTAGGAGATATCATCATCTCCATCGTCGGAGCTACTTGATAGCTCACTTGACTCCGCCTCTTCTTCTTGCCTTTTCTTCTCTCTTGCTGCCCTCCCTAGCGACTCTTGCCTCCACGAATCATCTTTCTTTGATCTTTTCTTTGAAGCTTCTCGGCAAGCTTGACACTAGCTTGCTCTTCTAGTCTTTTCTTTTCTCGCTCTTGCCTTCTAGCGTTTCGCCTTGCTATTCTTGCGGTCTTTCTCTCGGCATCGGTGGCATCACCCTTGATGGTGCTCTCACCGGCCGCATGCAGAGAAAGTTCGGCCGGCTTCTGGCCTCCACCTCCTCCACGGGGACGGTGGACTTGCCTCCTTTGTTCGATCCCTCCGGTACCTCCATACTTCACGCGGTGAAGCGTATACAGTATCCTAGCTCGATACCACTTGTAGGATCGATGGAAGCCTAGAGGGGGGTGAATAGGCTTAACCCCAAAATTGACACATTAAAACTTCGTAGACCGTCGGTACACAAGAGGCGCAAGACCGCCGCAAAAATCAAGCAGCAACCGCCGCGGCGAACCGACCAACATGAGGGAGACGAGACAGAGAGACACTTCTCTCGACCCGAGGCGGCCGCGGCCTTTGCCCGCGGGTAGCGGCACCTGCCGCGTATCAGCGAACGAGCACTCCCAAAAGCTAGTCCACGAGCCGGAGTTTGGTGCTCAAGGTTCCCACTTGTTCCTGCACACAAATATACCACGAAAAAACCTTCCAAGGCCGGCGGAAACCCAAGAACCAAGTAGATCGGGTCGAAGCCCTTTCTCACAAGACAAATATGCAATAAAGTAAAGGGAGAACAAGTGAGACAAGGATTTGACCCGTGGTTCACCGCGCCACACGAGGTTGGGCTACGTCCCACGTTGTTGAGGTTGCCACACAAGGCTTAGCTTGCCCACCGGCTTGCTTTTTCCCTCGTTCACAAGTCTAGGGGAGTTAACCCTAGAGATGTGGGGTAATGTATTGTTTGTAGAGTGAGGTTACAAACCTCCCAAGGCTGCCACACGAAGGGGGCAAGCTCAAGGGCGACGCCTTGGCCGCCTAGGAGCAAGCTCCAAGAGTAAAAAGAACCCTAGGGTTCCGGCCAAACGTGAACCAAATGCTCTTTTGAGTGGGGAAGTAGTAGATCCGGCCTCCACAAGCGGTTCTTTGTCTTTTCCCTCAAGATTTGATGGTGGAATCGAAATCTTTGCTTGGGGAAGGAGGAGCAACAATGGAGGAGTGAGAGAGAGCAAGAGGTCTGTTTTTCCGCTGCTTTTCGCGAGGTTGAAGATGAAGTGAGCCGGAGTAACCGTTGGGGAGGGGGGGGAATGGGTATTTATACCCCACGGACCCAATCTAGGATTTAAGTGTGGCACCGCCGCCGTGACACGCTTAAGATCGCCGCGTAGGCGCGGCATCGTACCGCACCATTGCGCTGGCAAGATCGCTGCGCCAACCTGACAGCAAAAAGGTGAGAAGCAAGTGGAAATGCTGGCTGGTCAGGTTTGGAGCTGAGTGTTGTGTCTGGATTTGATGTTTAGAGCACTTGGTCCACGGGTGCCCCGAGAATCCTAGGATCCCTCTTAATAGTACGGCATTTTCTAAACTCAAGATTCGAAATATAAAATAATTTAAACGCCTTGAGCCGGAAACACCACCATCTAGCTTATTTGATACTTTTGGACCTGTTCATCAACTCCATATTTTAATCCCTGCATGTCATCTTCGTAAAACTCATTAGTCCCCTAATTCGGTGGTCATCAACGCCAAAACCCACTTAGAGCTTGATTGCACTTACAGGGTTCCATATCCTGGACTGTTACAACCACTTGAAGTGCCAAACAGAGCCTGGATTATGGTTACAATGGATTTTATTGAAGGCTTACCTATCTCTAATGGGTTTAACTGCATTTTAGTCATTGTTGACAAATTTTCCAAGTATTCTCATTTCATCAAATTGAAGCACCCCTTTTACGCTTTTAACGTGGCTCAACAAGACATGGAACATGTGTATAAGTTACATGGTATGCCACCGTGCTCATCTCTCGACAGAGACAAAGTGTTTACCAGCAGACTTTGGAAAGAGTTGTTCAAGATGTCAGGCACTCAATTATGTATGAGTTCTGCTTATCATCCCCAGAGTGATGGCCAAACCGAAAGAGTCAACCAATGTATTGAAACATTTCTCCGATGTTTTATCAGCAACTGTCCTCATCAATGGTCTCAGTGGCTACATCTAGCCGAATTCTGGTACAATACCTGTAAGCATAGTGCTACTCGGCTCACTCCATTTGAAATTCTGTATGCTCATCAGCCCAGCCATTTTGGTATTGACCCTGATCTGGACTGTGCAATACCTGATCTCAATGAATGGCTTCAGAACAGGCAACATATGAATTGTTTGATTCAACAACAACTCCACCGAGCTCGGACTCGAATGAAACACCAGTGATAAACACCGCTCGACGACGCATTCGTTGTCGGGCGATCGTTTGGCTCAAGCTTCAGCCTTATGTTCGTAAATCAGAACTTCCGAGTCGACCCAAGTTGTCTTATCGCTATTTCGGACCATTTGAGATCGAGGCTCGTATCGGTGCTGTCCCTTACAAGTTGAAGCTCCCTCGCATCTTCTCGTATTCACAATGTGTTTCATGTATCTCTTCCGAAGCCGGTCAAAGGTACAGCTCCAAAGCCATACACTCCCTTGCCCTCCGATGTTCTTCCCCGCGGTGTCCCCCGAAATGGTTCTGGATCGTAAAGGCGTATCTCGTCACAATCGTATCTACCATGAACCGTTGATCAAGTGGGAAGGTCTCGATGCTTCCATGGCAACCCTGGGAAGACGAAGATCGATGTCGCTGCCGTTTTCGATTTCACGCTTGGGGTCAAGCCGGTTGGTGATGGGGGAGGAATGTCACGATCTTCGCCTGCATGGCTGCCGCCGAAGCCCAAGGAGAAGAGGAAGTCGAAGCCCAATGCCAAGTATCACGGCCCGTGATTGGCACAAGTGAAGCCCAAAGCCCGCTCCAAAGAGAGGATGACAATCTTCACCACCGTAACGGCCGCTTAGCTTAAGGAGGCGTTCTACGCAGACGGGTTCGTCTTGTCTTGGTTGTAATCGGTTAGAACTCGAGCGAGCTGCGCTCGAGGGCGGCGGCGCAGCGCCGTCCCCGAGAACTTGTAACCGGTCAGCCATTACCTCGATACTCGTGAGATTCGTCGTAATACTAGCTATCATCCCTATCTAGCGTTACAATCTACTTGCCGAGGGCGCCGTGGGCGAATAAACAGGGCCATCGTGGAGAGAGTTCGACCTCCGTCGCGATCTTCGTCGACGTGCAGCCGGATCTCTCGACGACCGGGATATGTATTCAGCGACCAAGACGGGCGCGGCCGGAGGTGTATCGTCGTGGACGCTGTGCACGCCTCGACTTGTTTTTCTCGATCCCGCTGGATGGGGAACGTGAATGGCGACACAAGTTCGCCTAGCGTTAAGGAAGGGGCTGGACGATCATCACCGGCAGCAGAGGTCATTACCAATTCACCGACTCGCTTCGACGGCGACGGCGCTGCTGGGGGGTGTACGTCCGCGACGCAGTCTACGCTCCGGCATGTGCTTCCCGACCCGATGGCAATAGCCCGATGGGGAACGGAGCGGCATGGATTCGGGAGCTTCGCTTCGCCAAGGCGGCTACATCGTTCCGCCAAGATGCCGGACGCTCATCGGCAGGCATCGGAGGTCATCAACAATTCCAACCACATGAAGGTAACATTTCATGGTTTTTGTGCAAAAGCTGATGGGACGAAGGAGGAAGACGGCGGATGGAAATCCGTTGGTGGCCGCGGTGATCGAGTTATCTCGGATCCCGTGATAGACCTCCGTCCCCATAGGTGTTAAATCCAAGTTTTGGGCACCGTCGGATGACGATGATTCCGATGATGAGATCGTTCAGTCACCATACACTCCGGACTTGGTACGCCAAGCAGCAGTTCATGGTTTTACAAAAGAAAAGCTTGTCGAGGCGGAGATGGCTTTGCAGGACTCGTCGATCCAACGACGGGTAGAAGCATCTACGTCTCCAACAAGCTCAGATGCTAAGGTCATGTTGGTGCGAAATATTGTTAAATCATGGACGGAACGACGGTGTGCGCCCGATGATGCCGTGGTCTGGGGAAGCTGCCACGACCGAGAATGTCGCGGCAATGACTCTTGGAGATTGTGCTACAACGATCTTGCGTGAACGACGATCGGTGATAGGGGGTACTTTTAGCCGAGGCCCTAGAAAGATCACTGTCATCGTCATCAGCGAGATCTGTACAGACATTTACTGAGAAGGAACATTTTCAAATTCAAAAGCCCGATCTATTTTCTATTTCAGGGGAACGTTTGCCTGAGTTGTGCTCAGCGGCTAAACAGGGCCACGAACGTTGCATGCAGGCTTCATGCACGAGATATGTGGCTCCTCCAAATATGGGTGTATCTCATTTGTTTTCACAGGAAGCGGAACAGAAGTTTGTTTCGGATGTGGAACAGTGCCATGCACCACAGGCAGGGTCGCAATTCACGCATCAAACAAAGACCGGCGCCACCGTGTTACGCTCCTTCTCCATCACCGTGGGGACATGTGGACCTTCCAATGAAATCCCAAGAGGGCCCCATGAGCGGATAGGTCGCGGACGTTACAGATGCCGCCGAGGAAAACTAGCGGAGAGATTTCTACATGCTAGTTGTGATTTAGACGCAATCAACGCAAAAACCCTAGCCGCCACTCCCCATTCTTTTTCTCCATCGTTTGCACAAGTAGTGATTGCAGGCATGGCAACATCAAGAGCGGCTGGTGGTGGATCCGGCAGTAACATCAGCGAGGGTGCAGGTGGCGGAGGAAGAGGCTATGGCGCCGTCCGTGGTGGTGGTGGGCACGGAGGTGGCGGCGATGGTGGCGCGGGTGGTGGTGGATTCGGCGGTAACACCAGCGAGGGTGCAGGTGGCGGAGGAAGAGGCTATGGCGCCGTCCGTGGTGGTGGTGGGCACGGAGGTGGCGGCGATGGTGGCGCCGCGGTGGCCGCCATGGCCACAACTTCGGTACCGCTACGACGACAGTGCCAGCTACAACAATTTGCGTTTCAATTCTAACCTCGGCACTCATCCATCACGCTACGACCCTGGGTGGGAGTACGAAAGAGGACAAAGAGGGCGACATCGCGGAGTCAACTTTCCTCGAGGTTGGAACGGAGGACATCATGGCCGTTTTCAACACAACAACCAGCAGCGTTTTCACAGACCGCACAGCAGCAACCTCAAGTCCCTCAGGTGCCGAACAACTTGGCTACACAGCAGCACCTCCCTCAAGTGCCGAACAACTTGGCCACACAGCAAGCGCAGAAGCAACAGTACACGCAACAGGTTACTCAGGTACTTCAGAGCACATCGACTACAGCACCTCATGCTTCAACACAACAACTTGGGCAAGGTGTGCAGCAGCAGCAATCGGCGGGTGCTCAGCAAAGGCAATTGACAGGAAAGGGAACAGCAGGTCTGGAGTCTAGTGTGGACAAGCAACCAGGTCAGGTTCTGCACGGGTCTTCATCAGCTGGTGGTACAGTGGGTGGACTAGTTGAGAATTCGGTAGTGCCTTTGACAGGGGTTGGTGTAGGAGATGGGAATCAGAAGATGACCACGGCCAAGGTTTGTAGGCGTTGTGGTGTCAAGGGCCATTTGATGTCTGAGTGCACAGCAACAGTGTTCTGTGAAATTTGCAATAACAATGATCACGCCTTGAGTCGGTGCCCAATTCCCAAGCAACCAAAACCAGTAGCTCAGTTGATCGGTCAGGCAACAGAAACTCTTGCTGCTTCCTACATCCCACATGCACCAATCCAACCAACCAAAAGAGATTCCAGAATGGCACTTGTTTCAACTTCTGGCAAAAATTGACGGAGGAGGAGGTAGTGGCTTTTTGCGTGTATTGGTTTCAGATACTTTCAATTGGGAAGTACAGAGGCTTAGTGATTTTGAGTTCAAGGTTCTTTTTCCTACAAAGGGAGACCTCACAAAGATGACAAAGTTTAATGCTGATATGAAAGAAGGTGTCACGCTCAAGTTCCAAGAATTTAAAGAAGATGAAGAGTACTTTGGGCACGCTCTACCTGTGGTTTGGATGAGAGTTTTAAACCTTCCATCGATCTTGAGAGAATATATGATTTTGTGGGCACTTGAACTTGTTTCGGTGTCACTCAAGATGTTGACATGGTGACTACTAGAGCTAGTGGATTTGGACGTTTTGCAGTAGCAGTACTAGAACCTGAAGAAATACCAACTACCCTTTGATGTTATCATTGGGAATAGATATTTCCAGTTGCAATTCCAAATTGAGCCGTATCTACCAAATATTGGGCTGCGGGGAATTTGGAAAAACAGAATGGTGGGAGCGAAAAACCAAGGAAATGGGGCAACAAAGGATACAGAGATGAAGGAAACAAAATCTAATGAGGGTACTTCTTCTTTTCAGCACCTATTGGAAATGTAGCCAACATGAGTTTAAATGGAAAGGAGAGCTTACCATCTGATGCACAAATGGATATTGATCTTTCAGAGGATGATTTGCTCGGTGACGACAATGGCCTTAGTGAAGCAGCACATGACTTTGTGGGAATTAAAAAGGGGCACTCGGTGGAGGTTAGGGCTGCAGCGACAGTATCTTCTTCGGCACCAGCACGCATGCTGAAGCGATCCTCGCAGCTTTCTGGGTCCGGTAGGGAAGGCTGTCACTCAGGGCTACACACCGCAGCCCACTCTAGGGATGACAAAGCAGACCGGGAGTGACCAAAAACCGGAGGGATCCATACCAGCTTCTGTGGGCACAACCCATGGCCCTCAGGAAGATCCTGAGCAGCCTTGTTTCAATAATAATGATGATCAAATGGTGACTTCGGCAGGACAGTTTGTTGGGGCAACAGAAGGAGAAGTTGCAGATGGTGCACAAAACCTTGGTGTGCTCCTTGATGCCATGATTGAGGCCGGAGTCAAAGCTGATGGAGTTTCAAAGAAAGAGTGGGGTAGTGAGATGACAATGGCGATTTTGGCAGATGGAGAGTTTACTCCAGTGCGGCGTAGCAAGCGAAATGCAGATGCGGCTGATGCGGACTCTATTGAGAAGGCTGAAAAAGAGTGGCTATCAAAAATCTCGAGGAAACCCAAGGTAAGCAAATTGTAAATTCAGTTTGTTCCTTTTCTAACATTCTTATTGAGCAAAACTTAGAGGGTGTAGGCATCAGCTTAGGTGATAGTGAAATTTTAAGACAGGAGTCTATTGCTTTAATCAAGAATGTTGAGGAAGAGAGATTGAAACCTTCTAATTTTATGAATTTTTCTCGAGAATGAGAATGATGGAGAAGAGGATGAGATCGATCCTCGACATTCCCTACCTTAAGCCGACTCGTGGCTTACTTAACGGAGGAGGTGATGGACGATAATAGTGCGTGACCAGGATGGAGTACTTATAGATGTACCCATCAGGGTGGCAAAAATTAAAAAGAAAAAAAAAAGCCTCAATCTCAATAAACGTGCAGCAGCTAGGAAAAAATTGTGTTCTAATGAAAGGTGTTTTCTCGGAATTGTAGAGGGCTGCGAGACTTAGCTAAACATACTTTTTACATGATGTGGCCAAAGATAATAGACTTGATTTTATAGCTCTATCGTGAGACCAACAAAAATAGTTTTTCGCCTCGTGTCTACAAAAATTTTTGTGCGGGGCTGATTATGTTTGGCATTGGCGGTGTCCTCGGGTATGTCCTGGGGAATGCTAATGGGGATAAATCAAGATTCCTTTGTTTTAGAGAATATTATGGATGGAGATTATCATATCAAGTTTATCTTAAAAAATAAAGTAGACGGTTTTCGATGGGCTCTTTTGTCCATTTTATGGTGCAGCGCAAGATGAGCACAAAGAACACTTTTCTATCGAGCTAGTACGAGCTTGTACTAGCTGTGGGGATCTTCCGTTCTTAGTGGGGGAGATTTTAATATCATTAGAAATCCATCCGAGAAAAATAATTCAAGGTATAATGACAAATGGCCACTTTTGTTTAATGCAAACATTGAAACATTGAATCTAAAAGAGATAGAGATGACGGAAGGAAATATACATGGGCTAATTATGCGAAGTGCCAACTTTTGAAAAGTTGGATCGCATTTTGGTAACAACAACCGGGAACAAAAATTTCCTTTAGCTTCGGCCCGTGCACTCACCCGAGAAATCTCAGATCACACTCCGCTTTTACTAGATGGGGAACCATCTCATAGGGGCAATGCTAAGAATTTCAAATTTGAACTTGGATGGCTATCTCATGATGGTTTCTATGACCTAGTGAAAGAGGTTTGGGAATCTGAGAATAGGGGTGGGTCACCGATGGAACGTTGGCAAAATAAAATAAGAAGATTAAGACGCTTCCTTAGAGGATGGGCTAGGAATTCAGTCTCACAAAACAAGCATCACAAATCTAATCTCTTAGCTAACATAGATGCCTTAGATAGAAAGGCAGAGATATGTTTGTTGTCACCACAAGAACAAGATCTTCGATATCATCTAATCTAAAAGAACAGCTTAACCAAGTTGTTGAGAGAAGAGGAGATTTATTGGCTCCAACGATAAAAAACAACGAGGTTATTGCAAGGGGATGATAACACTAAGTATTTTCATCCGTGGCAAATGGGAGGCATAGGAAAACAAAAATTGTACGGTTAGAGCAAGAACAGGGAGTCATTGTTGGAGATGCGAACCTAGAAAATTTCATAACTGAATATTACAAAGGACCTGTTTGGACCTCATACACAAAAATTCTTTTTCTCAATGGACGAGACTTTGAGATATGACATACCTCAAGTTTCGAGGAGGAGAATTTAATATTGACGGCTCCATTCAAAGGAGGAGGAAGTTAAATTGGCAATTTTTGATATGGAACACAACAAGTCACCCTGGTCCGGATGGATTTCCCCCGAAGTTCTATCAATTCTTTTTGGGAGATGGTAAAGTCGGATTTGATGAGCTTGTTTCATGATTTCCATAGAGGGAGATTGCCTATTCATAGTCTAAATTTTGGGATACTTACTTTATTGCCAAAAGTTACCGATGCGGCTCGATCCAACAATATAGACCAATATGCCTCTTAAATGTAAGCTTTAAAATTTTTACAAAAGTTTTAAATAATAGATTATTGAAAGTGGTAGATAAATTGATAGGGCCATCTCAAACGGCTTTCATTCCGTGTCGCTATATAATGGAAGGAGTAGTGACTCGCATGAAACAATTCATGAGTTACATAGAAAAAGAAAGATGTTGTTATTTTAAAGCTAGACTTTGAAAAAGCTTATGATAAGTTAAAGTGGCCTTTCATACAGCAAAGTTCTTCGAATGAAAGGATTCTCACCAACTTGGTGTGAATGGATTTCGAAAGTCATATCTAGAGGGAGTGTTGCGCTGAAGGTTAACGACCATGTAGGCCACTATTTCCAAACAAGAAAAGGGGTGCGTCCAAGGGGACCCACTATCTCCGATCTTGTTTAACATAGTGGTAGATATGTTGGCTATCCTTATTTCAAGAGCCAAAGAGGCCGAACAAATTAAGGGGTTGTCCCACATCCGATACATGAGGGACTTTCGGTCCTCCAAGATGCGGATGATACTATCATCTTTATGGACAAAGATCTTGAGAGGGCCAAAAACATGAAGCTCCTACTTTGTGCTTTTGAGCAATTGTCGACTTAAGATCAACTTCCACAAAAGTGAATTGTTCCTGCTTTTGGGACAGCCAAAGTCAATCAATTTGAATATACACAAATTTTTGGGTGCAATGTGGGATCTTTCCCATTCAGGTACCTAGGAATTCCTATGCACCATAGAAAGCTTTTGAATAAGGATTGGAAACATGTTGAGGAAAAATTCCAAAAAAGACTCAATTGTTGGAGAGGCAAGATGTTGTCGATAGGGAGGGAGGCTTGTTCTAATCAACTCGCCTTGAGTAGTCTCCCTATGTTCATGTTATCCTTTTTTTCGAAGTTCCAAAAGGGGTCTTGAAGAGATTAGATTATTATAGATCTCGGTTCTTTTGGCAGAGTGATAATCATAAAAAAAAAATATAGGTTGACTAAATGGGAGATAGTTTGCTCACCGAAAGACTATGGAGGGTTGGGCGTTCTGAATTTGGAAACCCACAATAAATGTCTTCTTAGCAAATGGCTATTTAATTTAATAAATAGAGACGGGTTTTGGCAAAGAATTGCTTAAAAACAAATACCTAAGAAATAAAAAGCTTAGCACAGTTTCAACACATGCCCGAGACTCTCAATTTTGGGCTGGCCTTATGAAGGTCAAGACGGAGTTTCTCGCACTGGGCAAGTTTGATCTAGGTGATGGGTCCCAAGTGCGATTTTGGGAGGATTCGTGGATAAGACCGCGCCCTCTAAAATCGCTCTTTCCTACACTTTATAACATTGTGAGAAAAAAAAAATGCATCGGAAGATCGCTGATGTCTTCAATACTTGTTGAATGTAGCTTTCGAGAGATCTCGACGTGTGTGAACTTGTAAGCATGGCACAATATAGTGGCTATGGTGGCAAATGTACAACTAACGAATCGAGGGACCATTTTGTGTGGGGGCTACATCGTAACGGGTTGTTTTCTCACAAATCAATGTATAGAGCTCTATTAGGATCACAGGCCTTACCTACTAATACTTTTATCCGGAAACTAAAACTACCTCTCAAAATTAAAGTTTTCTTGTGGTACTCGCATACAAGGGAGTGATTCTAACCAAAGATAATTTAGCACGGCGACAGTGGCAAGGGAATAGGAAATGTTGTTTTTGTTCCTCTAATGAGTCTATTCAACACCTATTTTTTGACCTGCCATTTTGCTAAATTTATTTGGAGGATTGTTCATGTTTCTTTAAATTTATCACCACCAACTAGTGTACACAATATATTTACAAAGCTGGTTGGAAGGGATAAATAGGAACCTCGAAATCTTGGATCATTGTGGGTGCAAGTGCTTTGTGTTGGGTGATTTGGCTAACCGTAAATGATGTAATTTTTAATAAGGCTGTAGTGCCATCTTACTTACAAAAGCTATCTTCGTGGGACCTACTGGACAAGGTTTTGGTCTTTGCTACGTATGGAGGAGGAGGATCGCCATTCGATTAAGATGGGTTGCAAGACCATTGAAACAGCCGTGATGGAAGTATTTGCTAAACATGGTTGGAGCTTTAGTAATAGAATTGCTTTGTAGTCTTCGCCTTTTATCATCTTCGTGGATCAAAGTTTTGTTTTTAAGATACCCTAAAGTGTTTGTTCTGGTTTTGTAATAACGAACAGCCATATGCATTGATCAATGCGAAAGCTGGGATATTAATTTATTCCCTTTTCTAAAAATGGTTTTTGTGGACATCAGCAATTCAGCAAATTTCTCAAAAATAGTCAGCAATTCAGCTTAACAACAAGTGCACATATATATGAACCCAAATTACAGTTTTCCATGCAAGTCCATCGCATGCTGCATCCACCAACTACATAGATAATGGAGTTCACAAGTGCTGAGGTAAACAAATTTCAATAATAGAGCTAAAAGGTTTTTACTGGACAAGGGAAAAAACTGACAATGAACAAGCAGACCACTGAATTGGCAGCATACGAAAGGAGAGTAAGTGTAAGTTTGTGGAAAACGAGGATCCTCACATGCACATCGATGCACATTATGACTTTCTTCCTGAGTGAAAGTGAATTAAAACGAATGTCTTCCGGTACGGCACCATCGTATCAGGCGCTGTCGACCAAGAGCTACTGGTTGAGCATCTTAATTAATTCCAGAAAATAGGTCGAGGAGCCGGCCATCACAATGCAAAGAATGTATCTTTTCTCCGACAATCCATGAATAATAATCTGAACCATTGAAAAAAAAAAAAAAAACATATAGTAGTTAACATTAGAAGAAACACGGGGAAGGAATTGAGACAGTGAAGTAGCTAGTGAAGATAGGTACTGTACTGCAGCTATCGCACCTTCATCATCATATGACGAAACCAGTTGCAGAAATGCTTAGATGGTTCGGATGGACTTTAGCCATATTCCTTAGAGCAGCCCAAGCTTTGTCGACTGCGAAGCCTCCTCTCATGAGGCCAACATGAAGGTTTTGGAGCGATGGCAGGTTCTCAAAGCCCAAGTCGGGAATATCTGTCCACTCAGACCACGCTGTCCTAGGGACATGGAGCTCAAGACTTCTGAGCCTCGGCATAGTTCCTTTCTGAAATACCACACATGGATAATCTCCCGCAAACCTGCAGTCTAGCAGGCAAGGGAACAAACCAGCACTAATGATGAATTTAAAAATGTCCCTCGTCCAAATACATATTTAGGTAGCGGAGAGCAGGTAACCTTCCAAGGGTTTCGATATCCTCCTGCTGTAGCTTGCTAAGTCTGATCTTTAGGACGGAGAGGTTCTGAACATGTGAGCAGTTCATCCAAACTGGCAGCTCCGAGAACCAGGAGTCACCAAGTTCCAAACTACGGAGACTCTGGGGCCCAACCCAACCATCCAATTCAAGTATAAAATTTTTTTTAATGGAAATAGATAGCTTCTGGATATTTTGAAGCTTGTTTAGGCACTTCACCAGCATATTTTGCTCTTCCGAGGTGTAACTCCAGCTGATCATATCTATATGCAGCACCCTTAGTTTAGTTAAGCATCCCAGCTCTTGTATTATACCATCCACATCTTGTTCGTCCCTCGATGGATAACAGTGGAAGCTCTTCCAAGGATGTTAAACCCCCAATCAAATTTTTTATTGTTACTCTCCGATCAATGTACAGGCACTTTAACTGTTTTAGCTGTAGAATGCTGAATGGCAATGCTGAAATTGCATTGTATAAGATGTCCAATACCTGTAGGAATTGTAGGTCCCCTATTTCCTCAGGGAGATGATCAATCTTTGTGGAGTTTAGTCCTAGGAACCTCAAATGAACTAACTTCCCAATGTCCTTAAGGTTGTAACCATGTGAAAGGTCACAATTTTCCAACCGCAGCACACGCACAACTTCAAACCTTGGAAGGGCTGGTATTAGATGTATAGCAGATGAAAAGACAGAAACGGACCTTACTTGCTGCATGCTCACAGTAGTACCATGCTCACCCTCATATACCTTGCCATTTTGAAGGGATAACCTCCGAATCTTTTGAGACATAGATATATGAACTGCATCATTTGTTGTGGTAATGAAGTTTTCTTCTATTGACAAGGAATGGATAACATCAAGCACCACATCATGTACACGGCAAGACCGCACCATCATATTATCCCTGTCATACATGGGTTGAATCAAACTTCTGTTTATGAGTTCATTGAAGTAACTCTCTCCGACTTCAAATAGGCTCTGCCCTTGTTTTCCTGGGATAAAACCTTCCGCTATCCACAGCCATATCAAACGTCTTTTGTCGATTTCATAATCTTCTGGAAATACACTTAAGTACAAGAAGCAAGTCCTCACATTAGATGCCAGATTATAATAGCTAAGCAACAGAACATTTCTCATATTCGCCACATCTGTATTATTCTCCATACCAGTACCAATAGAACTGCAAACCTCATACCATTCCAATTTATTTTTTTTTTCTTTACTAGCCAACAAACTAGCTATTGTAATAATAGCTAAGGGTACCCCAGCACATTTGGTTAGTAGTTTGTTGGATACTTCGACTAGCTCCTCATCAGGACACTTGTCTTTGCCTTCATGGCCAAATATTCTTCCAAAAAATAATTTCCTAGAACTGCGATGACAAAGGGATTTCATCTTGTAAGCACCACCAATTTCTTCAGCCACTCTCAGAATACGTGTAGTTGTGATAATTTTGCATCCAACATTATTAGGAGGCAAAGCACATCTAATATGTCTCCAATGTGAGATATCCCATATGTCATCAATAACAATTATGTACCTAGACCACAAAAGCCATGTTATCAGAAAACAAAGTTCTTTAACTACAATACGCATAATTACAATATAGATGACAACGAATCTCCATTTCACAATTGTTATATATGCATAAACCTTCAAAGAAACCATACAAATTTCATTAGAAAATCGGTGACAATTCTAAGGAAAAGAAAAAAATCTCAATTCTCAAACACCACATTATTCCATATTGGAACTACTGTTCCATTCTGTATAAATTAAATCTAACTACTCTAGTTGGGGACAAGGGGCAAAAGGGTCACAATTGACAATACAATCCACTCAAAGTAATGGAGTTAAGAAATAAGAATGCAGAGGAAGATAGGAAGTTAAGGGTTCAACTAGAAAGAAATTCAATAGGATTTTTTTTAAAAAAAAATCTAACAGTGGTGCTTTTCGGTTATCCTATGTCAAAATTTCATAATAATAAATTGATGGCTATTAAATTTTGATTTGTCTTTACCTCTTATTCTGAAGGAATTCCTTGAGATCATCAATGATGACATCAATGTTTATATTGTTTCTCTTGTCAAGTTGATACATCAAGTTATTGAATAATTTCTCCATGTTTGGATTCTGAGACACCGATATGAAAGCCGAGCAATCAAATTTTTCCTTAAGCTTTTCATACACCACATTGGCCAGAGTTGTCTTTCCCAGACCACCAAACCCCACAATAGAAACAATCTTGTCTTTTCTGCTGCTTGGACACTTCATGGCCATGTATCAAAATCTTGATTACCTCGTCTCTTGCCTTATCAATTCCAACTAGCTTTCTCATGTCCTCATATCGCACCAATGCACGAAGGTCAACATTGACAGGCTTATCCTCAGTATGGTTATCCTTGAGTTCATACCTGCAGCGCCCGCTCATGCACCTCCTGGACTTGCCTCTTGATATCTTGGATATCAGTAGCAATCCTGCGGCGTATGTGAAGCTGCTTCAACCAATTGGGGCGGCGGATCTTTGGCCGCGCCAACCATTCGAGGCTCCCACCAATGACCTTCTTGAAGTCATGTTGTTCAGCTTCAGTGACCTTGTTCCCAGCCTTGCGGCACACCATGAACATGTCAATTTTGTCCTCTATGTCATAGGATAGCTCCTTCACTTTCCTGCCCCAGATCTTGTCATTCTCGTCAAGTTTGTCGGCAGGTGTCTTCGATATCTTCTCGAGGGCAACCTTCATGCTCTCGAGCTCTTCTTGGAGGAAAATGATGCCGCCCTTGACTTCCTTCTGCAGGTTGTACTCGCCCTGGAGCAGCTCAGCAAGCTTGGGGAGGAGACTCGGCAGCGCCCCAGCCACGATCTCCATGGTACGGTTGGATCTTTCTCTCTGCAGGGTGAAAAAATCCTGCTGGCTTAGTAGCTCTTGAAACGTGAACGAATTTATAAAGTGTATATGAGAGAACAGTAAATAGAACACCCAGAGAGCGGCCGGACTCACTGGTTGGTTGCGACTTGATAGCGAGGTCGAGGCGGCGCAGCTCGTCGTCGAATCGTGGGCTCGCAGCTCTGCTCGCTGCTGGACGATGGAGCTGCCGCTGGGAGGTGCTGCGCTGCGCGCTTGATTTCAAGGTGCTGTATATGTGCCACCGGGCAACTGCTGAACTCTAGCTCGCTGCTTTCTGCAAAGCTTCTTGTGTGCGTTTGGGCAGGGAGTGCAAGCATTCAGTAGTGTAGTGCTTTGGAAGTTTAATGAGGATGGTTCTTAAGCGAGCTTGCTTAGTACGTAGAAAGAGATAAACTAATACAAAGTAGCACTACACTACTGCAGATGGGAATATATTTTAGAGAGAGCTGGTGGCTCGCGGGCTCGGCACAAAATAAAATTTGTTGGCGGTCGATGCAGATGAAGTCCGAGCTCCTCGATCGCCAGCCTGTGCCATATTGTCGTCTCTTCTTTAAGAGAATACATACAAAGTGTTCTTCAGGAGTCGAGTTTACCTCCAACGGCCAGAACGTGGATGCTGTGTGCTCCTGGAAGGACGCTTCCACTATGGAGGAGCATGGTGTTGCGACTAGGAGAAACACCACTTTCGTTAAGGAGCTTTGAACATGTCGAGGGCACCCGCAACCATGTATAACTTGTCATGTTACTGACAACTCATTCCCAGAGGACCCAAAAGACTACGTGGCTTTTCTTCAGATAACTGAACAGAGTTTCAGCCTCTACCTGTACCATCCACCGATGGCATACAGCTGCGAATCGAGGATACAAAAATCAAGCCATAAAAGTGTGCACACTAATGAAGATATCCTTGATTGATTAACCCATGAAAGTGTCATGATCTTTGAGCACGGTTTGGTCAATAAATTCCACTTCCCCGACCAACCACACTGCTGTTAACTCGACAAGCGTGTTGACTTGATTCATGTGCTACTACAGCCTGGGCTCTGATTACATGAATCAGTTTCAATTGATAACTTGCTGTGTTGACTTGATTCATGTGCTACTACAGCCTGGGCTCTGATTACAAGAATCACTTTCAATTGATAAATTGCTGCCGTGTGCTCTTTGCCTCCTTCGCATCCTGGATAAATGATGCTAAGCTGGATCACTCCACTGCTCCTGAAGCTAGCCTGTTTATACATGTGCTGTTGTCAGGCTCCAAAATTATTGGAAGTGGCACCACTGAATCCATACGTAGCCCTTCAGTTGATCGAATGCAGCAAGTTCAGCCTCCTCTGCAGATTGACAGTCAAAGAGAATTCTCCAGGCTGTGAGCACAACTGCCCTCTGATTATTTCTGAATATTGCACAGCCTCCTCTGCACATTGACAGCCAAAGAGAACTCTCCAGGCTGTGACCGTCTGATTATTTCTGAATATTGCACTGCACCCACACTTACCTGAATAGTAGCCTTAGTGAAACTTGCATCCATGCTCCAGTGGTTGATTGCTTGCCTGGATCACCAATAATTTACTTCCCTTTACATTCTGCATTGGAGCTTCAGTACACGGGAGTCCATGAATTCAGCACTGAACCTTTGCATTGAGCACTGAATGGACAAATACCCATGGCACCCATGGGTAAGATCGTTCTGGACACCCGTATTCTTCTGTAAGGATATTAGCAAGACATCAGGCTTCTATCCAGTGCAAGCCAAACCAGTCAGTCCCTATATATTGCAACTGCTCAACTTCCAGCATGTTCCATCACCAGAGCCCTGGACCATGGGCACCCTGCTACTGCATGACCAGCATATTCAGACTCCAGTCCACAAAATTGCACATGTCATCCAGAATCATATATGAATCGGTTTCTTATTTTGTGTGTGCTAAAGAGCTTTTGAAACCAACTTAACATGCATAGCCTGGGAGGGACAGCAGCTTTACTAATGTCCCTCTTCTTCAAGGATATGTAGTACTAGACTAGATAGATGCTTGCAGGTCTTGACACACTGCAACTTTAGAGGCCGTATGTTGCTGGCGAATTTCAACATCCCCAATACAGAATGAATATATGTCCCTTTGCAAGACGACATTCATTAAACTATCAACTGCAGAGTCCATTGGCTAGAGAAAGTGATGCAGGATATGAACATCTGAAATAAGGGCAGTAGCCTAGCCACAGTAACTATATTTGTTGCAGGTAGTTAGTAACTACCTGCAACAAATACCAATGCTAAGTGATCAGCAACTAAACTAAACAAGTCGTTCCTCTTTGACACCAGACAAGGCCTCGTGTCTGACAAAACCCTTTAAATTGAGGACTTTTCTCTAAACCAGAAGCTCCAAATCCAAACAGATAGCTTACCAAAGGCAACAAGGTAATTGAACAGCAAGGAGGATCAAATCCAGATTTCTCTGCTATTAGGTGAAAGCAACTAGTACATGGGATTTGTCACATCCTCCAGGCCACAAAACACATAATTCCACACAGAATTGCCCCTTGCTGCATCCTTTTAACTAAATCATCAGCCAGCACCTGACATGAGCATAAAACAAACATCTGATATGTCAGTGAGCCAAAAAAATTCAGAACAGAGTTGTTAGATAGGCTTGTGAGATTGTGAAGTGATATTGTGACTAAAATTTTGAAAATGTGATCACTGAATTGCCCAAGTGAATGACTGGATGTACAGATTGTTGCATAATGATCATTTCCTGTATGCAAAAGTGGTTCTGATGCTCTCATTTCAGTGGACATGCATACATATATTGTAGCAAAGATATTCAGATTGCACAAGACATTCATACAAATTTGCAAAAAGACATTCAGATCGCATATCGGTGGCAACAATCTGTATCTACATCTGAACAAGAACAAGCCAACGTTTGAAACAAAATTCAGAACACCAGGATGGATGCCGACCTTCTTGGCTTCCTCGAAAAGGGCACCTCTTCGTGTTGGGCTTCTGATCCAATCCTCTGAACAAGAACAAGCCAACGTTTTGAAACAAAATTCAGCACACCTGCCGCCATCTCGTGAATGCCTGGATAGGGGAAAGGACTAACGTTGCTCGACTGCTCGATGCTCCGGGTGCCCATGAGGTTGACGTCCACTATCCATCCGCCTCATCTCACTGCATACATGCCGTGCCTCTCAAGCTCCCGCGACGCCAACACGCCGTGGCTGCAGACCAGCATGTCGATGGGGCCGGCCGCCACAAACCTGCCGTCGATCTCGATATCGAAGTAGACCTTGTGGGCAACCTCCGTCAGGTCCTTCTTAGCCTAACAAATCAGCAACCAAACACCACGGTTAGCCGCTTGGATCCCGAATTCCCAATGCAACAGATTCAGGTACTAGCGCAATCGTCAGAAAAAAAATCAAATCGACGAGCAATCCTTCGCAGTCACTAATCAGATCGGAGAAAAATAGCAGTGAGAGAGTGGGGAGGAGGAAGGAGCAAACTATATATGGCCGTGTGGGCAAGGGACCGACGAGGTTGATGAGCACCTTGGCGAGCGTCAGGGCTCCGGCGGAGAGCGCGAGCCACAGGCACACCGTGGCGGGGCGCCAGGCGGTGCCGCCGCGCTCCTCCTCCACCCGCTCGGCGCCATCTCTACCGCCGCCGCCGATGAGGTCGGGAGAATTCTTGGACTCAACAGACCGGCCCAACAGCCCGGCCCAACGGCGGCAGACAGCACGTCGAGCCCAGCCCAGCAACAGCCCGTGTTGGACTCGCCAGCTCATCGATCTAGTCCGTTCGATTGCAAGGAACCAACGGCTGGGATTGAAGCAGCAAAACCCTAAAAGCTTGGAGACTATAAAAACCCCACTCACTCTCTGCAGCCGGCTCCTCCCTCGCCGCACCTACCCAAAAACCCTTGCCGCCGCCGTCCGCATCTCCCCAAAACCCTAGCGCCGCGCCGCCGCTGCGATCCCAGCACTTACCACCGCAACCATGTCGGTCCTGAGCCGGCCCACCCCCGGTACCGTCCAATGCTTTGGACGTAAGAAGACCGCCGTCGCCGTCGCCTACACCAAGCCGGGGCGCGGGCTCATCAAGGTTAACGGCGTCCCCATCGAGCTCATTCGGCCAGAGATGCTCCGGCTGAAGGCCTTCGAGCCAATCCTGCTCGCCGGCCGCTCGAGGTTCAAGGATATCGACATGAGGATCCGGGTCCGCGGCGGAGGGAAGACCTCCCAGATCTACGCCATCCGCCAGGCCATCGCGAAGGGGCTCGTGGCCTACTTCCAGAAGTACGTCGACGAGGCCGCCAAGAAGGAGGTGAAAGACATTTTCGCCCGGTACGACAGAACCCTCCTCGTCGCCGATCCCCGTCGCTGCGAGCCGAAGAAGTTCGGCGGTCGTGGTGCCCGGGCGAGGTTCCAGAAGAGTTATCGTTGAGCGATTCCTTGCAGGGTCGAAGTTCGTCAGATCTCTGTGGGTGTCTACGCTTCATTTCTTGTCAATGGAGCTATTTATCTGCTGTTTTATGTGTTTAGAACTTTAGACTTTCAAGAGCCTATCTGAAACCTTGTTGGTACTGTGATGTGAATGTCCGAAAGTATCACTTTCCAATATCCTAAAATTATAATATGCTTTCCATATATTTATATGCTTTGTAAGTCTGCATTATATTAAATTTTGTTTGTCTAACTAGTTATGATTACATGTGCTGTTAAGGTGTGCTAGTAATTTCTTTTGTATGCTGATGGTAGGTATTTAGATTAAAACTGGTTCCACATTTCTAGTAGTAGCTTTAGTGATTCCTGTGGTCTGTTCATATCATTTCAGTAATTAAGCAGCGGTTGTTTTAGGCTTGATGGTCTGCTCTGTTTACTTTTGTCTCGGGTATCATAATTTATGCGATGCATTGTTTAATGAATTGTATTGAATTTCAGGTTCTACCAACTTATTACCATCCTTTGGTTTGCTTGAATTGCTTGATTTGATTAGGTGTACTGTTAGCTTTGCTTTGGAAATCAGTTGGAGTTTTCTAGCTGAGGATCCTTTTTTTGTTTCATGACTGTTTCTGAGATAGCCAGAGACCCTGTAGTGGAGATAGTGACTATTTCAGAAGATGTGTTCTCAGTCTATTGGGTTTATGGACTTGATTTATTGGATGCCTATAGTTTTTATGAAAGCATGATGGCCGTTTTCTCTTTGGTTCTGCAATTGCTGCTGGCTTTGTTTACTAACATCTTAGCTAATCATTGTTTCCGGTGTCATGCCTGGCTGAACCACACAATGCTTTGTTGCCTTGATTAGGGTCCTTATTTAGGTGTAACCAGTGATAATACTGGGCGTAGCATCCTTGTAACTATATTAGATTAGTCACTCAGGTTGAGCTTCTGTACAAAGTTAGTGCTGGTATGATTCAGAATTGTTTGGTCAAAATTTGGGTGCCTGAATTTGATTGATAGGCTTTTTAGTGATATCTATTATGCTAATATCATAATATCATATATCATTTAGGAAATGCTGAGAAAATGAGTTTTACAACGTAAAAGCACTTCTTTTATTGACCCTGCTCCTATGGTTATCCAATTATAGTTTCTGTTAGCCGTGGCTATTAGTTTTGAGAACCCTTGATTTTTCTTTTTTTTGCTGGTCCACTTGTCTGGTTCTTTTATTTTGTTGTTCTGTCCATCTATGAACAATTGAGCTGATGTTTTCCAATTTTAAGCTTAATAGTTTTGGTAATGAAGCTTGCTAATTACACATTATTAAGTGGGTTTTTGTTATATGTATTCTGTATTGTACTGTCTTGCTGAGGGTTTTCTTGGGGGGCCAACATAAATGGTTCGAGGGGTTTAGTTTGCCAAGGGTACTAGTTTTGGGCAATAAAGCTTGTTCTGGGAAGTACTAGAGATTGCGGAAATAGCAGCCTGACTTTTGTTGATAGAGGTCATTTTTGGATTTGAAGAGAGACCTGTGCTGTTTGAAGAGTGACTAGTAGAATTTGAGATTATTCTCAGTGGATTTGTTCAGCTCAATGGGGTGCCTGCTCTAGATTATCTAATTAGATGAGCATTAAGTCAAATATACACTATCAATTTTGAATGGACTCATTAGCTCTAGATTATCTAATTAGATGAGTGGTAAGTCAACATTTCTCAACAATTTATTGATTGATCTGTCTTGAGATGTTCTGCATATATGCTCTGTATTGTTTACCAAAGCTTAGTAGTTTTCATGATTATCAAAGTTTCCTTTTTAATAATGTCACAAAGTTGGTGATGCAAGGTTCCTAAAATTACTGATTCTAAAACATACCAGAAGTTTTTTGAAGTGATTACAAAACATATATTCTATAAAAATGAATCAATCCTTTGTTTCATATCATAGTCATAAAATTGTATGATATAATCCTGACAGCCATGATGTGATGTGTTCGATATGGTTGTTTCAAGTGGAATAGTTTAGCATATTGATTATGCTGTTTGAGGGGCATTGTTTATGATGTGCCGCAGTATTATTAATTGTTAGAGTTGTGCTGCTAGGCTTCTCTCTTCTGCAGTGACAGTTATTCGTTTACTCTGGGAAACAGAGGATTTGGTTGCAACTGGTGTGTCCTGTGATTGTTACCTCTACATGTGTTCTTATATACCCAAGGTTGCCTTAAGGAAATATAGGATCTCAGTTGCTTTGTTTTCCACTGTATGATTGGTGGAGGATTTGACATCGTGTTTCTGTAGCTAGTATTATTGCTTGTCTGAGAACGAGTTTATGAAATTGTTATATATGGTTCTGATGTATGTATTTACATATGATGCTTTGATGCAAGCTGGGACTGGTGGAGGTAAAACCATCTGTTTTGAGAAATGTCACGTATACACACTAAAATGTATAGCATGCTTCCTTTTATCCATTTTGACATTGCCGAGCCCCACTGCTGCATTTCTGATTTCCTTGTGCAGCCAACTGTATCGAGATATAGGGTGTGTTTGGCTGTCATTTGGTTGCAACCCTGAAAAAATTTCAGCGTTAGTTGCCTTTGAGCCAGGCGGTGCAATTCGGTCGCGGCTTGCTCTCTTGTACGACGATATGTACTCGATCCTTCTTTTTCTACCCGGAGCTTACAGACATTTGAAGAGCCCAGGCAATCTATCCAGGGTTGAAACACGCCCTGTGCCTACAATAAACAGGATGGCGATGGGATTCCAACTGCATCAACTGAGTGGTCGTTTGGATACAACTAGAATCTGATCCGTTCCTCTAGAATGAGTTGAAACACTTTCAAACGGTATCATGGTATACCAGAATCAGTGTTCATGAAAATCTCATTGAAACCATACTCAGCAGTTTTCAAAAAAAAAAAATTGAAACTATGCACACCAACAATGCAGCTGTAGATGTGCGTTGTCACAAAAATTGAGATTCAAACTGGTTTTGCAAAATTTCATCCACTGCACCACATGATTACGAGTTTTTATTAAAGTAAAATTAAGAGAGTGCTAGACCAAAACATGAACATACAACAAGAAAGGGACTGCAATAGTTCTCGAGTACAAACTGTGATCAAACATGACGGTAGCACAAAGGAAAAACAGTACAAACTGTGATCAAACATGACGGTAGCACAAAGGAAAAACAACCAATGTGATCAAACATGACGGTAGCACAAAGGTAAAACAACCAATGGTGGTGCTAGTCCATCCCAGTGCAGTGCCGGAAGACAGCTATGTGCTCTGGGTGGAAGCAATATCCTGCTATTTCAAGCAGTGACGATGTAATCAACAATTACCCTCACTCCCTCATTGCTCTTCAAATCATCTATAAAGATCCTGGTCATACCATCAGCATGATCATTAGCTCTGATATGCACCTCTTGGAGTTTATTGAGGCTGTCAGTGCCAAATATACCATGGAAGGCTTCAAACCGCATCTCAATCATCTCGAGTTCTGGCATCGCATTGTCTGAAAAGACCAGCTTTGCTTTGGCACAGAAGGTGCAAAGAAACGAAGCAGCTTTAGTTTCTCAAACCCAGCAGTAACAAAGACCTCTCCATCAGTAGAAGTCTTGTTCTTCTCAAGAATGTCCACTATGTCCTGGTCTGGCTTTGCTGCAATCAGTGAAAAGGTGAGAGAAAACAGTGAAGGCAGTGAGCGGAGGAGCTCGAGAGTATCTGTCCGGAGAACTGTCATGGATAGGGATAGCTTATTAAGATTATGGAGTTTAGTGATTCACTGTGGGGGTCTTTCCAACTTGCCTGACAGCTCAAATGCAACGAGGTACACCATATTGGAGGTGCAGACATGGAGTCAGAACCCTCCTCATTGATTGCCAGGGTCTGCAGACCGCAGCTGCCAAGGTACTCAATGGCGGATTGTAGTTCTGTGAAGGCCTGACTATCCTTCTGTATGCTAAGTTTGTAAATGAGGAGCTTCCTCAGCCCCTGTCAACTGATGAAGGCCTTCTACAGCTGTTGATTCCCCAATAATCTCAATCCCAGAGAGTATACATATGCTTTATTTAACTAAGAAAACTAAGCAAGGATGGAGAACGAGGAACCGGCCCACCTGCCTGTCTCCGGCTAGCACGCCGGGAAAGAGGGCAGGGGGCCGGTGGCGGCGGCTGGATTGGGTTGGAGCTGCAGCAGACACATGACAACACTCGAGTCATTGCAGATGAAATTCCTCCCGAGCTGCCAGAGCGCTTGCGGAGCCTCACATTACATCCCTCCGGTCTTCTGACTGTTCGCATGGTCTGCTATTCTCATGCTACACGACTGGGTAGGGGAACTTCAGTCTCTGCAACAGCTGTTCACCATGTGCTTCCAGGTCCATGCGCACTTGCAGCTATGCTGCTTTTACAGTTTGCTAAGGCATGTGCATTTGAACAGAGAGTGACAACACAGAGTGATATGAACAGATTATGCTACAAGAGAAGATGTCACGTTACCAGCTCAACTCTAGATCAAAGTATATATATACATACACATCCTAAGGGCACATTAATTGGTCCAGAATTGTCGAATAAACCCTCATGATCTCTGTGCGAAAGAAATAACAGTGAGATGATGTGCCTGATCCAACTACTGAAATTTAAAATTCTGAACAATGTGTGCTGCCATTTGTTAGGCTGACACAACACACCCAATCGTCGCGGCTGAAGCGGTTCGCATGCAGGTAAGGCGCCGTCGCCGTTGTTACCTCTACCAGTGCCGAAGTCGCCGTCGCCAACGATGCCGCACCGCAGCAAGAGGATCGCCGCTCAGCCGCTCTCGCATTTCCCGGTTGCGAAATGGGGTGAGATATTGACGATGCAGCAGATGAGGTTCATCGATAGATGCAGGGAGGCATACGACAACTATCTCGAGGATCACAATCCCTCTCATAAGGAGGCGCTGCGACAGCTCTTCACAGGAGAGAGGCCAAGGCGGTCGAGGCCGCGCTAGCCGACGCCTCCCGATCGTTGGTGGCGACTAGGTAGTTCGATTAGCGAGTAATAGCGTCTTGATCTCCTTCCGCTAGGAGGGCTGAACTGATTGTACAACTCTATTCCCCCTAGTGCGTCAATCGTGGCGCGTCGTTGTAAGCTTCATTGTTTCTCTCGCTTAATATAAAAGATGCGCAAACCTTTTACGTATTCGAGAAAAAAAAATAGGGATGACAACCTTGTTCCAGCCAACTTTAGCCTTACATTTTGTGACAGTGAAAGATTAAAGATAGTAGATCCCTTGACAGCGCAAATTTCATAGCGCCACAAATCAAAGACTGAAACCTGTACAAAAATGAAAAGCATAGTAACTTCAGATTTAATTGTTATCTACAGTAACAGAAAATCATTGACTTAATAGAATCTTAAAACTGCATGAACAATTGGTGGCTAATCCAATTAACTGTCATATGTTCAATTAACTTGACAATGAATGTAAAAACTACTAAAACCTGTAGTTTACTAACTATGACACTGCAATAATTTCAACTTTGAATTAAAATACATCTAGGTAAGATACCCTTTGTGAAGAATGCAAAGCGCACATGTTTTTTTTTTTGAACACAAAAGTTTGAACTTTCAAAAGAAGATAACATTGAATGCTTGCTTTCAGGTCCACAACAATGGGTAAAGGGAATAAAAAACAATAGGACATGGGTTATTCTCAGATCCGTGCAAACTGCAAGCCGTGGAAATAAGAAAGACGAATCAAAACAAAAACATGTGAGAATACATGTTACTACCCTCTTAAAACATGGTAAAGTAAGTGCCAAAGATATTCTGAAATAAAAACATAAAAAAGCAAAAATATATCTCAGTGAACATTAATAGTGATACATAAGCTATGAACATAGTTCCAGAAACAAAGAGAGGATTGAAGAACAAAGCTACAACATAAAGATACCATGGAAATGACTGTGACACAAATATGTACCGTAAGCATAACCAACAGGAGCATGGAGAACAAATAGTTCCTTGGATAATCAAATGCATGAACAAGCTCGTGTACAGAATTGAGTGAAAGCTGATTCAGTCAACAGGGGCACGTAACTGATCATATCTAATGAGCCTTCAAGAAAACGGGGAGGTAATGTGTTATTGCTTAGAACAGTTGAATCTTGAATGTTGACATTCAACTTACTATTCAGGACTAACAAGTTAGCCAAATATGGTCAGAACAAACTAATTCTGTAATTTTGTGTCCATTCCGAACTAATCAACAGGTCAACAGTCAGAACTATTCCAGAAGTCAACATAATGTCTCAATTTATATGCAATACAGTTCAACTTGGATAACTCCATGTATAACTTTGTGATTTTATCTGCCAACTAAATGTACGTCTACGCTGTGCAGGTTGTTTGTTCGCCAATAATTTTGTCGTGAGCTTTCAGATAGAAGCGAAAAATGGGCTCATGGGTGTAGAGGGTAGTAACTTTCAGATAGAAGCGAAAATTCTGCCTGTACGACAAACTCACCAGATGAATGAAGTGGGTAGAGGCAGTCGCCTACCGAATCCGCAAAACAGGGATGTGGGAGATAAGATGCCAGTCCTCCCCATTTCTCTATTGCAGCGCCTCTCTAGATCAGGGCAGCCACTGATCACCAATCGTTGCAGAGCGGTGAGGCCCTTTATCCACTCCGGCAAGGATTTGATGCCCGGGCAAGACTCAATCTTTAACTTCTCAAGGGAGGAGGTGAGGCGGCATAAGGATTGGGGAAGACAAGTTAGGCTGGGCAGTTCCCAAATCCTGAGTTGGCCTAGGCAGTGGAGCTCACCTAGGCATTCAGGCAGTTCCCCAATTGTATCGCACTGTCCTATCTCGAGCTCTTGCAGGGACATGAGGCAGCACAAGGACTGGGGAAGATGGGTTAGGCCATCCAAACCCCAAATCTTGAATTTCCGTAGGCAGTGGAGCTCACCCAGACATTCGGGTAGTTCGCCGAGCACATCGCAGCATCCTATGCTGAGCTCCTTGAGGGACGTGAGGTGGCACAAGGATTTGGGAAGGCAAGTCAAGACTGGCAAAACGAAAATCTTGAACCTACATAGAGAGTGGAGCTCTCCCAAACTTTCTGGAAACTGGACAAGCGCATCACACTCTTGTATTTCGAGATCTTGGAGGGAGGTGAGGCGACCTATCGACTTGGGAAGGCTGCATAAGCTATCACAGTTCTTGATGGTCATCTTTTGCAGCGAACAGAGTTCCCCTAGGCACTCGGGCAGCTCAGTCAGATCGTTGCAGCAGAAAATCACCAACGACTCAAGTGCCAACATGTGCTGGAGCATCTCTGACCTACATCCAGAAGATCCTAATGTTGGTGATAATGGCAATGATGATTTCATACGCTGTAGTTCAATCACCTTCAGGTGGCTATAAGATGGTGAACTAGAGTAGGATGAAGAGGACCCTTGGCCTTGGCATGGATATAGCAGCATGTTGATGTTGCATGTGTCCAACTGCAAGTGCTCTAGTGAATTCGGGAAGTATGGCTTTACCCTCAATTTAGGACAACAATATATATCCAAATCTGTAAGATGCCTACCAATTTGCACTTGTCCTGATTGATGAGGATTATAGTTGTTGCAGCCCTCTCCCTCCTCCTTGCCAAAAAGGGTCCTGTCTGGTACCATCCACACCTCTCCTAGACTACACAATCCCTCCATTTTTAACTTCACAAGCGAAGGGAATGGGCCTCCACTTATGCTCTCAAGAGCAGGCATATCCTTCAGATGAAGCTTCTCCAAACAAGGCAACTGCACAAGGCCATCCAGATGCTTCAAGTTTGGGAAATTAAATAGGCTCATATTGGTCAAAAAGGGGAATTCACAAGACCCCTGTACTCCACCACTGACTTGCTTCAGCATCCACCATGCAAATTGTCCACCTCCATACATTCTTATGGTTAGTTGTTTGATCCCTAATGGCGGTTCCAGACCATCCAATACGGCAACCTCATGTTCTTCATTCAAACTCCTATGACGAGGCCCCCATGAAAGTTCCAGCTCATGTAATTTTTTCTTTTGTTTCAAGCATGCCTTGCGTGCATCACATGGGTCCATCAAGTGTCCAAGAAAATCGATAGTTAGTTTCCCACTTAGCCTCGATAAAGTTTCTAGCTCCGAGATTCGTGCATATTTTACGTCGAATTCCACACAAAATGAATTAATTTTTTCAAGTCGAGTGAGCTGCCCAATGCCAGATGGTATGGCTATATGTTTATCTAGTTCCAATGCTTTAATCTTTGTCAAGTTCCCTATGCCTTCAGGAAAATCTATTGGCACGTTCCTCTCAACTTTCAAATACTCAAGATTTTCTAGAGTTGTGATACTTGATGGTAGCCTAACAATCCCGGTCCAAACTAGTCTCACCACTCTTAGTCTTTTGTTCCTACCTATGGAATTTGGAAGTTCCTTAAATGCAAAGCAGTATGTGAAATCCAAAGTTGAAAGCATGTCACAATCACCAATAGAATCTGGTAAACTCTTCAGCCTAGTACACCCTGTTAGGCTCAGTGTTCTTAACTTTTTCAGCATCCCAATGGATTTAGGCAACTCAAGAAGACCGCTTGATTTTATGTAAAGAGCTTGCATGCTCCAAATATCTGAAATAGCTTCAGGGAGTGTCTCACATTTCAACTGAGACATCTCAAGATATTTCAGATTTTTTACCTGAAATATGGATGTCAACACTGCTGTTGACGAAATAGAATTCAGAATGATACTGCGCAAGTGCTTTGTGTTCTTCAGTGCCTTGCCAAATATTATGTCATCTCCCTTATCCACATATATAACACGTGCATTTTCAAAAATCTCTTCAGGCAAAGGTTTTCTTGGTTGTTCAATTAAAGAGAAGTATCTGTAGCCTTTTGTGTAACTGGTTGCATCCTCTTGCACACTAGTTGAAATTTCCTCGCACAAGATGGACCGGGCAAGATCATGAAACAAATCATGCATCTTGCATCTCACTGCCCCTTCATATTCCTCCACATCTTGTAAAAAGAACAATTGCACGAGTGAATTAAAGTACATGTGGCCAATATGCTCCAATTCATCAACTCCAGGACTCAAACTGATCATATCATGGGCAATCCATTGGTCAATCAATTGTTGTTTATAGATTAGATAACCTTTAGGAAATAATGAACACATTGTGAAACACTGCTTCAGATGGGAAGGCAAATTTAAATAGCTCAAATTCAAGCATGCAGATACTGCTTCACCCTCAATATCTAATAAAATGTTTCTCATGGCCAGCCACTCTCCTATTAGTTCCTTGTCACCAAGAGAACCTGCAAGAACTTTAATTGCTAGTGGCAAACCGCAACATGCTTGAACAATCTCTTTTCCAACCAATGTAAAGTCAGAATCCAAAATTTTCGCGGGCATCCTAAAGCTTTGTTGGAACAGCTGCCAGCTATCATCCTGAGATAAGCGTGGCAAACATAACTGGTATGTGGATCGCACTGCTTCTGCAACTTTAATACTGCGAGTAGTGAGTAAAAGGCCACTTCCAGGTGCGCCAGTTTTAGATAGCCCATTATTTCTCCCCACTTATTTTGGGACTCAGTCCAAACATCATCCATTACAATAAGAAACTTCTTCCTAGTCAACCCCTCTTGGATTCTTTTTTGCTCCATATACGGCAAAAGAAGGCTGTCCAGTATCTTTATCAGCAAAAGCCTCAAATAATTTCTTGATGAGCTTCTCAGAATCAAATTCTTGTGACACATGAACCCATAGTCTCACTTCAAAATGCTTCTCTATAATTTCACCATCATTGAAAATCAGTTTAGCCAGGGTAGTTTTCCCAGAGCCACCAAGTCCAACTATGGAAACTATCTTGATTTCATTTTTGTCATCATTCTCTACCAGATTAGATATTATTTGGTGCATCTCTTGGTCTCTTCCAAGTATTGCTGCCTCATCCCCGACAGGCAATGTTTGCATATTCACAGCTGACTTGTTTATATGGCTAACAGGATCATGGCCAAATATTGCAGTCAAGTCGGTTCTTTGCTTCACAATCTCAGCAAATCTCTTCTTGATTTGCTTGATCTTTTTGGCCGCCTTGCATTGAAATATAATTGATTCAGTTTTTGTGTGCAGGTACCTGGACACAGATCCACCACCACCATCAGCGTCATGTTTTTCAGCCTTTAGCTGGAGCTCATCCACAACATCACAAACATCGTAAGCCACTTGTTTCAATTTTTTGAGCCATGGAGCATCCCCTGTAGCTCTATCTCCTGCTGTTCCCAGCCGACAATTGATCTCCTGAACCAGATCTTGGAGCTCCTCGAGATCCTTTTTCACACCCACTATAGAGCTGTACTCTTTGATGACCAGTGGAGCTAACTTGTTTCCCACAACCTTCAATATTCCAGTTATTGCAGCAGACAGTGCAGTGGCTTCCACACCAACCATGTTTTTCCTGAAATTTGAATTTTGACATAATCAGGTGTTTCTGAAAGCAAAACAGTTTGCAAAGAGAAGTATTCGATAATAGTGGGTTTCACAGGTCACAACTAATGAAGTAGTGCTTTCTTGTGTGGTTATCTATTTCCGTTGCCATCAGTATGGCTAGTCAACAAGGATCTGACAGAAGTGCATAATATAAGGAAGTGGTTGAATGTATGGATATCTGACCTGAGAAAACTAGTAGCTGTAGCCCTTCACTGAGTCGCTGCTTCTTTATTTATAGAAAGACACTTGGAGCCGTCCTTAAGTTCTTGTCACGATGCCTGTGGGTATTTCAAAACGAGAGCCTTAGAGCAGATCGACTTTCTGCCCCAACGCCAAGGAAGAAGTCGATCAGTGGAAGGTAGACTCGAGGAAATCAGAGCGGTGATGCAACTTTCTGGGGAGCTCAAATCTACTTCTTTTACTCATGCCATCTAAAAATTGAGGCCTTCTTATTCTCCTTTGCTATGCAGAGTATGCACACCAGAGCAAGCTAAGAAACAAAATTAAACATATAGGATGTTAGATTATTCGTTAAAAATAAAGTAAATACTGGAGCTCTGGGCCGGGATCTGCTAGGTACCTGGAGCTCTTGAATATGCCAGCTCCAAGTGTAGCCCTCCTTTGCAACGTGTGGTCTGGGTTGATCAACTTGCCCATAAATGAAAGGAGCAACGACGCGTCGGCCATTAGTGATTGATTAGTCAAGCCACCTACCGCGCGGATTGGAGCAAAATGACGACGACTATTACGGCGGCGCCTTCTCCATGATGTCTTGTCACGTCAAAATTATTGAAGCCACCTAGGGCCACAAGGCACTCAGCAGGCCCTGCTTCTTTGGCCTACACACTATTGTAGTATTGCAGATATAATATAAAGTGACATGCTTTGTCCATATTTAAATAAAGGACATTCCGGTCAAAAAAATATTTAAATAAAGGACAACACACACGGCTTCCAGTGCCAAAGGATGAGAAATACCTGGAGTCCTGGACCTCAATTGCTTTATTGCGTGTGCCAGTGTGCCTCTCTGCTTCTCTGGTCCATCTGTTTCTTTGCTTCTGCCGGAGCTCGAAATACTGAAATCTTTCACCACCAACTATCCATACGGGACAAATTTGGCCATGCTTCAAACTTGGTTTTAGATTCCTGGAAACAATAATTAAAAAAAACTAGTTTATACTATGTAAAAACATCATAACTAATTATTCATTTTAAATCAGAAAATTATGAAACTAATAAAAATATACGAGTTAAATGCCCCAAAAGTCTATTGACTTGTGTGTTTTTTAGTGCATAAACTTTTTAAGCTGTACCAGTACTGCTCCACGTGGGCTTCTCATGCCGACGTGGCTTGATGATATGGCACCCTGAGGTAAGCTTCTTTGATGCATTCCTTCAAACAGTTTGTAGGCGATGCCCACCTGAACAGGCACCCTATACACCTGCCTGAACGCCTCAAGGCACCAGGCCACCTGCGCAGTGACGGGCCATCCGGCTGTCACCACCAGCGCGAAGAGCACCTTCACCGCGTGGATGGAGACGACCGTGATGCGGCTGGTTGCGTACAACATGACGCCGAACAACGGCTTGAATGCGTCCTTGGGTGCAGCAAGGGTGCTAGGCGCGGCGCGAACGGCTTGAACGACGAAGGGCCGCCTGGCGCCGACGGTCTCGCGGTGTGCCTCGCCGTAGAGTAGGCTGTGCACGGTGGCCGCTGCACAATTGGTGGGATGACGGCCGGCCATGGGATTTGAGGCAGTGGTGACTGGTGACGAAATGCATCAGCCGATAGCTGCTTCAGAGTTGAAAAGGCCAAGTGATACGAGTTGAAAACGTTTATGGATAAAATAGCGGTAAAGCTTTTGCTGTACTTTCGAAAAAAAAACGTTTATGGATTCAGAAAATCCAAATTTGTCGGCCGGCTCAAGCACCGCGACGAGGCCAGGCGGTCAGCAGTGGACGTGACGACAAGGCTGGTGGCTACGAGGCCGGCGGCGGACACGACGACGAGGCTTGAGCATGGTCATGGAGGAGTATTTGGCCGAACGAAGAGAGGGCAACATGCAGACAGGGCCCACGGTGTCAGGGTGGTTGACCGACTCCAAGTCTTGGTCAACTCAGGTTACTTCCGCACGGTTGTGTACGCTGAGCACTCAGCAAGATTGAGACGACAGCGCCAACATGCGGCCTTCTGCACCACGTCGCCACGCCACCACCTCCGGTCTTCTGACTATGTTGGCATGCTCTGCTATTCTCATGCTGCACGACTAGGTAGGGGAACTTCCGTCTCTGCAACATCTGTTCATCATGTGCTCCCAGGTCCATGCGCACTTGCAGCCTGCTATGCTTTCAGTTTGCTAAGGCACGTGCATTTGAACAGAGAGTGACAACACAGTGATATGAACAAATTATGCTACAAGAGAAGATGTCACGTTACCAGCTCAACTCTGCATCAAAGTATATATATACATACTAAAGGCACATTAATTGGTCCAGAATTGTCCAACAAGCACTCATGATCTCTGTGCGCGAGAAATTTTTTTTTGAATGTAATCTGTGCGCAAGAAATCACAGCGAGATGATGTGCCATTTGTTACACATTCATATAGCTACAGGTCTATAGCTGACATAACACAATCAATCGCCCATATATGATAGTCATAGAGATGACAACCTTGTTCCAGTTAACTTTAGCCTTACATTTTTGTGTCAGTGAAAGATAGTAGATCCCTTGATAGCCCAAATTTTGTAGCGCCTCAAATCAGAAACGAAAACCTGTACAGAAATGAAAAGCTTAATAACTTCAGAGTTAATTGTTATCTACAGGAACAGAAAATCAGTAACTTGACAGAATCTTAAAACTGCATGGATAATCGCTGGCTAATCAGATTAACTGTGATGTGTTCAGTTAACCTGACAGTGAATGAAAAAAAAGTTACTAATTGTTTGACATGTAGTTTACAAACTGTGACACTACAACAATTTCAACTTCTAACTAGAATACGAAAGTCTGAGACAAAAGTCTACTAATTGTTTGACATGTAGTTTACTAACTACAAGTGAAAGTTCAGACTTTTTTTTTTTTCCAGTTAAATGTTCGTCTATGCAGTGCAGGCTGTTTGTTACCCAATAATTTTGTAGTGAACTTTCAAAGTTTGAAGCACCAGGAAAGTTGCAAGTTAGCTTACATATGTTAAAGGTAGAGAGGAACTTCAAAACTTTGAGAACTCTCTCATCAACATCTTGACACTTGACTTCAACAATGTTAAGGTATTCTGAAATTTTAGCCGGTCGCTCCATCAGATTGAAGCTTCCTTTCATTTCAACTTTATACTTAGGTCCCTGCAGTGAAATAAATCATTTTTCCCAAGATTACTCGGCGGTGTAACTATTTTAATTTGCAGCTATTCCTCATTATTTATAAAGAACATACCTTACAAAACAGTTCAAGTGTAAGCTTCTCAAGAACCGGTGAGTGTTCAAGAATACAAACTAATGGATTGAAGTCATCAAGTGTACACCAATAGTCATTGAGAAACAAAGCCTTGAGATTGTTAAAGACAGGGCACCATCTCAAATCACTTTTGAAAACAACCTGGAAAAATGAGGCAATAATGTAGACAATGTAGCTGAAATAAGGGGATGGCGTATAAAGTTACTAATAAAAATGTAAATGAGGCAAAGTGTTCGTTCACCTTGTCCAGTTCAGAAATCAATACCAAGCTCTTAGCTTGTGATAAACCTCTTAGGAGCACCGAACTGCCGCCGCCATTAGTGTTCTTAGAACTGACACACCATTGACAAACACAATCCAAATTTCTGGGTGTAACAGTTTTGCACAGACTTCCTCACATTCCTTGGTTATCGGACAAATGCCTTCACTAGTGATGGCATGATGTCAAGTATGGGAGTTATCCCCAAGAAGTCATCTAGACATAGTGAAACCAGGCTTGGGGTATAAATGTAAACACGAGCAAAATCATCAAAAAAAGCACTGAGTCAAGCTCAGATGCTTTAGGGAGTTGGACGAGATCTTGTTGGCAGTCAGGGAGACCACAATCAACAAACTCCAAATGCTCCAAGGCCAGGCAGTTAGAGAAGTTGAGAAAGCTGCTGTTGAGTACTACACCATGGAGGTCCAGTCTCCTCAGGTGCTGAGAAACGAGAGGCAGCTCATCTAGCTCAAGATAGCACCTGGAAAAGATATGGAGCTTGAGTGCTTGAACCCTGCACATGATGGCATGGCGGAACCAGAGATTAACCCGCGACACATCATCGTCCTGGAATTCAGTAAATCCGACCAAGCAAAAAGTCAAGGGGCGAGCCTCCGGAGGAGGAGGAACAGATGGTCCAAAAACTTGCGGTGCTCTTTCACCAATGCCCGTTCATCCTCATGGCAGGACCCTACACGCAGGCCCGTAGTGAATCGCCATAGCTGGCGCCAGCGCCCGGCGAGAACACACGTCCGCCGCGGCCTCCGGAGCTAGCAGGAAGCCAAGGATGTGCCAAGGGACGCCATCTGGCAAGGCATCCATCATAAGACTCTGGGCCTTTCCAACAATAGGCAGCACCTGGAGTTAAACGCAATCATCAGTAACTAATAACTATTACATACTTCATAACTATATTGAATACTGCACAATCTCCAGCAACTAGAGTTAAATACAATCATCAGTAACTAATAACTATTAACTATTACATACTGCACAATTATCAGTAACTAATAAGATATGAAGTACCTAAGTTAGGTGCAAAAGTAATGACAAGCAAGCAACACTGACCATCTCCAGAATTTAACATTTGAAGACATACCAAAATTTCACAATGAATCCAGGAAGGCAACCATTAGTGCATAGTATGGGGTACAACAGATATTCATCATAATATAAATATGCTAAACTATCTAGATTTATAACAACATATGCTACTTACCACAGTGCAGACCTTATGCTCAAATATGTGCACAAGTAATTAGTAAATTTGTGTATAAGTAAGATGGGGAGGCTACAGCGTGAACTGGAAAACCAGTGGCAAGTACACTGTATCTGGATTCTTGTAAAATCACAAAGATCGACAGCAGGTAGACTCTTAAAAATCTGGAGTACCTTTGGATGGTGATCTCAAGTGATAGACTCAAAGATGCCAGTCTGTATAGAGCTTGATGAGATTTCCGGGGTCCTCCACCTGAACAAGCAGAAACTCAAACAGTCACCTCGTAAATAATCTTGCACCTATGAAAATTAAGTGATTAACAGGTTCAGTCTATAAAAATTACATTGATCAAATGATTGGCCTACTATCTGAATTAGTTGTAGTAGCAAGAGGGACAGCGAAGTTGTGTCATCATACTGCAGCTTAGCCAATGTTCGTTAGACCGGGGATGATTTTTTTTTCCTTCATAATTTCATTTATTAAGCAGAAGTGTTACAATGTCTACTAGCAGTGTTATGAATGAAAACAAGCATGCCCACTGCAGGAAATAATCTTAGACTAGCATCAACATACATGGAAATCCGGAGCTACAGTATACCTCGTGGATCTAGCAGAGGATAGGGAGCATTACCTCAGCGCCGCTGCGTACTGACGATGGACGGGCGCGTCCGCGCCTCAGAGTGCTCTAGGCTGAAGGAGGGAGCTTCTTGACGGGATGGGCGTCAGGGTGCTCTAGGCTGAAGGAGGGAGCTTCCAACGCCACCATCCATGCCCGCAGACAGATGGGAAGGAGGAGAAGGGATCAAGGGAATGCGGAATGCCCCCTGCCCGGTCGTCGCAGCGCCGCACCGTCCGCCGCCGCCGCCGCCGCCGCCGCCGTTAGTGATGGAGGAATTGGGGAGAAGTCTCTATATTTGTGCTCTCTACATTTCATCTTATCAAAAAGCCGTCTGATCCGACCATTAATAAATGGTTTCAGTGGGTGGTCTTGTCTTTCTGGCACTAAAGCAAGTCTCTACAATTCACAACTTTTTATACAAAACTAAATGATATCAAAACAGTTCACAACTTTTCATATAAAATTAAATAAAGATATATTTTATACAAAATTATAAAGCTCAATGTAATCTACAATTTTATAGTTGACATCTATTCAATTTGAGATCATTTATATGCCTAGAAATTTAATAAAAGATTTCATTCTTTTTAACGATCTCAAGGGAAAGAAAACAACAACAAAAAAAAGTTTTAGAACTCAGATAATAATTTCAAAACATGGTAGCTTAAAATTTATGTTTGAGCCTCTAAACTAACTCAAATAATTTTTTTGCCATATATCTCATCAAAGGCCACAAGTTTGGTATAGGCATTTAAAAAAATAAAAATATGAATTTTAAAATCTAATAGCATGAAACGAATATTTGGCATTAAACTATCCCAAATGAAAAAGTTTTCAACTATAAGTTTATAGTTCACGTTAAATTGGAATAGACAATATCAATATTTGAAGTTATTCGAAAGTTCATAAAAATAAAAAAAATCGGTTCAATTAAATGAATATTTGAAACCTAGCTCTAAACTACCTTACATACAAATATTGTCAGCTACAAATTTACTGACATTGGCCCTGTTTGGATCCCGGGCTAGAGCTAGTTTGGGCTAGTTTTGGCTCAATTAGCCCCAAAGGGATCCAAACGAGGAGGGGCTAGATTGGGCTTTAAATGCAACTAACCCTCTCAAAATCACTAGCCCATCCATGGGGTGCATATTGGGGCTAGTTGGGTCCAGTTTTTGGCTGGGACCACATAAAAGTTCACTTTTCTCTCTCTTTTGAGCCACTAAATAATTGAAAAGGTGCATTTAGTATCAAGCTAGCCCAAGGATCCAAACGCATCTAGAAGCAAAGAAGTTTGGAGCTAGAGCTAGAGCTAGAGCTAAAAAAACTAACTCTAGCTTTAGCCCGGCTAGAGGATCCAAACAGGGCCATTATGTGTCACGTGCCAAATTGAAGGGTCACCCGCCGCCGCCTAGGGCCCAAGGCCTAAGCGCGTCTTGGCGCCTAGTGGCTGGCATTTGCCGTCACCCGCCGTCAACACGTCATGGTCATCGCTTCGCAATTAAGTAATGCTTCACAATTAAGTAATAGATATTTAGGAAATCAAATAAACAATTCTTTAGATGCAAGTCTTCCCGACTATAAATACAAGGGACTTGTAATCGATTAGATCAATCGAGAAAAAAATTAAAGGGGAAACACCCAACGGCTTCGACTCTCAACCTAAGCTCTCTATCTCTCTTTCCTCCCTCGCGCACGTGCCCCCCCCAACGCCGCCGCCACGCCGCCCCCAGCGCGACCCGCCGCCTCTGCCGGCTTCCTCCTCTTCCCCCTCAAAGCCCCGACAACCACGATTGCCGCCCGCACGAAATCCCCGGCAACCCCGATTGCCGCCCGCACTAGAGCCCCCGCAACCCCCAATTGTCGCCCGACTCGAGCCCCCTAAGCAACCCCGATTGCCGCTCGCAAACAACGCCGGGCCGTCTAACTTCGCGCCCGACGTGTCACCGATCGCCGAATCCAACCGATCTGTGGGATACCGGTATCCGGAGACCAGGACAATTCCCACCATCGATGGCTTCCACGACAACCACCCCAGCGTATGGACATTCGCGTTCATGGAGAAGCTCCACACCATCTTCGACGACTACAAGCGGGCTGTGACGACGCGGAGAAAAAAAGACGGTGTGCATGCCAAGCTGCCACGCATAACGACAACGCCGTCCCTCCACATCCACGACAAATTGGTTTAGATAAAAAAAGGTTTTTGTTTGGATGTTGTAGTATTAATAAGAAAATTGTGGTTTAAAACACTTAAATTTAAAACACTTAAATTAGCAATTGTTGGCTATGAGCCAAATAGGGGGTGTGTGTGTGGGGGGTGGGGGGGAGGGGGTTGGTTGTGTGTGTGGGGCAATGGGGAACAAGAGAGAGAGCAAATGAGGGATACGCCAAGGCTCCTCTCCTCGTTGACCATTTATAGTGAATGTGGAAGATGGAGGTTTTTAGTTCTTCCCCATGGTGATTACAAATTACAATGAGTCTCTAGTTGCAATTACGAATGACTATACAAATTTATAATTGAACCCTAAACGATCACAAATAAACCACTAGACTTAGTAACGGCCTTTTTACACACAAAAAATGGGTCCCTAACATATGCCACACCCCAGTCCATTTCGTCGACATCACTCTGTCCACAACACTGCCAGCCAGCCACCGCTTCTCTTCTTTTCATCGCGTCCCTGTCCCTACCCATGCACTGCAGCCGTGCAGCGACGCAGAGTGCCGAGCGCGACGCGAGCGGGCAGTGAACCGCGCGGCATATGGAATCGCGAGCCTGCCTGTTTTTTTTTCGCGAGCAGCCATATATGCCTGTATTTCATTAAGAGGACAGGAATGATCATATGACCTACACAATAAAGTTTTTGAGGCGCCGGTGAGGGGCCGCCGCCAAACGAAACATCCCCTAACTACTGGAATCACAAAAGCTTATTACATAAAGAGTTAAATGCACCATAGGTCCATGAACTTGCACAGCTGCGCCAAATAGGTCCATGAACTACAAAACCAGCCATCTAGCCCCTCAAACTTGCGAAACCGTTCACCGCAGGTCCACATGCCAAAACCAGCCTGGTTTACACATCAAACTTTATTGTTAGACCCCTGGGAACGCTTCAATTTGAAAATGAAGTCCTTGGCGTGAACGAGTACAGAACACATGCACGGGACGGCCGCAGCAGCGACGGTGAAAATGGTGGCACAGCCTGGCATACGGCGATACGTGGTCCTGCATTGGAAACGGACTAGTACTATTTGTACCAATATTATTTGTAACCACTCCACGCACGTCATATTCTGGCAGTCGCACACAGAGCACAAGCGCGTAGTAGGAGTAGCTATACACCGTGTACTACATGGCAAGGAAAGCCCTGCCGCATCACCATAATACCGTAGGGATTAGCAACCATGTCCATGCAATGCGTAACTAACTACCAAACGAAGAGCAGCGACTGACCAGGCAATGATCATGCCTCCAAGGCTCCAACTAACCGCAAAGAAGGGGGCAGGCTTATGACCATCCCTGGCTCCGCGTCTTAGTCGAGCAGCGGCCAGGCTCGAGTCCGCACCCGGGGTCCAGGACCAGGGCCGCACTCGGCTTCTGGGACTCCGCCGGAGACGTCGTCGGCGCGGGCCGCTGTAATATATACTCCACTCCATACAAGCTCGATCGTCGTCCCTCGATCTCGTGCTGTGTTTCTTCGGAATTCAGATGCATGCATTCTTGTGCATTTCAATTCGGCAGCAACTTTTTATTACTAGTTAATAGTTATACTAGTACTAGTAGATATGCTTGCTCAATTTTGATGACTGAATTGCGTACATATATGTGCATGGCGAGTCAGCTTTTCATGCCCACGCATGATACATAGGCCATACTCTCTTTTTGTCCCACGAAGTTCGCTCGTTTTTGACTTTTGAACTTCATGTTTGACCATCCGTCTTATTCAAAATATTTATGCAAAATTATAAAATAAATTAATCAATATTCAAATATCTTCATTGATAAAATAAGTCGTATCAAAATAAATTATATTTGTGCAAAAAAATTTGAATAAGACGAATCATCGAATAAGATGGCGCGAATCCGGGGTGACAAACTCGGTGGGACGGAGGGAGTAGTGCATAGTAGTGCACCCGCAGCAGCCGCGTTGTGTGTAGCTGAGTCGTCACTGCTGGTCTTTAGGCTACTACGTGTGAGCCAAAGCGGAGCTAGGACGGCGACGTGCAACCGAAACAGCAGGCCGCACCTTCCACGGATCGCCGTGTGCCGGCCGCTGTGCCGCCATTTTCATTGTTGCTGCTGCTATGCCGGTACCCAGGCACCGGCGAGTCGCGTCATGGACTTCATTTTCAAATTGAAGCTTTCCTAGGGGTCTAACAATAAAGTTTGATGTGAAAACCAGGCTGGTTTTGGCATGTGGGCGCAGGGTGAACGGTTTTATGAAGTTTGAGGGGCTAGATGCCTAGTTTTGTAGTTCATGGGCCTATTTGGCGTAGGCGTGCCAAGTTCATTGGGCCTGCGGTGCGTTTAACTCTTACATAAAGGATGGCTGTTGCGACCAAAAAGCAAAGAACCTTGCCAGGGTTGAGTAACCCGCCTGACACCATAGCTCCCCTTCAGCAATTGCCGCGCGCCGGATGGCCGGTAGAGTGGAAACCTCTCGGTTGAAGACCCTGTTGTTCCGTTCCTTCCAAACTGTCCAGGTTATGAGCATTAGCATTGTATCAAAGGAAGGCCGGTCTCCACTGCCAATTCTTAGTCGCTGCCTGAGCCACCACGAACCCAAACTTTCATCTTCAATCGGCGTGAGCTCTTGCAGCCCCAAAGGTGCTAGCAGCTGGAACCACAGCTGCCTCGTGGTGACGCAACCTAGAAATAGGTGATCACAAGTCTCCGGTGCCTGACCGCAGAGGTTGCACTCATTTGAGGCTTGCAATCCATGCCTTATTCGTCTATTTGCGGTCCAAACCCTTTGGTGCAACACCAACCAAACGAAAAATTTCACCTTTGGTGGTGCTTTGGTCTTCCAAAGCTCTTTTGCTCCTAGTAGGCATGTGGACCCATGAAAGAATGCTCTGTAAGTAGATGATGCTCTGTAAGTAGATGATGCTCTGTATTTCCCGTCAGGCGACCACTTCCAGACAAAACGGTCCGAAGCTAACGGGTCCAGGTCGACCTCCTCCAAAATCATCCAGACACGTACATACTGGACAAGTACCTGAACTGTTGGTGCACCAACAATGTCCCTAGCCCAACGATTGTGCAGCAATCCCTCCTGAAGAGAACGTCGTTTGCCAACAGCTGAAATGGCCGCAAACAGCTGCGGTGCGAAGACAGATAAAGGTCAACAGCTGACCAGTTATCCGTCCATAGCTTGGTCATAGTCCCATCGCCAACCACCACCGACATGCTTGCTGTAGCCATGGCCGCGACCATTTTCTCCTTTCTTGCTGGCAGCGACACCCAACAGCGATCAGGCCGCGACCATTTTCTCCTTTCAATCGGTGGAGCCTGCCTGTTTGCCTTTGGGTGAAAGTGGGCAGTACGTGCACTGCCGATGCCCGAGCTTTGTCCTGCGGTGGGTGGGTGTTCGCATTTCCAGCAGTGCGCGCCGCCCGTTCGATGAAATGCGCCACCACTCAACGGTGGAGCCTTGCTGCTTCACGTCAAACGAAGCGCCGCGTGAAAAGTCAACAACTTATTTTTGTTACTATTCTGAAGAAGATGAAGAGAGTTAGAATCCTTGGTTGTTTGCTTTGCTCGGGTCCCTCCATCAAATTTAACTGTGGCATGGCATGAATCATGGAGAGGCAAGACGGTACGCGTGCACATACGCGTGCACATGGGTCTCTCTCTGCGGTCTGGCAATCCCAGCAGCTCCGCGTCGTACATGGTACGCCTTTCCAGCTCAGCTTTCGTCTTTTTCTTTTGCCATTGTCACTCGTGACTCGGTGCTCCAAGAGTAAACCACCTGTCTTTTGCTGATGATTCTTTGATTTTGATGAGAGCAAAGGAAGGTGATGCACAAGTTCTTAAACATATCCTGCAAGTGTACGAAGATGCATCTAGGCAGGTAATCAATAAAGACAAATCATCAATTTTATTCAGCCCAAACACAAATGAGCAAATAAAGAGGCATGTTAGATCAAATCTCTCCATTGAGAGTGAAACAATGAGTGAATGTTATTTAGGTTTGCCGGTCTCTGTTGGAAAATCAAAGAAGTTAATATTTGAAAAATATAAAAAGGAAGGTTGAGTAGGATTCAAGGTTGGCAAGAAAAACTTCTTTCTAAAGCTGGCAAGGAAATTCTTATTAAGGCTGTAGCACAATCTATTCCTACTTATGCTATGTCATGTTTTGACATTACAAATGGCCTTTGTGATGAACTTGGTATGATTAATGCGAGATATTGGTGGAGCCAACAAGTTAAAACAAATAAAATTCATTGGTTGAGCTGGGATATGTTAAACCAGATCAAAAAAGAAGGGTGGCTTAGGTTTTCGGGACTTCTATTTAATTTGGCAATGTTGAGTAGACAAGCTTGGAGATTACTGACTAGTCCTGATACACTTTGTGCTCAGGTGTTGAAAGCAAGATATTATCCAAGGTCAAATGTTCTCCAATGTGTTCCTAGAAATGGTATTTCCTATACTTGGAGAAGCATATTAAGAGGGGCTGATCTTTTAAAGAAAGGGCTCATATGGAGAATTGGGAATGGGGAAAGTGTGAAAATATGGGAAGACCCATGGATACCCAGAGGTACAACAAGAAAACCAATTACACCTAGGAGGTCATGTCTACTAACAAGAGTTTCTGAACTTATAGATCCAACAACAAATACATGGGATGAGCAATTAATCAATGGTATTTTTTGGCCTGAGGATGCTGCTGAGATATTGCGGATTCCAATTAATATTGACATGGAGGACTGGCCTGCTTGGCATTTTGATGCAAAAGGAGTGTTTTCAGTCAAATCGGCTTATAAGCTTCTGTGCGGGAAAGAGATGCACTAACAAGAAAGGATGCTTCTAGTTCAGGATGTGCTGGTGAATATAATAGTGAGTTCCAGTGGACTAAGATTTGGCAAATCAAAGCTCCCAACAAAGTTAAAATATTCATATGGCGTTTTGCACATAATAGTCTTCCTGTTAGAAGAAATCTAGCAAGGCATGGGATGAAATTAGACACCCTTTGTCCAGTTTGCAAAAGGCTAAATGAAGACTGTGGGCACATTTTCTTCAAATGCAAGTATATAAAATGTGTTGGCGCCTTTTGGATATGGAGGAAATAAGATCTAAACTGGTCTGTTGCCAACCTGGAACAGAAGTAATTAATATGATCTGGGGATTAGAGAAGTAATTTCAATTAAAAGTTTTTATAGGACACGAATCTCTCGCCCCGCATCGGCTCCCCCACGCGGGCGCGGCGGGGCGACCCCTCCTCCCAACCCTAGCGGTGGCCCTTCCCTCCTCCTCTCGCCACGCCGCCGCCGGGAGCTGGCCGCCGGCATGGCCACGCGGCTGGCGGGGGGATGGTGGCGGGGGGGGCTCTCTCCTCTCCTCGCGGCTGGTGGCGCGGGCGGCATCGGGCGGGCGGCTTTCCTCCCCGCGTGGGGCTGCGTGGAGCCGGCGGGCGTCGTCTGCGGGTCGTTGCCCTGCGTTGGTGTCGATTGGCGTGTGGGCGGCGGCGGGTCCTTTCCTCTGCCGTCCCTTCCTCCCTGGCCAGCGGCCCGTGGCGGCGTTGGCCCGGTCGTTGGATCTGGTTTGCTGACCGATTTCGAACTCGCGGCCGGATCCGGCACTCACTCGGTGGCGGCGGCGATGGCAGTGGCGGTCAAGTCGGAGGCGGCGCGCCAAGAGCGGCGGCGGCTGGTGCTCTGCTGCCGATTCGACGCCCTACGGACGGGGCGGTGCCATAGTGGTGGCCACATGGTGGCGGCGGGTCGCAGCGCGTGGCAAGGAACCGCCCGGCGACGGCCGGCTGGGTCGTTCGTTAGATGTGGCGGTGTTTAGCGGCGGTGGAGTCAGGTCCGGCTCACGTGTTGCTTGGTCGAGGGGTGGCAATCGACACGGTTCAGCGCGGCTGCGCGTCGGCCGGGCGCCGCCGCAGGCCCCTCCTCAAGAGGTTGCTTTGGAGCGGCGGGACAACGACAAAGGTGGTGGTTCTTGGCAAGGGAACCGCTTCTTGGCCCGACATTTGCGCTAGAGGACTCTTTGGGCGAAAGCCTAGCGACGGCGACACATGTGAGTGCCGCTTTCCTTGTTGGGGGTGTCGTGATCCCTCTAGCACTATCATCCAAGGGTGAAAACCGGTCCGATTTGGGCGTGCGACGGTGGCGCCATCGATGTCGCTTCCTTCCTGAAGGCGTCGCATTTTGGATTACGTCGCGGCTTTGTTGTCTCCTTTGACGCGTAAGGGGTGGATCTTACTGCGAGAAGTCGAAGCCGCTGCGTCGGGCGTGGCAACAACGATGACACGGTGTGAGCCCCCTGCCTTCATCGTGGGGGCGGGGATTCTTTGGAGTCGACAGCGGTCGAGGTGGGGTGTTCGTGTGCGGAAGTCGGGCTGCTCTTCGCGGATGCTTGAGCTTGGCAACGATGACCGGTGGTGGATGCTTGCTTCGGGCTCGTCGAAAGGTGGCTTGTGTGTGGACTGCCATGGGAAGTCGGAGCTGCTTTGGTGTCGACCATGCTCGGCAACGATGACCTATGGTAGTGCCGTGTTAGTGTCATCATATGTTAGAGTCATCACAGTTGCCAAGGCATGATGACATGGAGATAATTTTCTTGCGGTCTGGACGACGTGTATATGATATAGCCTATATCATATACACGTGGCTGCCAAGGCATGACGACCTATGCGTGAAAGTACGTCATCTACGCCACCATGCCGCCGATCGCCACCCCCCAGCCTGCTACCGCCGCCCCCAATGCTATCGGCAGCCACGTGTCATGCCGGAATCAATCCGGTTGTGACATGTGCTTTCATTTTTCATCCTCTTGTAATAATTTGCTTGTGTACATCCTCGGATGTAGAGGCGGATGATGTTAACTCATCCATTATCTAAAAAATGTGATTTAACTATGTTTATTACTAAACTAACAGGGACGTGTGATAGTATTTTTTCTAGTTGCAATACACATGGACATATTTTGTAACATGGACATATTTGCTTGTAAGCAACAATACAAGATAAGATGCCCTTGATATATATAGCACATGTCACAATCCCATTCTGCATATGAAGCTACTGAATGCTTCCATATAATGCCTCACTTACTCGGAAATATAAGTGCACAGCAAATGCTGCAAACTAGAGGGGGGCAATATATATACAAGGGCATCCTTTCTTTGGAACGACACCAAATTACCACTCGAAATTTTAGCTTGTTGGTCGCAGAATGAAGAATAAAAAAAAAACCCGAGCTTTTACCACTAGGCTGAATCATATAATTTGGCCATGGACACCAAATTACCACTCAAAAATGATTTCTAGCAACGGTGGTATTCAACAAGCAATTGTGTGTTATAATTTAGCATACCTACAAGGGGGTTTTAGCAATGATGTGTTGTAATCATCGCCTGTGTCACTGGTTGTTTGGTTTAGCGGCTGTGGTGGTTGGTTTTCTTGGTTTAAGTATTAGGGTTCCTCTATTTCATACTACGCCTACGACACATCTTGCACATCGTTGCCCAATAGTCCATCTGCACGACCGCACAGGCCTCCAATCTCCATTCCTGTCTTCCCAATTCCCCATCCCCATCTCCTAATTTCCCAATCTCCACATGCAAACCCTAACCTAAGAAGCGGGAAGCGGATCGATGGCGGCGGCGAGGCTCGCCACCCGCTGAAAGCATACGCGGCCGGCTTAGCGGTAGCAAGCTGGGCGGCGCGGCGTGTGGCGGTATCACCGGCATGAGCGAGGGGCGGCGGGAGCGGTCTGCGGTGCGCCCGTCTTGTGAGCGCGACCCGCGGCGGGAGGTTTGAGCGCTCGCGGCCGTGTTCATCGGTTTCCGAAGTTAAAAACCGAAACCGAAGTCGTTGGTTTTGCTTTTCGGAGAACCGATCGGGTGTTGCTTTTGGAAACCGACCCGAACCGAATTTTCGGTTAAAACCGAATTCCCTGGCCGACCCAAAATCTTATTCCTAGCGTGACACCTCCTTAAAATCGAAATAAAGTTTATTTCTTAGAGCATCCTTAAAACCAAAATAAAGTTTGTTCCATGTTCTTTTAGTGTTAATTCTTAACAACATTAAATTTGACAACGTCATTAGTAATGTCAATAGTGTTATGAGTACCGCCGCTACTCAGTTTTATTATCTAAGTTTTTTGTTTGGATGTTGTAGTATTAACTGCAATTAGCAATTGTTGGCTATGAGCCAAATAGGGGAGGGCAATGGAGAGAGAGAGAGAGAGCATGCAAATGAGGGATATGCCAAGGCTCCTCTCCTCCTTGCCCATTTATAGTGTATGTATGTGGAAGATGGAGGTTTTTAGTTATTCCCCGTGGTGATTACAATAATTACGAATGACTAAAAAATTAATAATTGAGCCCTAGACGATCACAAATAAACCACAAGACTTAGTAAATGCCTTTTTTACACACAAAAATGGGTCCCTAACATGTGCCACACCCCAATAACAGCCAAATTAAAAACATAAAGTTTCTACGCAGGATCAAAACATTGTGTAGGTTTCAAAAACGTTTTTTTTAAAATAAAATATGGTTGTTTTTCCCTAAAACTACTTAAATACTTTGTTTCAAAGAGACCCTTAGAGTCTTAGACTTAACAGCGTGTTTAGTCAACTAAAGCTAACGACTAAAACTATAGACCACTTTAGCTTACTTTTGTGGTCTAATAAAGGTTTTTGTGAGAGCTCTAGAGCCGGGGATTCAACTTTTAATGCTTTTCTGAAAATAAATGTTTAGTTTTTATATCCACAGAGACGATCACATGTACGAGCGCACACCACCTTTATGAACGCACACACATACACTCTATAGCCCTATGAGCATCCCAAAAATTGATTTGGACCGGCAAATCTCAAGATTGATAAAGTCACCACATTGCTTCATTGTTGACAAGACACATCACCTACCACTGAAAGAATATATATGATCACTAAACCTTGGAGTAAACCCAGGAAAATGCAAGCACTAGTATCAAGATCTGAATGGACAGATTGCACCACAAGGAACCAACCAAACTAAGCTAAGCTCATTTCAAATTACGTTTAGTTTAGTGACTCAACCTTAGATCATGGAATTTAAACATGGCCTAAGGCCAGTCTCAATGGGGTTTCATGAAAGTTTACGCACATTAAATGCAGCCGCCACATCCAAAATTTTACTTTTGCATGAAACCCCTGGAGAGAGAATGAAAGAGTTCCACCATGGTGAAACCTTTGAAGACTTTTTACATGCGTTGAAACCGTGGTGAAAACCCCATTGAGACACAAATAGAGTTTCACCAACAACTATACAATTAAACCATGCAATCGAGAGAGGTTGTGGGACCCTTGATCCTATAAAACTGTCTGAATGAAACTGTGCGTTGAGGGAGACGCCTATTTCACGCCAAAGTTTCACGTCTTGGCAACCGGAGGTGAACTCTCCATCGGTGAGGCTGGCCAAAGTCGTTTGGGTGATTATTTACTGATTAACCCTTCCTTTGGCCCACTCAGGCTATGGGATCGCTTAAGTGACTAATCCTTCCTTGGCCCACTGATCGGGCTATGGGCTCTCTTCTACACATGCCGGCAACTGGGCCCCAAATTCCAGCAGTCTCACCAAATTCATCCATTTGAGCGTGAGTAGCGTGAGTAGATAGTAATTTTACGCCATGAGTCATCCATTTCGTCGACATCACTCTGTCCACAGCACTGCCAGCCACCGCTTCTCTTCTTTTCATCGCGTCCCTGTCCCTACCCAAGCACTGCAGCCGTGCAGCGACGCAGAGTGCCGAGCGCGACGCGAGCGGGCAGTGAACTGCGGCCTGACTGCATCCTTGGTCACCGCGCGGCATATGGAATCGCGAGCTTTGTCCTGCGGTGGGTGCTCGCGTTTCCAGCAGTGCGCGCCGCCCGTTCGATGAAATGCGCCACCACTCAACGGTGGAGCCTGGCTGCTTCAGCGTCAAACGAAGCGCCGCGTGAAGTGTGAACTTGAACTTTGGTTCGTCAGTCGCCGCGGTACGTGTGCCACGACTCTGCAGCCAGCAACTTCCCCGATACTGTATTTTTCAACGACTCATTTTTGTTATTCTGAAGAAGAAGAGAGTTAGAATCCTTTGTTGCTTGCTTTGCTCGGGTCCCTCCATCAAATTTAACTGTGGCATGGCATGAATCATGGAGAGGCAAGACGGTACGCGTGCACATGGGTCTCTCTGCGGTCTGGCAATCCCAGCAGCTCATCCCAGCAGCTCCGCGTCCAGTACATGGTACGCCTTTCCAGCTCAGCTTTCGTCTTTTTTACTCGTGACTCGACCAAGACTCAGAGGTGGTGGTCAACTACTCTTGGCTGCTTCCCCAAGGAGCAGTGCAGCGCGTGACATGTGCAAATTTCAGTGACATGAAGCAGAGATTGCTCTGTCCTGGTTTTACTGAAGCAAGATGCTGCAGCCCTGTTTAGTTACTTCCACCAATTCTGAGTGTTTTTATATTCAGACTCGTCATTATACCTGATCAACAACATATTCTTTAGCTGCTAAGACTAAACATTTTAATGCTACTCGCTGTTATCACATACGCATTTCCAGCATCCTCTTTTTAAAAAAAAAAATATATAAAAAGATTCGTGCAGCCTCTTTTTAGCCCCTTGTATCAAGGTTTTTTTAGAGAAAACCCCTTGTATCAGGGTTTGAGCAAGACTCAAAGTCAGTCAATGTTGTCAAAAAAAAAGAGTCAGTCAATGACCTTAGTAACTTCTCTCCTGTCCAGTGCAGCCGTGCAGTGCGTCAACTTTTGCAATCACAACACATCACTACAGAAGAATTGCAACATCCTAGAAGCCTTACAAATCATACCCTTAGTCCCTTAAATACAAGCTGTAATGTCAGATACAAGCTTAAACACAATAAATGTTGCTATCTAATCCGAGGAGATGAACCATGTGTATCTAGATAAAATCTTGCTATCTAATCAGTCTTTTTAAAGAAAAGATGATGAATCCTTACTGAGGCAAGATGGTACGCGTGCACATGGAGTCTGTCTGCGGTCTGGCAATCCCTGCAGCTCCACGCCCACATGTCGAAGGAGCAGTGCAAAATTTCAGTGACATTGCTGCTGGCCTGCTGCTGCTCCTATCCTCTCCTATCCTGGTTTTACGGTTTTACTGAAGCAAGATGCTGCAATCCCTGTTTAGTACTAGCACCTCCAACCAATCAGAGTGCTTTTTAGATTTAGGCCTGGTTTAGATGGCTAAAATTTCTAACCTTTTTTCACTTTCTCTCCATCACATCACATTAAATACACCAAAAGACATATGTTTGGAGTATTAAATGTAGATAAAAAAAAATAACTAATTACACAGTTTAGATGTACATTCGAGACGATTCTTTTGAGCTGAAGTTTCTTTCTCCGGTAGGATGATATTTACCACTAATAAACGAAACGCGTCTTCACATTATGCGACGATGTGACATTCGGTTTCAAATATTTGCCATCTAAACAAGGCCTTAGACTCGCCGTTATATCTGATCAACAACACATTCCTTAGCTGCTAAGATTAAACCTTTCAATGCTACTCACTGTTATCAGATACGCATTTCCAGCAGCCTCCTTTCTTTTTTTTTTTTTTTCCTTTTGAAAGAATTCCAGCAGCCTCATGACCCCTTGTGTCGACGCTTGGGCAAGACTCATAGTCGGTCAATGACCTTAGCACAAAAATCTTGCAATCCCTTGTATCGAAGCTTTATGGTCAGACATGTTCATACAAGCTTAAGCAAAAATCTTGCTATCTAATCGGAGCAGATGAACCAGGTGTACCTAGATAAAATGAAGATCACAGACATTTAAATGGTCCAAAATCACTTTATCTGTCCAGCGAAGACATACTCGTAGCGCTTGAAAGAATAAGGGCTTGTTTGGATGGAAGCCTGGAAAGATCTGCTTGCGACAAAAGTGTTGTCATGCGGATGTTGTGCGGATGTTGCACGGAAATTTGATGGAATCTGCCTCTGGCCAGGCAAGTCACGAAATGATTCGTTTGGTTGGAAGCCTGTGCCTGGAAAAGCTAATGAAACATATAATACCATATTTAAAGGCTAATGAAAGGTATATTATTATATTCGGACATACAAAATTATTGTTATAATGTATAAACAATAAATAAAATAATAAATCATCCATATATGTTTCTCAATTAATTAATTATATATTTTGAAATTACAAATAAAGTTAGATTTTCTAGATATTTTAAAAACGTAACTCATTTTATATATAAAAAAAAACGTAACTCATGATAAAGAAAATAACTATAAATATATTGTACAAAAATTACAGTTTCCTTTGGAGATAAGCAAGACCACCATAATATCAAAGAAGGACATGCAGTTTTTATTTAAGAGTATTTAGAACCAGACAAAAAGAAACAATGAAGACGACAGAGACAAAAGGAAAAAAAAAGCTAACGGGAGCTGCATGCATGCATGTTTCCACCCATCAATCTGCTAACGGGAGTACTGATCAGAGCAATTAGCCCAGGCAAGCACCGCGCTGTAGCCAGGCGCTCGATTTGGGTCGCCTGGACATGGACTCACTTGCCTGGTACAGGCGGTTCTCAGGGTACCAACCAAACGCACACACCGGCAAGGTGCGAGGCAAGACTCCGCACTGCGCAAAATTTGTCCAGGGCTGAACCAAACAAGCCAATATTGTGTAACATACTGGAATTTGATTCTAACACGAAGGACCAAACTAAAAATTGCTCCACTCAGGGACCGACCTAAATTATGACTATGGGCCATGGGGTCCTTGGACAGTTGGCCATATTGATTTGCATTAGTCCTTGTGTCCTTGTTGCTTCCCTTGTCCTGCCATTAGTTACCTCACCAGGAAGCGAGGAAGCGTCACAACTCACAAGCTAGCAGCTCCCAGTCCCAAGCGTTCTCATCCATCTGTGCTCTGGTTTTCTAGATCTAGGCTCAAGCTTTGGTGTGCGTACATTGCAGAGGAGAAAAAAAGAAGGCAGCGTTTGGAGATGGCACGAGTAGTAGATCTGAGCTTCAGGAAGATCTGATTTGCCTACTTGGCAATAGAAACCAAACTGAAGAATACTTTATTGTCTAAGATCCAAGGTATTGTCATTACCAAGAATATGGTATTATATTGTTTTGTTCATTGCTCCTGCTACATTCGTCCATTTAGATTATGTCTTTACGCTTTCTGACGGTAATCATTTGGAGTTCTGGACAATAACTTGGCGTTTGACTTCTCAGGAACTGAAGGTTGAATGCCCACAGGTCACAGATCACGCAAAGACGCTCGCTTAAGTGCTTGACTCTGTGGTATGCTAACCTTCGCATCATTATATATTTTGTCTAGATTCAAGTTTTAATTTGTTATCTATTCCATTTTGTTGCTCTTCGGGTACAAAGAGTTTGATTAATCAAAGGCCAGCCTCTCATGGATTTGAAGGAAAACAATATTTATTTTCTATTTTTTGCATGCAGCATATAAAAATATATCTTATATGTTCGTGATTCCCTCACAAATACGTTTCTTCTTTTTGCTTCATTATGTTAGGACAGAAGGGTGGTTAAATCTATCTGCAAAGAAGCAGTGGAGGTCGTGGGAAAAAAAAAAAAAGGCACAATACCAGTTTACCACAGGTAGATAATATTATGGACTACTTATTAATCCAATGCTATCATGTAACTGTTTCAATTAGTCATACTTCAGGACAGTAAAAAAAAAAAACAAACAAATAATATGGCCAGCAAAAGCAAACACTACAGATCCAAGCAATTGAAACTTGTAGCTACGTCGAATCTAATAAAAAAAATGTATATACCATTGTTCAGCATAGCCCAATTTTCAGTTTCTGTTGTTCTGACGAGTCATAGTAAATTTTCTTATATAGGGTTTGGGCAAAAGAGCCTCCTTAAACTATGGAAGCTGCTGTAGCATCTGGAATATTCAAGATTGTTGGCAACAAGTTAGCTCCATTGGTAATGAAGGAGTACAGCTCCATAGTGGGAGCGAAAAAGATCTCCAAGAGCTCCATGGTCAAGTTGTGGCGATCAACAATTGGTTGGAAACTGTAGGAGATAAAGCTATGGGGGAATGATCCATCATTTAATTGGCTCAAAGAGTTGAAAGATATTGCTTATGAAGTTGATGACATTGTTGATGAATTCCAGCTTAAGGCTGAAAAACATGAAACTTGTGGTATTGTGTCCAAATACCTATGGAATAAACCGAAATCAATTATATTTCAGTGCAAGGTGGCTACAAAGATCAAGGCAATCAAGAAGAAATTTGCTGCAACTGTGAAACAAAGAAAAGATTTTGGCACAATAACAAATAGTTTACCAGCTGGTCACCCTGTTCATCATGTGAACATGACAGTTGGGGAGATGCCATTATTGCCAAACATTGATGCATCATCTATACTTGGAAGAGAAAAAGACAAGGATAAGTTAATATCTAAACTTGTAGAAGTGAAAGATCAACAAACAATCAACATAGTTTGCATCATTGGACTTGGTGGCTCAGGGAAAACCACATTGGCCAAACTGGTTTATAATGATGGCAACATTATAGACAAGCATTTTGAAGTTAAATTATGGGTTCATGTATCATCACAAGAGTTTGATGTTGTAAAGCTTATCGGGAAGTTGTTTGAAGCTATTGCTGATGAGAAGTCTGAACAATATCCTTTGCAGCAAATGAGCAAAAAAATATCAGATCAGTTGACCAAGAAGAGGTATCTACTTGTATTAGATGATGTTTGGACTAAGGACCAAATTCTATGGGACCAGTTCATGGTGCATCTGGAGAGTGGCGCACCTGGAAGTGCAATTTTACTCACTATGCGCAGTAGTGATGTTGCGGGAACAGTAAGATCAACATACCAATTTAACTTGCCATTCTTATCTCCGAGTGACAGCTGGCAACTATTCCAACAAAGCTTAGGAATGGCCGTGAAACATTTGGAGGAGTCTGAATTTTTAGAGGTTGGAAAACAAATCTTGAAAAAATGTGGTGGTGTGCCACTTGCAATTAAAGTTGTTGCAGGCATCCTCCGTGTCAAGGAACTCATTGGAGAGTGGCAGGCCATGAGAGACAGCAATTTACTTGCTGTTAAGGGTGAAGAAGCTAGTGTATCAGTATCTCGATGCTTGATGTTGAGCTATTTCCTCTTGCCTTCCCACATGAAACAATGTTTCACAATATGTTCAGTTTTTCCAAAAGGTTACATGATAGATAAAGAACAGTTGATTGACCAATGGATTGCTCATGATATGATAACTCCACATGCTGGTGTTGAGTTCTTGGATATTGGTGACAAGTACTTTAATTCTCTTGTGCAAATGTCTTTTCTTCAAGATGTGGCTGAAGACGGGTATGGAAGAGTCAAATGCAGGATGCATGATTTGGTTCATGATCTTGCCCTATCCATTTTGGATGACAAAATTTCACTTGTTGTGCCAAAGGAGGCAACCAGTTCTGCCAAGAGATGCAGATACTTCTCTTTGACTGAACAGGCTGAAAATCTGGCACCAAAAATATTTTTAAAAAGACACGTGCTGTATATATCCCTTGGTATGGAGATTACACAGCATATTCCAAGGCAATGAAGCATGCAAAGCACTTGCGCAGTGTCATGGTGGAATATGTTGATGGAACAGAAGTCGACACCATATGTCAGGTTAAATATCTGAAATATCTTGCCATGTCACTCAACAGTGAAACCCTTCCTAAGTGTTTCTCAGATATTTGGAGCCTACAAGCACTTCATGTAACACAAAGCTATTCACTTCTCGAGCTACCAAAATCCATTGGTAAGCTAAAAATGTTGAGAACACTAAACTTGTCAGGGTGTAAAAGACTAAAGTGTCTGCCAGATTCTATTGGTGATTGTGAAATGATTTCGAGCATTGATCTTTGCAATTGTGTGGACTTTACAATGTTGCCAGGCTCTATTGGCAACCTACGGAAGTTAAGAACATTGAACCTATCAAGGTGTGAGAAGCTTACAGTGTTGCCGGACTCTACTGGTAGAAATGAAAAGCTAAGGATTTTAAGGCTAAGTTTCACAAAAATTGAGAGACTTTCATCAGATATTACAACACTAAGAAATCTTGAGTGTTTAGACCTTCAGGATTGTTCTGAGCTGGTAGAACTGCCTGAAGGAATCAGCAAGTTGGAGAAGCTTCAAGTTTTGAACCTAAATGGTTGTACAAAGTTGGGAGGCATGCCTTTAGGCATTGGACAGCTCAGTCTACTACAAAGGTTGGGCTTATTTGTTGTGGGAAAGGGAGAACAGTTTGCAGGAATCTCAGAGCTTTCAAATGTATCTAGGATTGAGGAACTAAAAATCAGAGGTATTTCACATGTGATGGACCCAAATGATGCACACATGGCATGCTTGAAAGAGAAAACAAATTTGAAGAGGTTGGGTCTAAATTGGATGTCAAATAACATGGAAGAGGTGAACACTGAGTTGCAGCAGGATGTGCTTGATGGCCTAGAACCACCACATTGGATGAAAGAGCTGGAAATTCATGGGTATTCAGGTAGGCACTATGCACGGTGGATGCAGAATCAAGTTGATGGTAGTCCCTTCCCGTTTTTGAGGTTGATGAAGCTATGTGATTTACCCAACTTGAAGCATCTACATGGACTTGTGGAGCTTCCTTGTTTGGAGGAGCTTGAGCTGAAATGGATGTCTTCTCTTGAGAGCATAAGTGGAGGTCCATTTCCTTCACTGGTGAGGCTGGAGATGTATCGACTGGATTGCTTGGGAGAGGTGTGGATGGTAGCAGAGAAGATTATGCCTGATGAAGAGGGGGGTGTTGCTGCTGTTTCACACCTCAGGTGGGACAAGTCTTGGTTGGTAATTGCCTAACAGAGATAATGATTGGTTCTTGTCCTAAGTTGGAGGTGAAGCCACACCTCCCCCCATCGCTACAGCACTTGAATATCCATGGCAATGAGCAGCTGCTGCAGTCACCAGGCCAATGCCTGGGGTCCTCTTCGTCCCTTAGTTTTAGCCACCTGAAGAAGCTTCACCTACGGTATGTGACAGGATTAGGATCTGGGCATAGGTGGGAGCTGCTGCAGCAGCACATGACGGCACTCGATTCATTGGATATTTTAATGTTCTCTGGAGTGGAAACCGAGCTGCCTGAGAGCTTGTGGAGCCTCACATCCCTCCAGTCCCTAAGAGTGGACGACTGTCCTAATATCTACATCCTACCCGAGTCGCTAGGGGAACTCCGGTCTCTGCAAAAGTTGATCATCAAATCCTGTCCTAGCCTGAGCAGCCTTCCCCAAACAATCGGTCAACTCACATCCCTCCAGTTGCTCGTAATAGAATCATGCAAAGCACTACACCAATTGCCCGATTGCCTAGGAGGACTCTGCTCTCTACGCAAACTCAAGATTGAAGACTTGCCAGAGTTGACTTGCCTTCCAGAATCCATCTGCCGCCTCAACACCTCTCTTCAAGATCTCAAAATCTATCATTGCCCGGCCTCACATCCTTGCCGCAGGGGATTGAAGGCCTCGTCTCCCTTGAAGAGCTAGGAATCTGGGACTGCCCCGGAATACAATCCTTGCCCAAGGGCATAAAAGGCCTCACCGCCCTAAAGGAATTGGGGATCGTCAACTGCCCTGATCTGCAGAGGCGCTGCGAGAGAGAGAAGGGGGAGGACTGGCACCTCATCTCCCACATCCCTGGTGTTTTGGTTTGGACGAGTGAACTGTGAAGAGGATTTGGCCAGCGACTGCATGGAGTGGCCGTGTGAAGAGGATTTGGCCAGCGACTGCATGCTACTGCTTAATTGGGTGAGTTTGTTGTGCTATTTCTACCTGTACCAATGAGCAGTCCCCCTATTTTCATGTGTACTTGTACTAGAGGGCCAATTTCCTAATTATTATTTTCTATTCAAATGTGGTTTGAATTGTTCAATACTACTTTGGACGAGGATGGAGTTCTGACATTTATGGATTTGCCTGTTATTGCATTGCAGCCCCACTGCATGCTCCTGGGAGCTGGGAGTCCTTAATTGGCATCAAATGATATGAAGAATTCTCTATGCACCTGTGTAGTTCAATGCTTTGATATTTGTCGCATAGGAGTATGGAATTTAAGATTCCAGAAGAACAAACGTTTGTGCTCTGTTGTTCAGTTAACATGATGGGCCTGCTTGTCGTCTCGTCATACACAGTTTTTGGCAGCTGAAAGTTCAGGCAGCAAGCAACCAGTGAGGTGGAACCATTACCTATATTATATATATTGCGACGAGCAACCTGATTACCGTTGCTATTTGTATTTGTTTGAACTTTCCTCTACTTAATGAAAAACGGGCAATGGCGTGGTCTCCAAAAAAATATTGCGACGAGCGATGATGGGGGCTTCTTTTGTGGCACTGTCAGGTAGCAAGCATATATGATGGATATATGCTGATGCAACCTGCAAATGTTTGTTGCAACTTACTGTAAGAGCTAGTACACCAGATGTGTATGCGCGAGTAATTATTTGGGTGGGCTAATTGGAACCCTGATTTCAGTTAGGTCCGCCCTGAAATGCCACACTTTTCTGTGTCTATATGTAATTTCCTTGTGTGTAATAATAGTTGCAGAGCTTGACTGTGGTTTGCGAGTTGCATGGCCTGTCCTAATCAGAACACAGGTGTGTTTCTGTGTGACTCACCACAAGGTAGAGAGAGAGTTTGTGTTTGTGTGTGTGTCGACACCATGGCCGCTTGTACTGGGCGTAATAGTAAGAAGGCAGGCAGATCCTCAGATGTGATGATTTCGATTTGCTGTTGTGACAGTTTGATTCGGTAAAGTTTCTTGTGCTGGAGGACGCTGCTCATGATGGTGTTGTGCACTGCATCTTGCTTTCTGCTACGGCTTAGTATGGTGGAGATGGAATGCATGCTTTGATGCCAGATTACATTACAGGTTTGTCACAGGCCACACAAGTCACATGAGTTGAGTTGGCACCATACCGGTCAGGACCTTTCTTGTTGCAGCATATCACGTGAGCAGAGCATCCCCAAAGGCTACGGAGGATCAAGAGCTCTATGTGTTTGCCATGGACAAGTGCATTCATTAGTCACTGCTTTTACCATGGAGTACTGTTAATTTCGTTTGCAACCTGATGCGACCAAGTAGTTTGCTTAACTGCACTATTTATTCTCCATGGATGCATGGAACGTTAAATTTTATATATAGCAAACTCCTCTGCTTTGTGAAACCCAACGTATTTGTCAGACCAAGCAGAGTTTGTTTTACATACGAACTTTCAGACCGATTTCAGGAAGAAAAATAAAACGCTCTGTTGTGCTGTTGATCAGTTAACATGATAAGGCTGCTGGTCATCAGTTATCATGTGGTTACTCAGAATTCGTGAATCATGTCACAGCCAAAATTTCACTCAGGTCAGATGCAAGTGGCGTCTTCCTCCCCTGACAGCGCGAAAATGGTGCCGAGTCTGACGTCTCTGTTCTCTCCTGAATCGTTGCTGCATCTGACACGCTCCTCCTCCACGACGTCGTGGGGTCCAACACTTTTGTCCTTGGATCATCTCTGTGCCACTCGAGATAAGCTTACTGTACGTACAACAGCTCGTCGCTCGCAAAGCGCTGCTTTCGCCTCCTTCGCCATGGTGCGGCACCGGCGTCAGCCCGTGGTGCCGGAGCGTGCCAGGGTGTGTGCGGCCGTGGCGGGTGCTTAGGCGACCGTGGCGCCGTTCAGTGCTGACGGCTGAGCCTTCAGGCAGTTGCGATGGCTACGGACAAGCTGGTTGGCACGGCGACAACACGCACCGCGCACCACATGTTCGACGAAATGCGCCACAGGTGACAAGCTGTCAGAATTCTTCTATTGTTTTTCCCCCAATGGCTGGTCTGTGGATTTGCTTTGGTTTTTGCTCGCACGAATCTTTCTGCTTTCTAATTTACTCGGATTGCACACAACGAGCAGCATTGGGTTTGTACGACCATGCACACAACACAACGAGCAGCATGGTCCCACACTTGGTCCTTGGACCCCGGTTTATCCATCTCTGTGCCACTCGATCTGAGGTGACGTACCACGGCTCGTCGCTCGTTGGAGAGACGTGACAGACCAGCGGCAGCAAAAGCGCTGCTTCGCCTCCGTCGCCATGTCCTGGCGCCGCACGGTGGTGGCGCAGCGGCAGCGTGCCAGGATGGTCCGGCCGTGGCGCCGTGGCGGTTGCTCCAGCGACGGTGGCACCGTGCAGTGCTGACGGCCGAGTGTTGCAGGCAGTTGCTACCATCCCGATGACAGGCGCGGAACAAGGAGGAGCCAATCAACTGCCTCCCTCCCTTGGCCATGGGACGGCCCCAGTGCCTGCACTGCACGTGGCGGCGAGGGTGTGGGACGACGCCCATGGGCCATGGCAGCGGCGCGCTAATGCGCAGCGATTGGGGCTGCGGCGCACCGGTGCTTGCTCACGGCAGGACGCGTCCGTGGTCACCACCTGTTCGGCAAAATGTTGCACAGGTAGAAAGCCTTTCCAAGTCCAGTCGTTTTCTTTCAAGTGCCTTGTGTTCTGCTTCTCTTGAGTTTTCCATTGCATTTGCATCCGTGGACTGGAAGTGGAGACTGGAGGGGCCATGTTTTTGTTTTGGAGAATTCAAAACTTTCCTTCAACGATGATTTTATGATTTTTCTTGAATGAACATCATCCTAGGTACAGAGTACAGTACTACCTAGTACTAACACCAATATAATGCTTTTTGAACTCACTGCTCGCATGGAGCGGCGGGATCTGCAGTGCGGCCGTCAATGCTGATGGCGCGGCACTGGAAGCTGCAATGAAAATGGGCCGGCGCGGTGTTGCAGCTTGCAGGAGATAAGTATAGATGAATAGGTTGATGGTCCCGCAGCACACGCAGCGTACCTTTTTCAGCCTATGTTAAAATTAGAGTACTACACTGGTGCGCTGCCTACAATAAACACTGATCCTAAATAGATGAATGGGTTGATGGTCCCGCATTAAACAAGTACTGGTGAATATGGATTAAATTAATTACCCAACACCCTGGGGGTAGTGATCGACACGGCGTGGCATGGGCTATATTTTTCACTTTGGAGGCTGCTTCGAAATCATACAGGATTTTGTATGCAACCAAAGTTTTGGCATGGTTGAACCATCATCAACGCTGACTGACACTTGGAGTTCAGTTCACATTATTTAAGGCTCTTAGTGCGCCTTTCCAAGCAATAAGCATCCAATATAATGATATTAAACTCCAAGATGACACCATCCTTCTTGGTTTCACCACGCGAGGCTCATAAAATACACACAATACTTTGTAATGAAGTAAGGGATGCTGCTGATGAAGGATTAAACTGTACACCTTCTGTCCCAAATTGTAGATTGTTTTGGCTTTCTAACTAGATATACAATATGTCTTAACTCTTAACTCTTAAAACATAATGAAATTTTTGTACCTAGAAAGCCAAAATGATCTATAAATTGGAACCGAGTACTTGATAAAGAATGGAAATGGTTGAGTGCCCAGATTTAATAAAGTCTCTACATGTTGTATTGGCCCCATTTATTTGTATATATAAATGATCAGCTTTTACGAGTAGCAATACACGTATCACCGCTTCACCATAGATGGTCCTTGTTGCAATGACAGATTCAAACAGGTATTCATATTCTAATGCCCTCCTGCAAGGGAATCTATGCTTTGCTGACAATGTTTTTTTTTTTTTTTTTTGGAAAGATCAATTAACCAAGTCGGCATGCTTTGTTTAGCTGCCCACATGCTTTTTTTTTTTGTTCTCAGAGCAACCCTCCTTTGATGCGTCCTCTAGGTTTAAGATACTCAAGTAATAAGCTAACTAGGTTGCAAACCGAGAGACCCAAACCTCCAACTAGCACACACTGCTCTAACGATTGCTTATGATAGAAAGGAGGGCACCATTTGGAGAGACCACAAATCACAAGCAACGTCAACACATCTGAGCACCAGGTATTACTCTGTTTTTAACCAATGCAAGAATATAAATCCTATTCGTAGGATGATTCCATCATCCATTTCCTTTTTCCCCTGCCTCCTGCTACTACAATTTCGCCTTGCACCCTGTAATTTCTGTGCAGATTCCCATTATCCTCAGCAGATGCTAACTTCACGAGGAAGCGTCACGAGCTAGCAGAAGCACTGAAGGTTTCTCATCTCAGGCCATCTAGATCTGGGGTCAAGCAAAGCTACCACCTGCATTGTGCAACCCAGATCTAGGAAGCTCTGCTTTGCATACATTGCAGATGTGAAAAGGAGGCCTGGAAGGAGTAGATCTGAGCTCCAGAAACCTCTGCTTTGCACACGTTGCATTGGAGGAGAGGAAGCCAACATCTGGAGATGCCACAAGCAGCAGCATATCTAAGCTCCAGGTATTTTACTTTACTTTCAACCATGAATACTAGCATCCTGTTCCTTCCTATTCTCTACTCTTGCTGGGTTCATCTATTTGTGCTCTGTTTTGTACACAGTATGCATGCTTTCACTAGCAATTTCTTGGGAAATAACTTGGCCTTTCTCCCAACTATGCACAGGTACTCAAGGACCAACACTAAGTCGTGAAAGAAGCTATTATTCTATGGTTCAACTCTGGTATTTTAATCTTTCCAAACGAAGGCTGTAAGGGTGTTCCTGCAAAAAAAGCACTTGAGCAACAAAGAAGCTAAAGGGGTACACTTGTTTTCGCAGGTGAGATATCCATATGATCAACCATTGTTGCATGAGTTTCTGTGACGTCTTTATTAGCACTAGTAATACTTATAGCATGGTACACGAATTGGCATGAAAGCACTATAGGAGCCAATTAGTTGCAACTTGTTAAAAATCTGTTGTATGCGGAGGAAGAGGTTCCGTCGGGATAGTATACGGAGAGCTCCCCATCGGGCGACCTCCGGGCGCCCGCCACCCCGGAGGCAAGCTCCCCGCCCCACCCCCCCCCCCCGGCCCTAGCCTGCCCCTTCCTCCCCGGGCTCCGCCACGTCCCCCCTCCATCTACACAAAGGTAGATCGAGCCTCCAACCCCCCCCCCACCCCACCACCCCCCCATTTCTCCCCCAAGCTACAGTACCTGTTGTAGATCCGCCATGGACCACGGGTCCTCATCTTCCCGGCGCCCCTCCGGGCGGAGTTGGTGGAAGAGGAGCAGGTGCTGCGCCGCCTTCCGATTTGGGCGAGCAAGATGGAGACTCACCGCCGACGACTCTGTCTTTGGCGGCGACCTTCCCAAAGAGGGGATGCTGCGAGCGCCGAGTCTACCGAAGCGCCCGTCCGCGGTCCCGGGGGCATGCTTGCCCTCGGTGACTTGGAGGCTTACTCGGACTCGATGGCACCAAGACGATGAATGCTCCCCGCTGCCCACGGGGAAAGGGGAAGGAGCCAAGCCGCAAGCATCGTCGGTCGATGCGCCACCGCCGCGAGGAGGGGCGTCGGCCTCATGGCGGGCGCCCGAGCGCGGGATGAGCTGCGGTCGCGCCCTTCGGGCGGCAGGCCGTTCGGTGGTGGTCCGCGCGCCGGCGGCTCCACGGTCCGTGGCCCGCGCCTGCGGCGGCCAGATGCGGTGACTTCTTCCTTGGTCGCGGCCGCCGTTTCGGCGGACTCCTCGCGTGGCCATCCATCGGGGAGGTGTCGGTGGAGCTTAATGGACTACGTTTTAGCTGTCTCGGGAGGGCCGCGTCGAGGGGCTAGGTGCCAGTTCCCGGCACGCTGCTACAAATGCCTAGAGGAGGGCCATCGGGCTGCGGATTGCCGGCGACCTTCTGCTGGGGTCAGCCGCAAACGCCCGCGTCTCTCCTAAGTGCTCCACATAGTCGCGGGGCAGTCCAGCCCCATTCGGTTGGCGGTCCTCATCGCACCTCCCCGGGGCTTCGGGGTCCTCCTGGCTCCACAGGAAGATCGTCGTCGATCCCTCGGTTTGCCTCGGCCGGCACAACCTCCACCACCACCTTTGCCGCAGTTCCCACCACCACTGAACAGACCCTGAATGGTGCTTGGGTGTTCCCCGACATCCCTCTGGTGGTGGTGCCCTTACGCCGGAGATTCAGATGGCAGAGGAGTCCCTTGATCGCGCCTTGATAACCATCATTGGCGGTTGCAGGACACCATTGTCAGTAGAGGATGTTTATGTGGTCCTGTTCAACGCCTTTGGTCTCACTACCAATGAGGTGGTGGTGCGCAGACATGAACCGCAAGACTTCCTTGTTCGTTTCCAGCATGAAGATGACTGCCGTAGGGCCTTGCACTCTCCGCCTAGAGGACAACGGTTCCCTCTTATCTGGCCGTGCTGGAGATGAACCTGTTGCCACAGCTCAGAAACATTCTGGTTCAGAGTGCTTGTCGCAATTCGTCATGTACCTGCTCATGCCCGCAATGCGGAGACAGCACAGCGGGTCCTCGGAAATTCCTGCACTCATGTACAACTCTCCCAGCTTCGCGACACCCCCTTTGATGATGACAGGGAATTTTTTGTGACCGCCTGGTGCCGGCAGCGAGGCCGTATCCGGGAGACCCAGCTCATCTACATTGAGGAGCCCTAGCTCGGTTGATAGGGAGCGATCGAGGGTGCGGGGCTAATCTACCGAATCACTTGCGAACAGCTTACGCCGAATTGGTGTCTCCTTTGGCCCCTCCGAGTGATGATGATGATCGGGACAATAACAATGATTATGCCAATCCCGGAGGGGGAATTCTTGGGATCCCGAGGATGTGTTCAATCCGACACCACGCCGCAACACCTCTCGATGACTCCGGTGGGAGTGAGAGATGTTGGGACCATCCAACGATGGATTATCCGCCCGATTTCCTCCTTGACTCGGACTTCGGTGGTGGTCGGGCAGCTTGCCTGCCCTCTCCTCGTGCTCGTGGGCGCCGCGTTCGAACGCCGCCGCCGCCACGTGGCCGACGTTGTTGTCCCCATCCCTCTCGGTCGTGCGCCGGGACGCCATCGGCAACCGGGCTTTCTTGGGAGGTTCCTCCGGTTGCGCCTGGCGCAAGATGGTCGCGGTTCTGCGCACCCGGCCCCAATCATGCGTGGAGGAGCTAAGCCGGCCTCGGGAGGCGCCGAGATGCCGTCTCGAAGAAAGGCTTCTATGCCCGATTGGTGGGGCGGACTTTGCCGATGTCTGAGCTCGCCGCTCGACCGACTGTCGGAGCAACGTTATGCAGTCCTTAGGGCGCGCCGGGCGCACGAGGATTTTGTCCCGCCCGCGGCAGAGGTGTCGTCGGTCTCTTCGATGATGATCTTGCCCTATGTGTCTGGCATCCCGCCCCGGGAGGAGATTGAATCCGCCGTGTGTCGGCCCATGGATACGCCGCGATCACCTCAAGGCCACGCCCCGGGGAGGCCCGGGCGCCCCCCCAGCCGGATGCCGCGGCGTAGTGGCGGATTGCGTCATGCCCCAGGGCGGCAAACGCGACGGCGGCTCAAGCCCAGCTCCTCACCCTCCGCCAAGGCGGGGGTCCAAGTGGATCAAGGGGGCGCCTACTTTGTTGAGGAAAAGGTCGGGCTGCCTTTTGGGGTGGAATGTCGCAATCCAAGCGAAGATGCTTCCAAACCCTGCTAGATGGTACCTTTGATCTCAATGCCATGGACCTCAAACACTAAGGGGTTGGCTGAGGAGGCCAGATTCGGCCTGTCTACTCTGTCTGTCGCAACATTTGTTACTCAATGGCATCAAACCCATGCTTCCCGGTATGGAACGTCGGCGGCCCGAATGACCGCGACGCGTGAATGTCGTCGACAGACTTGATAGGCGTTCACCGCCCGCTTTTGGTCTGTCTGCGCAGGAATATAAATTGTTTGTACTGGCTCTCGTTTGGCTTGCGAGTTCCTTGGTCTGGCTTACATTTGGCTTGCGAGTTCCTTGGTCTGGCTTATGATTTTGTGTATCTGCCTTTTGAGGGTGCTTTAGGAGGTGCTGTGCTTGGCTGGGAGAGCAACTCTTGGGAGGCCTATGATCCTCCGTGGTCTACGGTCCATAGTCTGATGCCGCCAAGGTCGAATTCCTTGCGGAGCTGATGCAATTTCGGGATGCCAACCTGGGACCTTGGCTTGTCTATGGAGACTTCAACTTGATCTACCGTGCCTTTGACAAAAATAATGACCGCCTAGAGGGGAGGAACATCACGAAGGTTCCGCACTTTCATTGACAGGGGGCCACGGCTCGTAGGGGATTGACATGGTTGGTCGTCGGTTCACTTGGTCGAATGAGTGCCCACGCCCTACTCGAGCTTTGGACCGCTTGTTTGCCAGCGGGAGTGGTTTGCCATGTTCCCTAACCTTTGTTGCTCGGGCCGCTCGTCGGATTGCTCGGACCACCTGCCCCTACGCTACATCTACATATCCGTTACGAGGCCAAGCATCGTTTCCATTTTGAAAGCTTCGGGTTAAGACTGGGGCTTTGCCGAGGTGGCGGCTACTGCGTGGGCGTCCACGCTTCATGCCGTTGATCCCTTCCGCCCGGCTTGACCACAAGCTCCGCAACACCGCCTCGGCGCTCAAGAAATGGAAGGACGGAGAATTGGCAAAGATCGGGTTAGAGCTTGCGATAGTCGTGGAAGTCATCTTCAGGTTTGATGAGGCCGGGAGTCCAGGATCCCGACGACGGGAGTCTACGATGCGAACGCCCTTCAAGGTCCAGTTTTGGGCCTTGCCCGGCCCTACGCACCATTGCTCGACAGCGCTCGCGGCAGCGGTTCCTGGCTGAAGGGGGCGCCAATACTGCCTGCCACCGTCTCAAAAGGAGCTGGTGCAGGGTGTTGAGGCTGTGACGGATGAATCCATGGCCTCCGCCCTGTACGACCACTTCTTCAACATCATGGGCTCAAGCTTTGAATGTTCCAGGCGCATCGAATGTGCACAGGCCCGAACGGCTTCACAAGCCTATTTTACAAATCGGTTTGGGCCATCATCAAGCATGATGTGATGAATGCGTTCAATGCGTTCTGGTCGCAGGATTTCAGGAGTTCCTACATCACAATGGTGCATACATGATTTTGCTTAAGAAGGTAGACAGCCCACAAGAGATACTTGACTACCGGCCCATTAGTCTGATTCATAGCTTTGGGACAGCCTGGTGCTTCACAACCAGTCAGCCTTTATTAAAGGGCAAAGCATTCATGATACCTTCAGGGAAGTGCAACTCTCAGCCAAGGCAATTCATGCTAGTACAGAACCTTGCATACTCCTGAAAATTGACATTGCAAAAGCATTTGACACGGTGGCATGGCCGTTCATTCTTGAGCTGCTCCAGCACATGGGGTTTGGGATCCGTTGGAGGAATTGGATATCGGCAATCTTGTCCTCTGCAAGCACCAAGATCCTGCTCAATGGGAGACCAGGGAGACGTATCTGCCACGCCTGGGGATTGCAGCAGGGTGATCTGCTCTCACTCATGTTGTTCGTGCTCGCCATGGAGGTGCTCAACCACCTATTGCGCTGGGCGGAACAACACGGGTTTCTCACTGCTTTGCCCGCCATCTCGGGCCATAGAGTCAGTCTGTACGTAGATGACGTCGTCATGTTTGTCCGGCCGGATGACACTAGCTTTCTCACCTTCATGGCATTGCTCGCCACCTTTGGCACTGCATCTGGACTCTTCTCTAACCTAGACAAGAGCGTGGCCACACCGATGCACTGCACGGACAAGCACTTGGACTGCATCCAGCGAATACTGTCCTGCCGAGTTCAGCTCTTCCCTTGTCGCTACCTTGGCATCCCATTATCAGTCAGAAAATTGAAACAATCAGATGAGCAGTACTTGATTGACATGGTGGCCTCCCGCATCCCTGGCTGGAAGGGGAACCTCCTCAATGCGGCGGGTCGGTCGGCCTTGGCGAAGGCGACCCTCTTGGCAATCCTGAACCATACGGCCATTGCCTTGTGTCTCTCTCCGTGGGCAGTGAAGACCATTGATAGGCTGCGTCGAGCCTTCATTTGGGCCGGGTCAGAGGTGGTGTCCGGTGGCAAGTGTAAGGTGGCGTGGGGTCGGTGGTCTCCAGCAGTCCGAAGTACCGGGCGGGCTGGGCATCTCTCGACCAAGGTCGTCGCGGGTGTTGCCCCCGTGCACCCGTTGGGTTTGGCAGACGACGCTGAGCAAAGCGGCGGCGACCTTAGAGCAGAGGTGCCGCCCTCTTCCAGGCGGCTACCCAATTCGTGCTCGGCAATGGTGAGTCAACTTTCTTCTGGACTGAGACGGACTGTGCATCCGCTCCGTCGCGCCGTCGGTGTTTGCAGCCGTCTCACCTCGAAGGTGGGGTACCATGGTGGCCCAAGCGCTGCCCAATGATGCTTGGATCCACCACATCAAGGGGGCGGTCACAACAGCTATGCTGGAGGAGTTTGGCATGTTGTGTTATTACTTGGACTCGGTTCAGCTTGATGACCGCCCGGACACCTTCGTTTGGAAGTTCACCGAGACCACTCCCTACTCAGCGGCCTCGGCTTATGGCGCCTTGTTCCTGGGCTCCTCGATGCTTGGGGCGAAGCGGCTATGGAAGGTACACCCCCCGGGTCCGGTTCTTCTTCTAGATAGGTATGCATTGAAGATGCCGGAAGCGGTCTGGCCGACACCGCCACGGCCTATAGGACTCCGACCATTGCATCTTCTCGTGACCGGGAGGCCGAGACGATCCACCACATCTTCTTGGGGTGTTCCTACACTCGGCGGGTATGGCACATCGTGCTCCACAGGCTGCAGCTCCAAAACATCATCACGGCTGTAGAGCAAGACTTCATAGTGTGGTGGCTGGCGCGAGGAAGAAGATACCAAAGACTTTGCGCTGCGGCTTTTGATGTTGCTTTCTTCTTGATGGGTTGGATGTTATGGAAGGAACATAACGCTAGGACATTCGAGGGCAGGCGGAGCTGCTAGCTTGGGCTGGCCTGTAGAGCTATCTCTCGCTTTTAGTCGCAAAATATTGTACAATGTAATCAAATCTGTGAATCAAGTAGATTGTAGGCCTTGCTTGGTAACCAATGGTTACCGGGCACAGCTTTGTTTCAACTTTATTCTACTTAGAAAAACGCGCAACGGCGTGGTCTTTAAAAAAAAAACTGTTGTACCACAATTCATTTTGCAAACCTTATGGTTTACAATATAGATGCTGATTTCTGTTAGAATGAGGCCAACCAACTCTATTCCAAGGCCCAAAGGAGCAAATAAAATATACATGTGCAAATATGCAATGAACCCCTCCATGTAGAGGGGCTACGCCCATCCATTTCGATTATGTCTTCTACGCTTTCTGCTCTGAGCGGTAACCATTTAGAGTTTTGGACAATAACTTGGCCTTTGTCTCAGGAACTGAAAGGTTGAATACTCTAAGTTACAGATCATAGCAACTACAAATACACTCACTTTATTGCTTGACTCTGTGCTATGCTAACCTCATTAGCATCATTAGATAGCTCGTCCCCTTCATGTTTTGTTATCTATTCCATTTTGCTGAACTCTGTGACTTCACCACCACCCTCTAATCCAGTGAGCCACGAGCTGTGACAGTGGATAACTTTTAAGCCCAAAAGTCATACTTTATCAATTATCATATACTTTTCTACCAATTCTTCCTGCTAATATCATCACGTATTGTTAGGTTTAGTCCATAGTAATTAATGTATCCTTGGTCCTAAGTTTTCTAGATCCTGTTGTGGAGCCAAATCAAAACTAATTAATAAGCACTCACAATCGCAATTTGTAGCGACAAATGAGACTAAATACAAAATAAGAGACCATCTAATAGTCTTTAGGCCAATAAAATGATCTATTAGAAAATTTACAAAATCAAAATTTAGATCAAGTGTAGGTTCTCTAACAAATGGATTCTCTATTAAGAATTTAAAAATTTTAGTAAGAAAATGGGAACCTAAGGTGTTTGCTTTAGCCTTGTATGGATGGAGGCGGACACCTTAAGACACCCCACCTAAGTTAATAAATTAACTGAGGTAGGAGGTTGCTTCGCCTCAGTTAATTCATTAACGAAGCCAGGCCATTAATCCCGTTAATGGAGGTGGGACTCCATTAAATGCTCTCTAGAAAACCCGAAAACAAAAAACTTACAATTTTTGGGGAGCCAAACCCACAAGCTCCATGAATTGCATGCTTATTCATGTCTACATATAATATGCTATCTTTTTTATATCAATATTCCGTAATATTATATTGGATATTTTGGATACTAAATGAACTTAAATGAAAAAAAACTTTTTAACTACAAAGTTTTAAATCTTGTCAAATACTACAACATTGGTATAGAATGTATCTCAATCAGAGATAGTTTAGATGAATTTCAAACTTTTTGTTACTCTAGATGAAATTAAATAAAAAACTTGTCAATATCAAACATGTAAATCAGAACGACCACTACAACTTTGGTATTAACTATGTGAACATTTGAGATTGTTTAGGAACTCTAAATTTTAAATTTCAAAATTTATAACCTCAGAACACATATTTGGGACAATACACATCAAATTAAAAAGTTTCCAACTACAGTAGATTCTATTGAGAATTATACCTTTTGTATAGACCATGTGAACATCCGAGATTGTTTGATACTATGGGTGGGGACTTGATATCTGAAGTTCTCATTTTGAAATACGTACTAGTTTCTCTTGAATTTCTTAGGTTCTACCATACCAAGTGCCATACCCTTTGAATGACTTTGACAGCCATCACCATAGCTGTTCAGCCATGCTGCTACAGCAGGGAGAGATGATGGAATTGCTAATCCTAACCTTCCCTAGTGCTCCAGTCAAAGGAGCAAACAGCAGGTTATGTCTTACAACCAGTTACTAATGGAGGCGAAAAAGAGATAATGAGTTAATTAATCACACATGAAAGCACTAGCACTGTACGGGTATACGCCCAATTAGTTTCAACATGTATTCTGGAATAGTTCTCTATGCAAACTCTATTGCTTCCATAAACGCCTGGTTATTTCATTAATATTATTCAACTTATTACAGGAAAAACATGGTTGGTATGGAAGCTTCATTACTATCTGCTGCAGTAACTGGGATGTTGAAGATTCTAGGCAACAAGTTAGCTCCGCTGGTCATCAAAGAGTATAGCTCTATAGTGGGTGTCAAAAAGGACCTCCAGGAGCTCCAAGATCTGGTTCAGGAGATCAATGATCATCTAGAAACAGTAGGAGATAGAGCTACAGGGGATGCTCCATGGCTCAAAAACTTGAAAGAAGTTGTTTACGATTTTGATGATATTGTAGATGAGTTCCAGCTAAAGGCTGAAAAACATGAAATTGATGGTGACGGTGGATTTTTGTCCATATGCCTGCTCACAAAAAGGCAGAATCACTTGTATTGCAATGCAAGGCAGCCAAGAACATAAAGAAAATCAAGAAAAGATTTGCTAAGATTGTGAAGCAAACGAAAAGACATGAAAGCAATATTTGGCAATGATCCTGTCAGCCACAACAAGACAGCTATGAATATGCCAGCATTGCCCATTTGTGATAAGGCATCAGTACTTGGAAGAGACCAAGAGAAGCACCAAATAATATCTAATCTGATAGAGACTAATGATCCACAAGAAATCAAGATAGTTTCCATAGTTGGACTTGGTGGCTCTGGGAAAACTACTCTTTCTAACCTGGTTTTCAATGATGAAAGAACTATAGCAAAGCATTTTGAAGTAAGACTATGGGTTCATGTGTCACAGGAATTTGATATTGTCAAGCTCATCAAGAAACTATTTGAGGCTCTTGCTGATAAAGATCCTGGACAGCATTCCCTAGAGTATATGAGCAAAAGAGTCCAAGAGGGATTGAATCGGAAGAAGTTTCTAATTGTAATGGATGATGTTTGGACCGAGTCCCAAAATCAGTGGGGCGAAATAATGAAAATTCTCAAAGCTGGTGCACATGGAAGTGGGGTTTTACTCACTACTGCAGTGCAAATGTTGCTGAAGTAGTGCGATCCACATACCAGTTTTGTTTGCAACGCCTATCTCCAGATGACAGTTGGCAGTTGTTCCAACAGAGCTTTAGCATGCCTCTAAAATTTTTGGAGTCTGACTTTATAAAGGTTGGAAAAGAGATTGTGGAAACATGTTGTGGGTTGCCACTAGCAATTAAAGTTCTTGCTGGTTCTCTTGGTGGTAAGGATCTAATAGGAGAATGGCAGGCCATGAGAGATATTTTATTAGATGTTGAAGGTGAAGACTCAGTGTCTGCATGCTTGAAGTTGAGCTATTTCCATCTGCCATCCAATTTGAAGCAGTGCTTCACAATGTGTTCATTGTTTCCTAAAGGTCATTGGATCTGTAAACAACAGTTGATTCAACAATGGATTGCTCATGATATGATCAGTTTGACTCCTGGTGTTGATGATTTGGAGCATATTGGCCTCAGGTACTTTAATTCACTTGTGCAAGTGTATTTTTTACAAGATGTGAGGGAAGATTTTCATGGGAGAGTGATATGTAAGATGCATGATCTGATTCATGATCTTGCCCGCTCCATCTTGTGTGAAGAAATTTCAACTATCGTGCCAGAGGATGCAACTGGTTCCACAAAAGGTTTTAGATTCTTTTCTCTAACTGAACCAAGAAAATTTTTGCCCAAGAAGGTTTTTGGAAATGCACGTGCTATATATGTTGACAAGGGCAATGATATATTATTTAGCAGCCCACTCAAGAATGCAAAGCGCTTAGCAGTATGATTATTGAGAATTCTGTTTTGTCAACACCAGTGCTTACAGCCATATTTGAGGTAAAAAATCTGAAATATCTTGAGCTGTCTGGACTGCAATGTGAAGCACTCCCTGAAGCTATTACAGATGTTTGGTGCCTCCAAGCTCTTTACTTAGAATATAGCAATCTCCTCGAGTTGCCTGGATCCATGGGAAGCTGAAAAAAAGTTAAGAACACTGAACCTATTATATTGTTCTAACCTGAAGACTTTACCAGATTCTATTGGTGATTGCCAAATGCTTTCAACTTTGGAACTTAATGGTTGCATAGCATTTGAGAACCTGCCAAACTCCATCGATAGGAATAAAAGGCTAAGAGTGTTGAGACTAGCTTGGACTAGAATTCGTTGGCTACCATCAGGTATCACAACTCTAGAAAATCTTGAATATTTGAGAATTAGTCAGCCCTGTGGGCTGGTACAGTTGCCTGATGGCATTGGGAACCTGACTAACCTCAAAGAATTGGACCTAGGCTGGTTGCCGCCAGGTATTGGGCAGCTCACTCAATTAGAAAAAGGGCTGAATAGATTTTGTGTGGAAACTGACAAAAAATTTGCACGAATCTCAGAGCTGGCAATGCTATCTAGGATAAGTGGGAAACTAAGTATCTGGTGTCTCGGGAGGTTGACAGACCAGAGTGAGGCACGCCAAGCATGCTTGAAACAAAAGGAAATGTTACATGACCTGGAACTTTCATGGGGGTCTCTATGTGACAGGAAGAATCCTGAGCATGAGGTGGTTGCACTTGATGGTTTAGAACCTCCATTAGGGATTAAACAGTTAAGAATAAGCATGTATGCAGGTTCACAGTTCGCTTCATGGATGCTGAAGCAAGCCAGTGGTGATGTTCATGGCCATGGTCAATTCCCTTTTTTGACCAAGATGGTACTAGATGATTTGCCAAACTTGAAGAATCTTGATGGGCTTGTGCAATTGCCCTGTTTGGAGGAGCTTGATCTGGTGCGCATGCCTGCTGTTGAGAGCATAAGCGGAGGCCCATTTCCTTCACTTGCCAAGGTAAAACTAGAGGGACTACATAGTCTGGGAGAGGTGTGGATTGTAATAGATAGGACGTTGTTTGGCAAGGAGGGAGAAGGCTCTAGCAATCACAATCCTCCTCAATCAAGACAACTGCAAATTGGTAGCTGTCTTACAGATTTATGTATAGAAGAATGTCCTAAATTGATGGTTATGCCACACTTCCCGATTTCACTTGAGCACTTAATGTTGGAGAATTCCATTAGCAACCTGCTGCTATCTCCATGCCAAGGCCAAGGGCCCTCTTTGTCCTCAATTCTCCACTCTCTCTTAGCCACCTGAAGGTGCTTAATCTATCGTCTATGAAAGCATCATTACCTTTTTCACAACCACCGTCACCTGGATTAAGATTGGAGCTGCTCCAGCACATGTCAGCACTTGAGTCATTGGAGATTTTCTGCTGTGACGTAATTGAGCTGCCTGACTACCTAGGGAATCTCTCTTCCCTGCGACAGATGAGCATTCGAGGCTGTGGCGGCTTAAGGGGCCTTCCACAATCAACAGGTCACCTAACCTCTCTCCAGGAGCTAATAGTAGAAGGATGCCATGCATTTGTCCAGTTTCCAGAAAGTCTGGGAGAACTCCACTCTCTACGAAGGTTCGAGATTTATGATTTGCGAGTCTTGACTTGCTTTCCTGAATCCTTGTGCCACCTCACGTCCCTCGAGGCGCTCATCATACGAGACTGCAAAGAACTTGTTCAATTGCCCGAAGGTCTGGGCAAGCTCTGCTCTCTAAACAAGTTGGATATTTCGTGCTTGCCAGGCCTGACTTGCCTTCCCCAATCCTTGGGCGGCCTCTTGTCCCTCCAACAGCTCCAGATAGGAAGGTGCGAAGCGCTTCGCGAGCTGCCTGAAGGCTTGGGTGAGCTCCACAGGCTACGCGAGTTAGAGATTTGGGAATTGGACAGCATAACTTGCCTTCCCCAATCCTTATGCCGCCTAACCACCTCCCTTAGAGAGCTTGAGATCGGAGTTGCCCAGGCATCAAAGCCATGCCGGAGTGGATAAAGGGCCTCACAGGTCTGCAGCGACTGCGGATCTGTGACTGCCCCATCTGGAGAGGCGCTGCGAGAGAAGAACAGGGGAGGAGTGGCACCTCATCTCCCACATCCCTGATCTACAGATTGGAGAGCCAGATGAATAAGGAGTCATCTGGTGAGCCCTTCAACCTCTAGCCATGATCTGTCCTTGTGCAGACACTATTGAACCTATTTACTGATATTTGTTGCCAGTATTCAAATTACATCTGCAGTTTGCTCTGGGTGGGAGTGTGGACAATTTTGAGGCAACATTTCCTGAGAATTTTGACAGGCCTGCATGGCCATTGTGTACATTTCAGTAAGGTGATTCTCATTCTCTCATTTCCTCCTCTCTCTCTTCTTTTTACTAACACACCATCAAATGAACCACCTGGTAAATGTACAACTTATGTCGGATGCAAGTTTCAGTACGCTAAACTGAACTCTGTTTTCAGGCACTAGGACCACTTGTTTTGATTCATTTCGGTGTGAAAGTGTGACTGTGCAGTAAAATGGCTCAGGACCATTCTGCTTGCGTGAAGTACATGGGTTGTTGGTCGTCTGATTATATTGCAAGTTGTCTCACAAGCTATTGAGTTTCAGCAGCGCACCAAGGGCATTTGAATTGATGTAAGGTACATGCACATACGTAATCCTATCTCCTAATATTTTGTGAGAATGTGTGAAAACTTTTTGCCGTAAAATTTACAGTGGAGAACACTTCAGATGATCCAATGTTGTGCTAGTTGTCACTATTTAGAAAATGAATATTAAGTGGTTATCATAACAGAAATATTACTTGGTTGAACACTGCAAGCACCACAAGTAGTTATACCTGTTTTTGCTTTGGTAAATGCACTGCTGCTGATTTATTTTCATGAAGTAAGATTTATTAAAATTTCTAAGTGTGATAAATCGAGTTGATACAAAGCCTTGAAAATAATTCTTCTGTCTCCTGCCTTACAAAAGACTGAAAGCCTACAGCGGAATGACCCAAACACACATTTGTGATGGAAATGTAAAAACTGCAGAGAAACTTGTACTGCTACATTTATATTGTTGGACATGGTGTTTTTTGATCTTTAAGTAATTGCCTATTATTGCAGGTCAACTTCATCTTGGAGACTGGGTGTCCTTTATTTTTTTCAGCCAGCCAAGATGAAAAGCCTGCATTTATGGGTGATAAAAATATAAATGAAGATCTTGAGCCATATGGAAACAAATCCCAGTTTTGGTCTTTTGGTGCGGCTAATCTGCCCTCATGGTCTTTGGAGTCCCAAGACGATTTAATCAAGATGTTATATGAAGTGAGCAACCCATAGGGCTATGGGGGGATCCTCGAGCTCTGCTTTGCCATGAAGAGATGCAATAATTTACTTGCTGCTGATACTATTACCATGTTGCCTGTGCTCAAATGCGCTGCAAATTAATATCCGTTGCTACCTGATGCCATTACTGAGTAATAAGTAAGTAATTTGTTTGGTGAGCTGCACCGTTTATATTCTCCATGGAAGCATATGGATTGACTTTTTGTCAAGTGCACTACTCTGCTTTGTCCTATCCAATGTATTTTACTTTTTCTGAATGATAAAAGTCGTATTTGTTTTGGATATGAAATTTGGATATCGGTTTATTCACGTTTCGCTCTGCTCTGTTCAGTTGTCATAATGGGCCTTTTGTCCCTTCTATCAGAACATGCAGATAGGTGCACAGCATGATGGTGCGTTTGCGTTTACCTTCCCTGGTAGTCTGACGAGACGTGGGCGACTTCTCGCCGGCCTCGTGAGTTCGCCGCCGGCTATGGAGGCTCCGCGCCTCCACCCTGAATCGCGCGCACGGCTTCTCTTCCCATCTCCGTGGTCCGTGCCGCGTGCGTGTCGACCCCTGCCGTGCCCTCGCCTCACTGCACACGTGCCCTGTTGGAGACAACAGTGTGCTTGTCCAAAGCGCTGCCACCACGTGCCCTGTTGCAACCACCCGAGGCAGGCAGAGTGCTTGTCCTCGATCAGCCCAGAGACCCGTGCCGGAAAGACGTAGCTAGGCAACATGCCCAACGCTAGCGTCCTGCCTACGATGATGATGAGGGTGGAAGAAGCAAAAGCAGCAGCCGGCCAGCCCCCAGCAACAGCAACAGGGCACGGGCATGGATCGGGAGAGTTTACCGTGGCCTGACTACATCATTGGGCAGCAAGCGGCCCCTGCGCGTGCGCGTGGGATTGCGAGCCCCTTCCTAGCCTGTCTTGATCCCGACCGTGGGTTGTCCTGGGGTGGGAGGTCGCACGAGCACTCAAACCAATCGGCACTGTGCGCCGCCTGTTCGACGAAATGCGCCACAGCGCACTGATGGAGACTCGCTGCTTCAACGTCAAATGAAGCGGACCGTGGAGTTGGACTTGGCCTTGTTTAGATGGTACAAATTTTTAGCAAAAAATGACTTTTTCCGACTCGCGAAGACAATCGGGTAAAGACGCGTTTCGTTTATTTGTGGTAAACATTGTTCAATTATGAATTAACCAGCCAAAAGATTCGAAATCTCGTGATCTAAACAAAACTGTGTAATTAGTTATTTTTTTACCTTTCTTTATTTCAATATATATATGTTTTTTTTGTATTTAATGTGATGTGATGGAGAGAGGCTCTAAAAATTTGTAATTTTTGACAAATTTTCAGCCAACTAAACGTGGCCTCGTCACTCGCCATGGTATGGGTCCGTGTGCCACAGCTCCTCAGCAGCTTCCCAATATTTTTCAACAGGTCATTTTCTTTTCTGAAGAAAAGATTGGGTCATCTTAATTGTGGCATCCATCATGGAGGCAGGCGGCCTTTCTCTGCGAATTGTGGCAACGCGTGCACTGCGACTACTACGCACTTGCTGGTACGCGTTTTCAGCTTCGTCTTTCGTTTTCACTTTTTTTTTTTTTTTTTTTTTTTTTGACGACGTTTTCACTTTGTCTTGGCACTTCACCAAGACTCGGAGTCAGTCAATCACTCTTGGCTGCTTCTCTCTTGTCTTGTGGAGCAAAGTTTCAGTAACATGAAGCAAGATTGCTGCTAGCCTGCTGATCCTCCTATCCTGGTTTGACAGTTTTGAGACGGCATAGAGGCAAAACCAGGTATTTACTCTGCTTTGTGAACCAACGAGATCCAAGTCCTCTATTTTGTTTCTCGAGCCTGCTATGCTCGTCCATGTCTTCTCCAACATGCAAACTCTGATTCTGATGTCCTCTGTTTTATTTCTTGAGACTGGGTGGATTCTTCGACTAATCAATCACTGACGGCCGACCGACCCCTCGCAGCCCTTGTTGCTCCTTCCATTTCTCGGCAAGCTGATCAATCCAGACCACGCACAGGTTGCAGGAGGAAGGGCTATGCTACGCTTGGAGCTGCCTTATTCAAGAGCCCTAGGTACGTTGCAGATCCTAGAGCTCTAGGAGTTACTTTATTTTCGACAAATAATTGACATCCTGTATGTTTAATTTTTGTTTTTGCTCTGCTGTGCATACTCTACGGTCTACATAGCAAAGGAGAAAAGGAAGGCCTCAATTTTTAGATGGAATGAGTAAAAGCAGTAGATTTGAGCTCCCCAGAAAGCTTTGGTTTGCGTAAGTTGCATCATGTTTGAGCCCTGATTTTATTTAGTCTACATTCCACTGATCAACTTCTCCCTTTGTGTTGGGGGAAAAAATCGATCTTCTCTAAGGCAAGGCTCTCATTTTGAAATACCCGTAGGCATTCATCTGTCCTTTTGTGACAAGAACTCAAGGCTCCAAGTATCATTCTATATATAAAGAAGCAGCGGCTCAGAGGCTGAAGGACTGCAGCTACTAGTTTTTTCAGGTCAGATATCCATACTGATGACGACTGAATTAGTTAACCATACATGAAACACCTACTGTTAAGACTATCAACTATATGGGGTGGGGAGCGTGCATTGTGCGTGCTTGCATTAAGGGAAATCGAGTTTATGATTACATCCTAATTACTCTTCGCGGTGATGCCATCAAGTAAGAAGGTCACACACGACACGCAGTCGCGCGGTGAAACGCACAGCTGAAGCTAGGTTGTACTAAGTCTAGATACTAGTTGTGCGACTAAAGAGAGCATCGCTGGTCCGCATCACAGCTCCGCCCGTCCAGCTCAACGAAGGAGCCGCGGCCGCATTAGCGGGAAGAGTTCCCGACCGAGCCGCTTCCTGTGAGGGCATGTTGGTCTTGAAGCGGTCGTGGGAAGCGCCGCCAGACCGGGTCCGTGGTGTTGGACGGCTCATCCGGGTCTCTTCCCGTTCCACTTGTTGAGGAGCACTCGGCGGGCTTGTCGTTCCGGGCGTGGATCCTCAGAGCGGACTTCGCGTGAGCGGGAGCTGCGCGTGCTGGATGGAGTGGGTGCCGGTGGCAAAGTGGGATGCACGCCGACGAGGAGGCAAGCTGCACAGGCTCCCTTGATGGGACGACGATGGAACCTGAGGAAGGCGGCAATTGAAGCCTCGGCCGGTGGCGCGGCCCGAGGGCGCGTCGGTGCACGGGGCGGCATCGTGGGCCGCCGTCCCCCCGGCGAATGACAATGTTGTCCGAGACGACCATTGGCGTGGGAGGAAGCCCGGAGCCCGTGCTCTGTGAGCCCTCCTCAACCACCACCTGCTTGAGAAGGCGGAAGTAGCCCAGGCGGGAGGAGTCAGGCGGGTGGCCCGTAGTCCGCGGGTGTCGATACCCTCCACAAGGTCACCTTGAAGGCATGTGAGGTCGCGCCGGCCGCAGTGGGAGCGGAGCAACGAAGCGGCCGGAGCTCCTTGGCGCGCCCACCGACCCACCCGCCGTTGTAGGCGAGGGTAGCTCGGGCTATAGAAGAGTGTGTGTCGCCGGGGTGGACGGGGGGGGCGTGACGGATGCCGAGAGCTGTGATCGATCATCGGGTCCACTCGAGGCGCGGGGAACGGCGTCCTCGAAGCAAGCCGGCCACGGCGGGTCTTGTAGCTTCCGTCGTTGTCCACCACGTAGTGAGGCGTGGCGCCAACCCCGCCGTGGTCGGGCGAAGTTAAGTTGATGGACATAGGATCTCGCCCAACAAGGAGAGTAGGTGCCGGCGATCCAGCCACACCGGGGACAACCGGCGCCCGGGCGGTCTTGGGCATGATGGGTGGCGCCCGGACTTGGCACGAGGCGCCAACGCCCCGCGCCTCGGGGCTGTGGAGGCGGCGGCGATGCTGCAGTCGCGCCCGTGCCTCTTCGGCCGCAAATGAGGCGCGTGGCGGGCGGAGCGACTGCGGCGGCGTGATCCCGGCCCGGCGCGGTGAAGCATAGCCCGACGGGGGATGGCGGCACGCGGCCGTCGGCGGCGTGGGTTGGGCGGGGCATGCCGTTGCCGACGTCGGCCCTCTAGACGAGTGAAGCCATCGGCGTCGACGGAAGGCACCGCGGCCCGAGGAGCACCGACAGGGGCCCCCGCCGCGACCATGGCGACGGGCGGGTCGGCGAGCTTGCCAAGTCGTTGACGCGGACGGGGGCGCGCGTAGCGAGGTTGACATCGAGGCTGCGTGGCGTGGCCGCGACCCGAGTCGTGGCGGCGTCGAGGGAACCATTGGATGGCCGACCGGCGGCGGGCGCCGTTTGCGCTGGGCCGGCTGGATCGACGCCAAAGGCATCCCCCGTGCTCAAGACAGGGGGCTTCAGTCCCCCCTGCGTGCTCCACGGCCCGAGTCGGGAACGCCCGGCGAGGATAGGCGACCCGCCCGCGTGGCGGTGGGGCCTCCGGCTCGACAAACTCGTCCTCGCTGTCCGAGCGATCGGAAGGAGCCGTCAACCCACCGCTGCCCTTTGGTCTCCCAACGGAGGCCGGCGGGTGGTACAGAAAGCGGCGTCGGAGCCGCGTCGGGGAGCCGAGTGGATGCCGAGCGCGAGGGGATGAAGAAAGCGGAGGAGGATGGGGTTGGAGCGCGGAGGGGTTGCCGCGACCATCGGCATCCGTCGGCGAAGCCTCGCACCGAGCCGGCCGAAAGCAGCGGGACCGCTGCCCGTGCGACCCCGGTGAGGTCGTTTCGGATTCGCCGCTGCTGCGTGCACATGGATACCGTGCCATGCGGCCTTCGATTATAGGGAGCGATCGGCAGTGCGGCGACGGCGCGGCGGCCCATCCGGCGTGGCGAGGGGGCGGGCGCCGTCGGCGAGATCCGCAAAGCGGAGACCTGGTCTGGCCGAGGCCCGGCGGCGGCGGGCGGCGGCCCGCCCGGGCGAGGCACGGCCGAGGTGGGCGCGACCCGGTGCATTTGCGGCATCACCCCACATGTCCTAACGACGGCCGCCGCGGGCAGGTTGCCTGCCCAGCGAGCACGCCCGCCTCGCTGCCCGGGTCGATACGAGGAGGAGGTGGGGTAGAAACGAGCAGCGAGGGCGAATGCGCCGGCGAAGCGTCGGCCGCCATCTCAGACGGCGGCGGCGGGGAGCGCCTTCCTGCCGGAGGCCAAGCCAACGAGGACGCCCGCAGCCATCACCCCTCGACGGCCGGCGCGGCGCGGGAGCCATCATGGCCGGCGAGGCGCCGGAGCAGCTGGGGCCCAAAGAACCCCCCGACGCTGGTGAATGCGGCGCCCCCCGCTTGGGCGCCCGTTGCTGCCGGGACGGCCACCCGGCGGCGGTGGGGTCCCAACACGGACGGGGCGTGGCCTCGCGGATCGGAGGAGGTGGGGGGCGTACGGAGACCGGCGGCGGCGAGCCGGCGGGGACGGCGTGTCGAGAGGCTGCCACCAGCGCGGAGTGATGGCTCGCGCGGCTGGATGGGCGAGGTAGGGGCGCCGAGATGGAGCCGGGGGGAGGGAGGGAGGTAGAGGAGAGGTGGCTGGTGGGCGCCGGGGGGGGGGTGGCCGCCGCCGCCGACGGCCGGGCGGCGCCGTCCGTGGCAACGTCGGGAGCGTCTTTGGGCGCGTCCGCGTCGTTCGTGTGCCTCCGGTGATTTTCATTTCGATTTTGAAGTCTCGGGACTTGATCTCTGAGGTTCTCATTTTGAAACACCTACTGGTTTCTCTTGAATTTCTTATGTTCTACCATACCAAGTGCACATCATAATCCCATTCATCTCTCCTTCTATGGTTCCTTATGATGCTATTGACAAAACATAAGGTTGTTTGGTCTTAGGTATCATTATGCGTATCATCAACCACTGTCGTGTCCACTCTATGTTATGTCGGACCCTTATTGATACCAGTAATACTGATGGCAGCGAAAAGAGAGAATGAGTTAATTAATCACACATGAAAGCACTAGCACTGTATGGTTATACGGCATAATTAGTTTCAACATGTAAAACCCTTATATATTCTGAAATAGTTCTCTATGCAAACTCTTTTTGCTTCCATAAACGCCTGGTTATTTCATTTATATTATTCAATTTATTGAAGGAAAAGCATGGTCAGCATGGAAGCTTCATTACTATCTGCTGCAGTAACTGGGATGTTGAAGATTCTATGCAACAAGTTAGCTCCACTGGTCATCAAAGAGTATAGCTCTATAGTGGGTGTGAAAAAAGGACCTCCAGGATCTCCAAGATTTGGTTCACGAGATCAATTGTCATCTAGAAACAGCAGGAGATAGAGCTACAGGGGATGCTCCATGGCTCAAAAAAGTTGAAAGAAGTTGTTTACGATTTTGATGATATTGTAGATGAGTTCCAGCTAAAGGATGAAAAAAACATGAAATTGATGGTGATGGTGGATTTTTGTCCAAATGTCTGCTCACAAAAAAGGCAGAATCACTTGTATTGCAATGCAAGGCAGCCAACAACATAAAAAGAAAATCAAGAAAAGATTTGCTAATGTTGTGAAGCAACGAAAAGACATGAAAGCAATATTTGGCAATGATCCTGTCAGCCACAACAAGACAGCTATGAATATGCCGCATTGCCCATTTGTGATAAGGCATCAGTACTTGAAGAGACCAAGAGAAGCACCAAATAATATCTAATCTGATAGAGACTAATGACACACAAGAAATCAAGATAATTTCCATAGTTGGACTTGGTGGCTCTGGGGAAAACTACTCTGTCTAACCTGGTTTTCAAAGATGGAACTGTAGCAACGCATTTTGATAAGACTATGGGTTCATGTGTCACAGGAATTTGATATTGACAAGCTCATCAAAAATATTTGAGGCTCTTGCTGATAAAGATCCTGGACAGCATTCCCCAGAGTATATGACCACAATAATCCAAGGGAGATTGAATCGAAGAAGTTTCTAATTGTAATGGATGATGTTTGGACCGAGTCCCAAAATCAGTGGGGCGAAATAATGAAAATTCTCAAAGCTGGTGCACATGGAAGTGGGGTTTTACTCACTACTCGCAGTGCAAATGTTGCAGAAAGCAGTGCGATCCACATACCAGTTTTGTTTTTGCGACGCCTATCTCCAGATGACAGTTGGCAGTTGTTCCAACAGAGCTTTAGCATGCCAGTAAAATTTTTGGAGTCTGACTTTATAAAGGTTGGAAAAGAGATTGTGGAACATGTTGTGGGTTGCCACTAGCAATTAAAGTTCTTGCTGGTTCTCTTGGTGGTAAAGATCTAATAGGAGAATGGCAGGCCATGAGAGATATTTTATTAGATGTTGAGGGTGAAGACTCAGTGTCCGCATGCTTGAAGTTGAGCTATTTTCATCTGCCATCCAATCTGAAGCAGTGTTTCACAATGTGTTCAATGTTTCCCAAAGGTTATCTCATCAATAAACAACAGTTGATTGACCAATGGATTGCTTATGATATGATCAGTTTGACTCCTGGTGTTCATGATTTGGAGCATATTGGCCTCAGGTACTTTAATTCACTTGTGCAAGTGTATTTTTACAAGATGTGAATGAAGATTTTTGGGGGAGAGTGACATGTAAGATGCATGATCTGATTCATGATCTTGCCCGATCCATCTTGTCTGAAGAAATTTCAACTATCGTACAGAGGATGCAACTAGTTCCCCAAAAGGTTACAGATTCTTTTCTCTAACTGAACCAAGAAAACTTTTTGCGCAAAAGGTTTTTGGAAAATGCACGTGCTATATATGTTCATAGGGGCAATGATATGTTTTTTGGCAGCACACTGAAGAATGCAAAGTTCTTACGCAGTATCATTATTGACAATTCTGTTTTGTCAACACCAGAGCTTACATCCATATTTGCGTTAAAAAATCTGAAATATCTTGAGATGTCTGATCTGCGATGTGAAGCACTCCCTGAAGCTATTACAGATGTTTGGTGCCTCCAAGCTCTTTACTTAAAATCAAGCAATCTTCTGGAGTTGCCTAGATCCATTGGGAAGCTGAAAAAGTTAAGAACATTGAACCTATCATGTTGTTCTTACCTGAAGACTTTACCAGATTCTATTGGTGATTGCCAAATGCTTTCAACTTTGGAACTTAATATTTGCCAAGAATTTAGGGACCTGCCAAACTCCATCGGTAGGAATAAAAGGCTAAGAGTGCTGAGACTAGTTTCGATTAGAATTCTTTGGCTACCATCAAGTATCACAACTCTAGAAAATCTTGAATATTTAAGAATTAGACAGTGCTTTAAGCTGGTAAGGTTGCCTGAGGGCATTGGGAACCTGACTAAGCTCAAAGAATTGGACCTAGATGTCCTTGGAACGTTGCCACTGGGTATTGGGCAGCTCACTCGATTAGAAAAACTGAACAGATTTTGTGTGGAAACTGACAAGAAATGTGCACGAATCTCAGAGCTGGCAATGCTATCTAGGATAAGTGGGAAACTAGAAATCTGTTTTCTCAGGAGGTTGACAGACCAGAGTGAGGCACGCCAAGCATGCTTGAAACAAAAGGAAAGGTTACATGAGCTTGAACTTTCATGGGGGTCTCTACATGACAGGGAGAATCCTGGGCATCAGGTGGTTGCACTTGATGGTTTGGAACCTCCGTTTGGGATTAAACAGTTAAAAATAAGAACGTATGCAGGTTCACAGTTCGCTTCATGGATGCTGAAGCAAGCCAGTGGTGGTGTTCAAGGCCATGGTCAATTCCCTTTTTTGACCAAGATGGTACTAGATGATTTGCCAAACTTGAAGAATCTTGATGGGCTTGTGCATTTGCCCTGTTTGGAGGAGCTTAATCTGGTGCGCATGCCTGCTGTTGAGAGGATAAGTGGAGGCCCATTTCCTTCACTTGCCAAGGTAATACTAGAGGGACTATATAGTCTGGGAGAGGTGTGGATTGTAACAGATAGGACCTTGTTTGGCAAGAAGGGAGAAGGCTCTAGCAATCACAATCCTCCTCAATCAGGACAACTGCAAATTGGTGGCTGTCTTACAGATTTATGTATAAAAGAATGTCCTAAATTGATGGTTAAGCCACACTTCCCGATTTCACTTGAGCACTTGTGGTTGGACAAATCCAGTGACTACCTGCTGCTATCTCCATGCCAAGGCCAAGGGTCCTCTTTGTCCTCCAATTCTCCACTCTCTCTTACCCACCTGAAGGTGCTTCAACTATGGTCTATGAAAGCATCGTTACCTTTTTCACAACCACCGTCACTTGGATTAAGATTGGAGCTGCTCCAGCACATGTCAGCACTTGAGTCCTTGAAGATTTTCAACTGCAATGACGTAATTGAGCTGCCCGACTACCTAGGGAATCTCTCTTCCCTGCGACAGATGAGCATTCTAAGCTGTGACGTCTTAAGGGGCCTTCCACAATCAACAGGTCACCTAACCTCTCTCCAGGAGCTCATAGTAAACGAGTGTCATGCATTTGTCGAGTTTCCAGAAAGTCTGGGAGAGCTCCTCTCTCTACGCAGGTTCGAGATTATTGATTTGCGAGTCTTGACTTGCTTGCCTGAATCCTTGTGCCACCTCACGTCCCTTGAGGCGCTCATCATACGAGACTGCAAAGAACTTGTTCAATTGCCCGAAGGTCTAGGCAAGCTCTGCTCTCTAAGCAAGTTGGATATTTCGTGCTTGCTAGGCCTGACTTGCCTTCCCCAATCCTTGTACCGCCTCTTGTCCCTCCAACATCTCGAGATAGGACGGTGCGAAGCCCTTGGCGAGCTGCCCGAATGCCTGGGTGAGCTCCACAGGCTATGCAAGTTAGAGATTTCAGAATTGAAATGCATGACCTTCCTTCCCCAATCCTTATGCCGCCTCACCACCTCCCTTAGAGAGCTTGAGATCCGGAGTTGCCCAGGCATCAAAGCCATGCCAGAGTGGATAAAGGGCCTCACTGCTCTGCAGCGACTGCTGATCCGTGGCTGCCCCGATCTAGAGACGCGCTGCGAGAGAGGATACGGGGAGGACTGGCACCTCATCTCCCACATCCCTAATCTAGAAATTGAGTGGCCATGGTGACTAGGGGCAGATTATTAACCTCTTGGCGATTCATCTGGTGAGCTCGTTAACCTCTATCCATGATTCGTCCTTGTGCAGTAACCTATTTCCTAATATTCGTTGTTGGTGTTCAGGTTGCATGTGCAGTTTGCTCTGGGCGGGCGTGTGGGGAATTTTGATGCATTACATTTTTGCCAAGGACTCTTGCAGGGGACATGCTCACTACTTGCTTGGTGCCAACTACAGAGCACATTGTGCATCCCATTGTGTCAACTTATTGCAGCTACCTGAGCAGAGAGCATATTTCAGTAAGGTGATTCTCATTCTCACCTGAACCACCTGAGAAATGTACAACTTATGTCACATGCATGTGCAAGTAGGCTAAATTCAACTATGTTTTCAGGCACACCGGGACCACTTATTTTGATTCATTTTTGTGTGGACTGTGGAGGTGCGACTGCACAGTAAAATGGCTCAAGATCATTCTGCTTGCGTGAAGTACATGGGTTGGTTGTCTCGCAAGCTACTGAGCTTCAGCTCCAAGACCATTTTGAAATGATGTAAGGTACATATAAAATTATAAATAGATAATCCAATTTATTTTTTTTAGCTTTTCATGAAGAAATATTTATTAAAATTTCTAAGTGCAGTACATCGAGTTGATACAAAGTCATGAAAATAATTCTGTCTCCTGCCTTGCAAAAAACACAAAGCCAACACTAGAATGACCCAAACACATATTTGTGATGGAGATGTAAAAAATGCAGAGAAACCTGTACTGCTTCATTTACGTTGTTGCACATTCTGAATGATGATGTATTTTTGCCTTTTAAGTAATTCCTTATTATTGCAGGGCCACTGTATCTGGGAGACTGGGAGTCCAGTAAACTAATCTCTATTTCAGTCTTGGCTATTCTGTACCTGTGGTCTGTGGAGTCTGGAAACGACTTAATTAGGAAGTTGATTTTTTTAAGTAAGCAACTGAAAAGTGTATGGAGTATCCTCGAGCTCTGCTTTGCCATGAAGAAATACATCAGTTCACTTTTACTGCTTGTACTACTACCATCTTGCCTGTGCTCAAGTGAGCTGCAAATTTCCTTTGAAACGTGTAGCCATTTAGTAATGTGTTTGGTAAACTGCTCTGTTTGTTGTCCTTGAAGGCATGGACCATCCAACTGACCGTGTGAAAGCGCACAACTCTGCATTGTCAGATGATCCAATGTATTTTTAGAACATGCAGTATTTGTTTTGCAAAAAGAAATTCCAGATCGATTCTTCATCATCAGAAAGTTAAAAAAGAAAAACGTGTTGCTCTGCTGTTGAGTTAACATGCATGATGGGTCTGCTTGTCGTCAGTTATCTTGTGGTTATTAGTCACGATTCGTCACAGCCAAAATGTCAGTCTGATGTGGCGTCAAGCCAAGGGCATGCGACGCGCGGGAAGCTGCCTCCTCCTTCGCCATGACGCGTGTGTTGCCGGCGTCTCTGCGTTCTATGATGGGAAGTGCCGGTGACCGAACGTTGGTGAACTGGTGATGGCTGTGCATATCAGCCGGCCAGCCGCGGTCGCAGTCGAAAAAGAAGGCAAGAGGAGGAGTGGGCACTACCCGTTCGACGAAATGCGTAGGTGGTGAGACACGCTACACATCTCACCTTTGTTTTCGCTGTTTCTGTTACTCTTGACGTTTTCTGAGACATGAAGCAAAATCGAGTGGAGAGCACAGTACCATTTGTACTTTGGTGTCAAACATATGGCCATTTCTCCAGTGGTGAGTTGGAAAGAAAAATGTACAAGGAAACTAGTGAAGGTTATGTTGGCATCCTCGAGCTCTGCTTTGCCACGAAGAAATGCATTAGTTACTTATTGGTCACAATTTCCATCTTGCCTGTTCTGAAGCGAGCTTCTACGAATGAATTTTCCACAAGCGAGCCTACTGCAAATTGTTGAACTGTTTACTCTGCTTTGTCAGACACGACACACCTAGCTAGCGTTTTGATCAGAACACGCAGCGTTTGTTTGATCTCCTTTTGCATATGAAGTCTCAGATTTCAGAGTTGAACTGTACTGTTTTTTTTTTCCCATGGAGGCATGGAGCATTCTATTGTATTAACCACATAACTCTGCTTTGTTAGACACATCCAACGTAACGTGCAGCGTTTGTGCTGTTGGACATATGTTTTGTTGTGTTGTTTCCAGCCAGTGACGTGTAACTATTATTGCCTTTCTCTTTCCTGGCAGTGCGTTTGTCCGACGATGCGTGGTCGAGTTCTCAGAATTGCTGTGAGCGATACGTGGACATATGAAGCGAGGCCGTGTCCTGGGCCCACTGCTGAGAGCGCGTGGGGGCACTGGTGCCGACCGGCTGGCCGCTGGCCCGCTGGCCTAGGATGGTGGAGCAGCGGGCAAGGGAGGAGCGGGAGCCTTGTGTCGGGTTCGAGTACGATGGCGAGCACGCGATAGCTGCCGGCCCTCGCTGAACGCTCAAACAGTAGGCGGCGGTGCACGCCACTCGTTCGACAAAAATGCGGCACAGGTGGAGACTGGAGATTTGGGAGTTGGAGCAGCTCCACTACTCCACGGCATATCAGCCTCTGCTTCGCTACTCATTGGTACGTATTCTCTGCTCAGCATACCTCTCCCTCGACACTTGACAAAGACATTGAGTCAGTCATCAACCACTCTCGTCCTGAAGAATTGCAGCGTGTGAACTTATGCAATGGCAGCACGTTACTATAGAAGAATTGCAGGATCCGGTAAGCCTTACATTACGAATCCTGATGCTTAGGTCCTTAGTCCACTCAGACACTCAGACACTCAGACATATAATGACAACAAGATAAACACAGGAAACGTGTGTTTCCTAAACAAAGTTTGCACAAGGTCCAAATCACTCTCTTTACTCCATCCTTGACAAACTGGCAAGGTTTGAAAGGGTAATATTGTGTTAGAATTTCTCCATTCAGTGGCGCTGGTGGACCACATCATCCTGACCACATCAACTGCTGACTGCCCATGGTCAGCAGTTGATTACTTCACAAGGAAGCACCACAATTCACAAGCTCAGCAGAGGTGATCCAGTAAGATCAGGTATGCGTACATAGCAAATTAGCGGAGGAGAAAAGGAAGGCAGTAGCCAGTGAAGGAAATTAAATCAGTAACTTATTATCAAGGAGCACATTCATGCTGCTACTCTCTCTTAGGTGAGAATCTGCAGGCTCCAGTATATATATTTTCCATAATGATCGTCGTGTTTTGGTTGGACCCTGGATGACTTTGACGGACCTGGAATTAAGTATGGGCACATCTATCTCAGATACAAACCAACAGGCATTACAAGCAGCCAGGTGTCAGCATGTACAAACTATACAAGAACAAGTCTTCATTCCTCTGGCCGGCAACGGGTAATCATCAGTCAACATAATAGCCAAGCAAGCCCAGCCAAGGCAAGCGACCAATATGGCCATCCGACCAATAAAGCCGGGCTACTACTTTCGTACAAAATGCTGCTACAGAGCTGTCCATGGCTCCTGCAAGCACCACAACATAATCCACCTCTGTATGCATTTCTCTGTGCCTTACTGAAGAGAGACATACTGGCCAAGTGCACTACAATGGCTCCTGCAAGCACCTCGTTTGTGCTGGTGTTACTGTTGGCCACCTTAATTCCAGTTCTAGTTACTGGTGTTGCTTCTGCTTCTTCGTCTTCTCTGGGCCCAAGTCCGACTCCGAACAACATCAACGGCAGCGACACTGACCTTGCGGCGCTCCTGGCTTTCAAAGGCCAGCTCGCCGATCCTCACGGTGTCCTTGCCAGCAACTGGACAGCCAACGTGTCCTTCTGTCGCTGGGTCGGCGTCGCATGCAGCCGCCGTCGGCAGTGCGTCATCGCGCTATCTTTGCCGGGTGTACCACTCCAAGGAGAGCTCAGCCCACATCTGGGTAACCTCTCTTTCCTCATGCTCCTCAACCTCACAAGCACTGACCTCTCTGGTACAATTCCTGCCGATCTTGGTAGGCTACATCGGCTTAGGGAACTAATCCTCCCTGGAAATAGCCTCTCAGGCGCCATTCCTAGTACCATAGGCAATCTCTCACAACTTTACCTTCTTGACCTTGGTTACAACAGTCTCTCCAAGCAGATCTTGCCGGAGCTGCTACAGAATCTAGCCAATGTTCAGATCATTTCTCTGCAAAATAACGAGTTAAGTGGTGAAATACCGCCATATCTTTTCAATAACACACCTTCACTGAGGTACATCTACCTTGGAAACAACATGCTGTCAGGTATGATACCTCACGGTGTGGGCTCCCTGCTCCGGCTAGAGTACTTGGACCTGCAACTCAATCAGCTCTCTGGCACAGTACCCACTACCATGTTCAACATGTCACTGCTGCAAGTCATGTCACTAGGACAAAACAATCTATCTGGGTCAATTCCTACCAATCAAAGTTTTAGCCTGCCGATGTTGCAAGGGTTTTACTTGCCTAAGAACAACCTTGTAGGTGGTATACCACTAGCGCTTTCAGGATGCCAACAACTGCAAATTCTCTCATTTGCCTTCAATTCTTTCTTTGATACTGTGCCAACATGGTTAGCTCAACTGCCACAACTCATAAGCATTACCTTGGGCACAAATCACCTTGTTGGATCTATCCCAGCTGTTCTTAGTAATCTCACCAGTCTTACTCATCTAGACCTATCTTTCTGCAACCTGACAGGAGACATTCCAACTGAATTAGGCCTAATGCCAGAACCCTCGTATCTGCATCTCGGAACCAACCAGCTAACAGGTCCAATGCCAACCAGTCTCGCAAATTTGTCTAATCTGTATTACCTAAATCTTCAAGCAAATCAGTTGTCTGGATCAGTACCAACCACACTTGGGAACATCCGAGCTCTGATCACGTTCGAACTCTCATATAATAATTTCAATGGAAATCTTGGCTTCCTGTCCTCCCTTTCCAATTGTAGGCAGCTCCAGGAGGTTGGCATATATTCTAATTCTTTCACTGGGGAACTTCCTGACCAAGTGGGAAACCTGTCCACAGAATTCAGAGAGTTTTATGCAGGCTACAACAAGATAACAGGTGTGCTTCCACCAACCTTGGCAAACTTAAGTAATCTCTACCAGATTGATCTTCACAACAACCTAATAACGGGAGCAATACCAGAATCCATCACATTGATGCAAAATCTGGGATACCTTGATATCTCAGGCAATGATATGTCAGGCCCTATCCCAACACAAATTGGTATGGTGACAGGCTTACAAAGGCTGTATCTCGATGGAAACAAATTGTTTGGTCCTATACCAGATAGCATAGGAAACCTCACCAAGATAGAAGCCCTCACTTTGGCCTATAATCACTTAAATTCAACAATACCAGCTGGCTTATTCCACCTGGATAAACTTCTCGGATTCGATTTTTCTTACAATTATTTTTCTGGTGCCCTACCGGCTGATGTTAGTGGGCTAAAACAGGTGGTTCAAATTTTCATATCTTCCAACATTTTGACCGGAAAAATCCCTGATTCATTTGGACAGCTTAGGATGCTCAGTGATATAAATCTATCACACAACTCATTTGAGGACACAATCCCAGAATCTTTTCAAGAGCTGACCAACTTAGCATCACTCGATATCTCCTCCAACAATCTCTCTGGTGCCATTCCCAAGTTCCTTGCCAATCTCTCCTTCTTGACAATCTTGAATCTCTCCTTTAATAAGCTAGAAGGCAAAATACCAGAGGGAGGCGTTTTCTCAAACATCACCTTGTCATCATTGATTGGGAATGCTGGACTATGTGGTGCTCCCCGTCTAGGATTTTCAGCATGTCTTATGAGGTCTAACTCAAATCACATACATTTGCTAAAATATCTCCTCCCTGCTGCCATCATAGCATTTGGTTCTATTGTTCTTTTTGTTTACCTAATGATTAGAAGGAAACTTAGAAACAAGAGAGAAGTACATGCCATCTCTGTTTCTGGCCCAAGTGATGACATAAGCCATAGGTTACTCTCCTACCATGAGCTTGTTCGCGCCACTGATAATTTTTTTCTGACAATAACCTGTTGGGAACTGGGAGTTTTGGAAGAGTTTTCAAGGGCCAACTGAACACCGGATTGGTGGTTGCAGTAAAAGTTCTTGACATGCAAATGGAACAAGCAATTAGAAGCTTCGATGCTGAGTGCCGTGTGCTTCACATGGCTCGACACCGGAATCTGATAAAGATACTGAACACCTGCTCCAACCTGGACCTCAGAATATTGGTGCTTGAGTACATGCCCAATGGAAGCCTAGATATGCTCCTACACGCTGAAGGCAGAAGGCACTTTGGGTTCCTCAAGAGGCTCGACATCATGCTGGATGTGTCGATGGCAATGGAGTATCTACACCATGAGCACCACGAGGTGGTCCTGCACTGTGACTTGAAGCCTGCCAATGTGCTCTTTGACGATGACATGACGGCGCATGTAACGGACTTTGGTATCGCAAATTTGCTATTGGGTGATGACAGTTCCATGATCGCTGCAACCATGCCTGGAACACTTGGGTACATGGCACCAGGTATGAGAGCATTTTGTACTCTTATTTTTAAATCTAGTTTAAAATTTGTTTATTGTGTCCATCAATTATGCTGAATCTCTGTTTTGCGAACATTCTCTTAAGCAGAGTACGGATCTCTTGGAAAGGCGTCACGCAAGAGTGACGTGTTCAGCTACGGAATCATGCTCCTTGAAGTCTTCACTGGAAAGAGACCCACAGATCCGCTGTTCGATGGAGAACTGAGCATCAGGCAGTGGGTTCATCAGGCATTTCCATCTGAACTTGCCTCTGTTCTGTGTGACCAGCTCCTGCAGGAAGCTGCTTCTATCTGTGACCTGAATGATTCTCTTGTGCCAATATTCGAGATAGGCTTGCTCTGCTCAAGTGGCTCGCCTGAAGAAAGGATGTCAATGAGGAATGTGGTGGTGAAACTGAAGAAGATAAAAGAGGAATACACAAAAATGACATCAGTGCCGAAGCAGAGTGCTGCCCAGTAATTGGTCACCCTTATTTTTATACTATGTGTGATTGTCTGTTCTTTTCGCTTGCTTCAGCAGTAGTATCAGGTGCAGTGTAAGACAGTGAAGATGGCATGCTGAGTATGTACATAATAGTGTAGCAATGTGCTATGTTAGCCGAGGACCTTATCGACAACTAGGGCTAAGAGAAGCCATGAAGATGTGCCATGGTGACCATGTAGGTTTCTATGGCATTTGTCCTGTTCTTGTGCCTAGCAGAAACTCGTTTGGTTTGCAGAGCCTATAAGAGATGCTACATAGCATTTGTTTGGTTGTACAACACATTTAAGTAGTATAAAAGTAGGCATCCCATAGCATGCTCTGCTTCTCTTTCTCCAATGACTTGAGTGGAATGATGGTGGAGATTTAAGTGGTAGTCTACTATACTATAGCAGGCTCATTGCAGTTGTAGTTCCTGATGTAAGACTGGCAGCCAAGATGAAACAGTGAGTATGGGTGGACAACATGAAAAATAAGCACATCCTCTTGGGTCTATCCACGCTACTATAATTAATCTGATAACCAGATTGGCAAAACAGAACTAGAGACAACCCACAATGGCCAACTCCTCCAATGCCATGATTCCTCTCTTGAGCATCTCTTGCTTTCGTCGCATCCAATGGGCCATCTCATTAGCACATGTGCAGTGCCATCTCTGTTCAGTTTCACCTGTTTTCTGAAATGTCAGCATGTTACATGGAGATCATTTTTTTTTTGGTTGACGTGTTTGGTTCCTTTCTCTCCATTATTTACCAAATCCTGGTCTGACTCTCTGAGAACAACACGGTAAATGCTATTAGTATTCCTCTACAAAACTATGATTATTGAAATGCTAGTACTGCAACTGCGAGTGCAAGTATTCTGATATGCTCTGTTCTGCAGTGCCATCTTAACCCCTTTCACCCAATTTGGCCTCTCCTTCAGTCCAACGGAGCGCCGCCGCCATTCTTATCCTCGTTGACGAGTAACATCTCAATACAGAGTAACTGATGCTGCCCTTGTTCTTAACATCCTCCCTACAGCACCACCACTATCTTGGGCACGCAAAAGAACCCCAGCCTCTTGGGCCATGCCGCGGCTCCAGCGCCCAAACGAGGATGGGCCGTGCGCGAGGGTGGAGCGGCCAAGGCGGTTGTGCCGCCGGTGGACATGCAATGGTGACGGCCCAGCGTCCCAATATGGCAACTGCGGCAACATTCAGCGGTGGTGCGCACCACCTGTTCGACGAAATGTGCACAGGTGAGGAAACAGTCGCGCAGTAGTTGTATCTCTCAATACAAAATTTAGATTTGTCTGGTAAAAGACGAAAATGAGTTAAATTGGAGTGACAGCATTAGTTGTCGCCCTCTCCTACGCCCCTAGAGGTGCCGTGCCGGCACAGCACTTGAAGCTGTGACGGGAATTATCTAGGCATGTTGGTCGAATGATACGATCGAGACAAAAAGGGTGGCTGGCCCTGCAATGTCGCTATTAGTGGCGTGCATTAAGTAAACAAACTGTACTGTCAAGCGTGAGCTTGCAAGACAAGAGCATTGTTTTGGCTCGGACAATGCACTTCCACCTACCGTGAGAAACGAGAAATACAGCTTCGAAGTTCCTATTTAAGTTCCAAGTTGTTGATTTAGTATTGTTCGAAACGCTATTTCTGATTGAGCCGTCGCATGAGGGATCACTTTTTTTTCGAAAGCGGCTTAATTGGCCCATACTTCATTAAGAGAGTAAAGAGAGTTCATACGCGACTTGCAACATTTCCATAGAGACATGCAAAGGGGAATAGTGCAAGTAAGAACACTAGCACATGGCACCGGCTAAAATGGTAGAGCTACTTGGGTGTAAACTAAGAGGAAACCGGTTGTGCTACAAAGAGGAAGCGAGGGAGATGGAGAAGCGCGCCCAGGTAGCCGAAAGCACGGCGACCACCGGCTGTAATCCTCCGAAGTCGGCCACCACCCGTCCTCCACCTCAGATGCGAATGACCTCGAAGAGCTGTAGCGGCGTCGCGGGAGATGGAGTCAAAAGTTTCGCTTGGTTGCGCTCCTTCAAAGTCTCCCAGGAGACGAAGCACCAACGAGTTAAAGGCTTGCTTGAGAAGCACCAACGAGTCAAAGGCTCGCTGAATCGGTGTGGCGCAAGGGCACGCATCCGAAGCCACCAGTCGACAAGTGTGGAGTCCGTGGACGGTGCGAGATGCGCTAGTCTGACGCGAGACAGAAGGAGATGCCACACCTAACGTAACGAGTGAAGACGCACGAAGCAAGGAGATGGTCGATGGACTCGTCATCTTGCGAGCAGAGGGCGCACTCCACCGACGTTTGGAGGCCATGACACCTCCTCCGATCGGCCGTCCAGGGCCTCCCGTGTAATGCCAGCCAGCAGAACAACTTGACCATTGGCGGGGCAGACGCCGCCGCGGACCCCGAGCCCCCGCCAGCGGTCCTCCCCGCATAGAAGAGCTGGTAGGCCGGGCGCTTGAGTATTCGCCGTTCGCCGTCCACCTCCGCACGGGCGGGCCTGGGCGTCCGGCTGGAGCTGAACCTCCTGCAGAATATCGTGAAGGCGCAAGAGTTCATCGATGACCGCCCGTTCTGCGCACCAACGATAACATTGAAATTAACGACAAAAGTGGAAATAGGTAGCAGCAGGATGATGCGTGGTAAAGTGAACACATGTACTAATTCTAGATGAAAACTTTGCTTTCTACCACAGATCAGACCACTGCTTTTCTATTCTAGAGCATTGCAGCTACTTGCAAATCCTGCATTGCCACAGATCAGCAGGGTTATTTGCTATCTACTTCCTCGGTTCCAAATTATAAGTTGCTTCAAATTTTTTTGTACATCCATTTTACTATGCATCTAAATATAATAATATGTCTAGATACATATTTTGCAGCAAATAGAGGAGCTGAGCATGGTCATCGTCTTGCAATATATGCGCTTGCACTTGCAGTATATATTTTTTCCTGTCACTTTCAACAACTACCGTGACAAATCCAGCTCATCAGTTAGTAATCAAGTTGCAAGTAGTTGATTTATTATTAATACCCTGTAGGTGCAACTCATAAATATTTATTTGCAATGTGAAGGCACGATACTGGTGGTCAATAGTATAGTTGATGATAACTTCACATACCAGCAGAAGCATATACCATCAAGTAATAAGCTAAGTGGCTCCAGCCTTGTTTGCAAACCCAGGCGCCCATAGCTCCAGACTTGCACGCACACACAGTGCTCGTTGCAAGAGAGAAAGAAGGACGGTGCCACCACTGAGCTCCAGGTACTTCTCTACTTTAACCAAGGATAGAACATCTTCTTCATTCCCTTGCCTATTTGGCTATTTCCTTTTACTCCGCTGCTTGCTATTTCTGCTTGGACCCCTAATTTCTTTGCTAAATAACGTCGGCTTTGTTCTTACAGATCTCAGAACTGAAGGTCAACACTCCCTAGTCATAACCATAGTAAGAGCATCTCCAACAGTTTGGCAAATTTTAGTTTGCAAATTTTACAAGGACGATCTGAATTCCTCTCTCGCTGTGGTATGTCCATCTTATATTCTTCGTTAACCTTTCAAACATGTACAATTTAATGTTTCTTTTCTACCCAATATTCGTCAATTTCTTCTCCAAACAATCGACGCAGTTGTTCTCAGCAAACAAAACTGACGATTGTTCTGTCTATTGTCAGGTAACGAATTGAAGGCAGAAAACTCGGAAGCAATACATCAACATAATTAAACAGTACGTGAGATTGCTGTTGATTCTCCTGAGAAGGAGGATTTGCATTGGTATGTTCATCTTAAACACTATTTGCTTAGTTTGCCTTAGTCCCTGGTGCCTCATATATTGTGTGCTTATTTCTGCTCCTTATGATGTAAGGAACAAAGAAGGTACATAGTTCATTTGGAAAGAACAACTTCAGCCACACAGAGACTGCATTACTCCTTGGTCCTTGCATTGTATCCCAAGAATTAAACCTAGCAGAAGCTCCCAAGTGCTCTCATCCCTGGTAATCTAGATCTCGGCTCAAGCCTGCACTGGGCAACCCAAATATATATATATATATTCCTGAAGCTCCAGAAAGATCTGATTCACCCATGTTGCATTGGAGGCCACAAGCAGGACCAGCATGTCTAAGGGCCAGGTATTGTACGTTAATTTTTAACCAAGAGTATGGTGTGGAACTTTTTTTTTTGTTCGTTTGTATATTCTATGGTTTTTCTACTCTAAACAGTAACCTTTTGGAGAATAACTTGTCCTTTGACACTTAGCAGGTATTGAACTGAAGGCTGAAGGAACCTAAGGCAATAGATCATAAGAACTACAAAAACACTCACTAAGAGGCCTTGATTTTGTGGTATGTTAATCTTAGCATCGTGAGCACTGTCTAATTTACCCTCCTGAACTTGTTGCTAAATTTAAATAACACCTCAAACAACTTACCCCTAAACTAGTTAAAATAACATCTTTGATCATTATTTCAGTGTGGCTTGGGTTATATTTCGCTATCGTGGCGGTAAGACTAACATGTAGGGTGGTCTATGTCTTTCTATCACATCAAAATTTATAATTTTCATAGAAGTAAGGTGAATATAAACTTTATATCAAAATTGTACTATAAGTAACAACATTTTTTTATTTTAATAAAGGATATAAAATATGGCCTCTATATCCACTTTGGGATATACATAGCCAAAAGTTTCATGAGCTCTTAGGCTCAAAGCCTCAAAATAGCGCATATACAACAAGAAAGAGAGGGGCAGTGCTACAGAAATGATCTGTAACAAGGCCTTTTTTCATGTAGGGGCGGTTCACTCACTTTGCGTTGCATGGGACGCACTAGACCAGTCGCCTCTACAAATGGATCAGTAGAGGCGGCTGGTATGGGTCTATGTAAGAATATGCATCTTTGTTGCTTTCTTGCCCTGCACTAAACAATATATATAAGGATGCATCAGCTAGACAGGAGGGGCATGGTCGTCGTCTTGCAATAATATGTGCTTGCACTTGCACAGTTTGTTTTTCCTGTCACTTTCAACAACTACTGCGAAAATCCAGCTCATCAGTTAGTACTCAACTTGCAAGTATTTAATTTAATACCCTATTTATTACCTATTTCCAACGCAGCAAGCACAATATAAAAGGCAGTCGATGCTAACAGGAGAAATTTTGATAGCTTTGCATTCACACTGTAACGTAGTGCCAACATTTCATTTTCATGTTTGATGGGAATGTTTGGCGACTTTGGTTGTTTACTTTGCTATCCAATCATTTGAATCTTTTTTGACGCAAAAATGCTGTGGGGAGGTCCCCATAGTTTGGCTTTTCATTAATTAAATAAAGGGGGTGGGGTTACAAAATTACATACATGGAATTAACTAAAGGCATCAAGCCAAACACAAAAGGATAACTTTAAGTCCTCCTTGAGTCTAACTGACTACAGGTACCCTTGGGCCTTGAAATTTTGAATCCAGATTGCTGGTGTGGGGTCTCTTCTCTAAAAACCTTGTCATTCCCGAGTTAATCATTTGAATCTTTGTTGTGTCAGTAGGTATGTTGTCCAAATTTATTTTTTTCCAAAGCAGATATGACTTCGTTGATCGAAGAAACGCGTCCACCACTAACACACCAAAGTGAGCTCTGGGCGCTCTAGAGGCCACACACAACCCTGCAACAATAGCAAGACACGTAGCTGGCCAAATCGATCTAGAGACCGATAGGGCCGAACTGATCTCGGCCGATAAGTCTCCCAAACCACCTCCCGAAAGATCCGTTAGGAGGAAGCACGTGGAGGATCTCCTAGCGAGGCGGAGCCGAAATTATACTTTGGGGGGTGGGGGGGGGCAAAATCAACATGTAAAAACTAAGTGCAACTCAACTCGTTAGGTTCCTTATTGATATCAACAGATGCGAGCAATTTCTTATATGTATTCTAGGTTTTTCGATGATAAGTGACATGCCCGTTGACATAAGATGTCTAGGGTGACTTTGTAAGTCTTGAGTACCAACTCCGTAATTTAGTGACACTGATTTGTATAACCTAGTTGTGTTTTATATTATTATATTATCTTGAAGATGTTAATAGGTAGTATATTATAAGACAAGGATTTTGTACAGTTTCACTCTTAATATAAATAAAAGGTATTAAATTATGTTTCCTAGGAGGAAATTTTCTTTCCTATTTTTAGCTGTGGTGCAATGTTAGGGGGGCAGCTCATGTTGTCTCCTAGGACCAGCAAGGCCGCCTAGGATGCCAGAAAAACTCATGAAGAGAAGAGCCGGGCAACAAGTAGAGGGGTTGAATATAGCAATTTAGGGCAAAAAGGAGATATGTGTTTGTGTTTTGACGATTGAGGTAGATGGGATTCAATCGGTTGTGATCCTTTGATATATATATAGAGGGGTGGTCTTATCCCAGTAGGAAACAACTCGAAAATGCAATCATCAAGTTTCCCATGTCAAAGTTTGCCTAAAATGTAATTTGACTTAGAATCAGCCTCAAGTCGACTCAGCAGCACAGGGCACTCGGGCTTAGCCAACTTTCACGGGTTGAGAGAGGACGTTGGTTGGCTTAGCCAAGTCGGCTAAGCTAGTTTGAAGGGGAAGGCCGGCTAGTCAAATCAGCTAAGCCGACTTGCCTGGCTTGCTGTGGCTCGCCATCTTCTCTGCGTGATTTCTTGCTCCTTTTGCGATGCCACTTGACCTCAATCATGTCCAAGGTCATTGTAACTTATTCATGTCATCAGAAGTTTCTTTTTAGACATTTTTGACTGTCAACATATGCCCCTATTTTAAGGTGAGTGATGCACGAACTTGGAAACACCTCCATAAGATAGACCAAACAGCGGTAATACCCATCACATCGGGTGTCCAACAACTAAGGGGTGATGTATAGATCGACCATTTTTGTTCGAGGGCGATACATGTATCGGTCAATGCTTGGAGAGCACTTATGCTTCTTGCCAAACACTTAGCAAGTATTTCTTAAGATAGCGCCTGTTAATTGCCTTTGGGAGAAGTTAAGTATTTCTTAAGATAGCGCCCGCAATTGCCTTTGGGAGAAGTTCACCTTTCACTGTCTCTAGCGCATATGAATTTCCGAATATTACTTTGATCACTTTATAAGGAGCCTCCCAATTAGGTGACCAATTGCCAGATTGGTTGTTCTTTGACCCAATCTGTAGTATGGTTTTCCACACTAATTCCCCAACTTGAGTCGATTTTCTCATAATTTCTTATTGTAAACCTTGGCAACACGAGCTTTGTCCTTTTCGATCTCCTTTAAAGCCTTCAACCTTTTATTAGTCACATCGCCTATAATGTCCATTATCATATAATGATACACAATAGCAAATAATTATTCGTTTAGCAAACATATATGCATTCATATTTACCCCAATGGGCAAAACGGCCTCTTAACCATACACTAGCTCAAAAGGAGTCATTTTAGTAGCACCATGTCTCGATATGTGATGCGCCCACAAAGCTCGGAGAAGACTTCATGCCACCTTCTCGGATTATCCTCAATCTTCTTTTTTATAAGCTTGATCAAAGTGTTATTACTAGACTCAGTTAGCTTGGCCATTAGCTTGAGCATAGTATGGAGATGAATTGAGCATCTTGGTCTTATATGATTTGGCAAAATACTTTACTTCTTTGGACTTGAAAGATGCCCCCGGTTCTGTAGTCAATGTTTGAGGAATGCAAAATCTATGAATAATGTTCTTAGTGGTAAACTCAGTTACCTCCTTATGAGTCATATTCTTCAAGGAACCCCTTAGACCATTTAGTAAACTAATCTGTAGCAACCAAGATGAATCGATGTCTCTTTGATGATGGGGGATGAATTTCACAAATGAAATCTAGCCCCCAACCATGAAAAGGCCATGGTTTGATGATAGGATGAAGCATAGCAGCAGGTACCAACTAAATATTTCCAAACCTTTGGCACTCTTCACATCCCTTGTAGTTGTGAAAACAATCACCATCATGGTTGGCCAATAGAAGCCTGCTCTTCTCAATAGCCACTTCATCTTCTGGGCCGATTGATGCATACCACAAATTCCTTCATGGACTTCTCCCATGAACACTCTTGCTTGATCACATCCTAAGCACTTCAGCAATAAGTCTTTGGCGGTTCTTCGATATAGTTCATCATTATGCAATGTATATTTCAAAGCCCTCCACCAAACACTCTTGTCAACTTTAGCACTTACTAGCAATTGAACCGGACCGATTTGGAGCGTCATCACGTGAAAACAACCTGGTTGGAAGTTGGCTAGGCTGATTAAAGCAATGGGCTTAGCCGAGTTGAAGCCTAGATCGGCCTAGCTGGCCACGTAACCTGGCCCGGCCATCTTGATCCCGGCCCGGGCGGTTTCCTCCTATAAGACGGCCTAGCCGACTTGGCAAGTTGGCTTAGCCGGCCCCTCTAGGCACTATAGGCCGGCTTGGCCCTGTTTGGGACCGCGATTCCCACCCGGCGGCGTGAAAAAGCGTAGAATCCCGCCAAACACTTTGCGGTGACCGCGTTCCCTGACCGCGGCAAGCGCGAATCGCAGGATTTGCACTTCTTGCGAGGAAAAAGCGGAGAAGCGAGCCCAGGCCGACACGCTTATACGCAGCGTCTGCCCCCGCGGTCCCAAACAGGGCCTAAGCTGGTTCAATTAACCCTACATAGTAAAAATTGTATCTTTATGAATTTCCTTGATTTGTATATGAAACTTACAGCCATGGAAGTCATAGCCGATGTGTGTTGAGTTAACAAGTTGGCATTTTGATTTTCATGCCTCAATATGCCGAATCTTGAATTTAGCAAATTTTGCAATTATATTAAGGCAATCTCGCAATGATCCATCTAAGCATTGAAACTCACCAGCAACCTGCTAAACTACCAACATGGAATCACCATAAGCCTCAACATGATCCACTCCCATGGAATTTAATATGATTAGCCCGAATAATAGAGCTTCATATTCGGTTTGATTGTTAGTGCAATGGAATACTAATCGACCTGACATCCCCTGTTTTAGCACCATTAGGGGTACCTTAGCCTTCTTTGCAAACTGATTCATCAAAATATAATTTCCATAGAGTGAAAGTAAAGAAATTGACCTCATCATCTAGATCAATACCATGCTAAAACAATGAAATTAGCAACCTTTTAAAATTCTCAATGGTTCAAAAGTTAAGTCATATTCATTTAAAGCATATGCCCACTTACCTATCCTTCGAGAAAGGATCACCCGATATAATATGTGTTTTATTACATTGGACTAGCATGCTACAACACATGTAGTTGATAAAAGATATTGTCTCATTTTAGAACAAGCAAAGTATAGTGATAAGCATAACTTTTAATATGGGCATACCTTGTCTCCAAATCAAGAAGATGGCGTCCAAGATAAGCAATTCAATATTCTTTCCTTCCTCTTCATGAATCGAATAGCCCGATCACCTTCTCTTGAAAGGGACTCCCCTTCTAGACGCATACGAAGAACTGGCGGTGTTAACAAATATTCCTTTTTTTTCTCAAACGCTTCTTGTTGCCTTGCCCTCCAAGCGAATTCAATTTCATCCTTCATTTTCAATATGGGGTGACACGAATAATCTTCCCAGACAAATTAGCAATAAACCTTCTTATTAAGTAGTTCACTTTTCCTAATAACTTTTGAAAATCCTTTTTCGCATTTAGGTGCCCTGAACTCCCTTGATTTTTTTCTATTCTCTTGGGATCAATCTCTATGCCTTTATCATGAATGATGGAGCCTCGAAATGTTCTAGCTGATACTCCAAAAAGTATACTTTAGTGGATTCATCATCAAACAATAGTGGCACATCCTCTCAAAAGAAGACGCAAATTGGCATGAGATTTATTAGTAGCCAATTTAGTCACAACATCATCCATGTAAACTTCCATAATCAACCAAATTGGATCATGAAAGTTTAAATTCATTGCTCTCTCGATAAGTAGCACCTATATTCTTGAGCATTCTTGAGCTTGAAAGTCATAGCGATCCACTCAAATAGACCAACAAATCCATGAAAATCTGATTATAACTAGCATTACCATCAAGAAAGCTAATAACTCGATGTCCTAAAGCATAATTGAAAAGCATATCAGCTATAGGCATAGGATATTCATCTATTGTGGTGGCTCTATTCAAATCTCTAAAATTAATGCATACCTTGATTTTTCATATAATCCTTTTTCTCAACAGACACAATACTAGAGATCCACTCCACATACCGCATGGACGAATGAACCCCGCTTGCAATAACCGATTAATCTCCTCTTTAATCCAGCCATGAATCACAGAATTGAAGTGCCACAAGTGTTGCTTGAAAGGTTTGAATCCATCCTTAACAACAGTTGGCTTAGCCGCCTCAAGGGCCGGCATAGCCGGCTAGAATATAGCAGCAGTGGGATGGAGCTGGCCTGGCCACCTTGCCAACTAGCTTAGCCAGCCTGAAGGCCACCGGGGCAAGGGAGATCGACTTGGGCAGCTTTGGAGTTGGCCTGGACGACATAGTAAGCTTAGGCAACTCTAGAGTTGGCTGAGCCGTGTGCTCAACAGTGGCAATACCATCCACCTTTTCTTGCAAGATTTCTTGAAGAATTTTTGGTAGCACTGGCGCTTCTCCTGATCCGAGCTTCTCTCTTTAATTTCCTACACCTTGCTCGCTTTGTAACTTTACGCCTTTGAGTTTTATCCAACCCCGACAGACACCACTTGGGTTGAGTATATTTTGGGTCTCTTGGCGCCTTTCTTTTCTCTTCACTTCCAAAGAACAATATTGATAGCCTCATCTTTCTTGTTTGCTAGAGTTTGCCCTCCAATCACAAGCGGCTCATCATTGTTAACAATGGGAGACACCATTGAGCTGATTGTAATGGTTGGTGCAGGAGCAACTATTGCAGCGGGCTTCACAAGCACTTCAATCTTCTTAGGGACATATACCTACTGCATGGGTGACTTCCCCGACTCTTGAGGCATTAGAGTGCGTGATGTGGTCACCTGTCCTTGACTCACACCACCAGAGATCGATTGACTACCCAATCGGCTAAAGATGGTTGGATTAAGATGTGGATCAACATAGCCTCCTCCCCTTTGTTGAACATGAGTCGGAGCCATGGGATATATATGGCACCGATACTCCTTTGGGACCCCACTGTGGAGGCGGTGAAACAGGCCGAAGTGGTGGCCCCCAATGAGATACACGATCGAGGACGAGCAACTTAAAAGGAAGGAGCTACTGGTTGAGTCATTGCCAACTACTTGTTATTTTCATCTTCACACTTTGGAGGCGTGACCCTCTCTTTTTATCAGCTGATTCTACGAATCAGCCTTTTGCTTTTTATACTTGGCCAAAAGCCGATCAAAAGTGCATAGTGGTTTCACCACTGAATCTTTGGCTTTTGGCTCATTAAACTTTCAGACTCCAATCTCTAGCTGTTGTGGAATGAATGTGCGCAAGACATGTACATCGGAGGACTTGGAGTTGTTGGAACCTGGGAAGTCGGCTAAGTCGACTTGAGGAGTCGGCTCAACCGACTTGGCTAGAGCACCAGATGACCTAGCCTAGCCGGGTTAGCAACTCAGCTTGGCCGACTTGGCCAGTGCCGCTGAAGGCCCGGCCCAATAGCAGCCGACCTACCCAACTTGGCTAGGCTGCCGTCGAGGTTGGCTTGGCCGACTAAGGAGTCAGCCTTGCTGGCTTGTGTTGCACCGCACAAGAAGTTGCCAACGTCTGCAGTTCAGACAAGAATGAACAATGGTAGCTGGAGTAAGCAAGGCCTGACCATGAAGTATGAATGGCAAAGGCACCATGGCTACAGGAGGATCTCCATTATACTTTTTTCCGAAGGGTCACATGAAAGGTATTGTGAATACGAGCTTTAGGCAGAAGACGAACATGATATGCCACAACACCCAAACGTTCCATGATCTAATAGGGCCCAAAAAAACTTAGGTTCTAGCTTGGAAGTAGTAACAGGAGTGATGCCAATCGCTATAAGATGATGGAGGCGAAGCATAACCCAATCACTTGCATCAAACTCAACAAAAGGATGCTTCTTGTCATGCTGCTCCCTCATAGTATCTTTAGCTTGCTCCAACTCCAAACGCGCTCGAATGTCTAGTAGGAAGGAGTTACAGTCACGAAGCTAACGAGCAACATCTGCAACACGAGCTGATCTTAGAAGATAAGTGGCCAAAGAAGGCGGAGGCCAACCATAAACCACCTCAAATGGCATTGCATGAAGAGCGGATTGGTAGGAGGTGTTGAAGCAAAACTCTACCAAAGGCAGCCACTGCAGCCAAGAACGTGGCTGGTCCCCGGCCAAACACCGCAGATACATAATAATAATGCAATTAGTCACCCCGGACTGGCATCAGTTTGAGGATAAAATGCTGAACTGCACAACATAGTAACACCAACCAATTTAAAGAACTCCTCCCAAAAATTGCTAGTGAAGACGGTTCCCAATCACTGACAATAGAACATGGAAATCCATGCAGCCACACCATATTGTCAAAGATAGACTGAGCGATAGACCAAATGGCATGACAAGAAACTCAAAGTGGCCTTGGTGCGTTCGGAATGTTGTCCTGAGAATGTCATCCGGATGCATGCCGCGGTAGAAAAGAAATGAGCACCCGTAGTTCATCCAAGAGCTCGTCAACTATTGAGATGGGGGAACTTGACTTTAATGGTGGTGTCGTTGAGGGCTATATAGTTGACACAAAACCGACAATTATCATCGTGCTAGTGAACTAGGACCACCGGGAAGGAAAAAAGGCGACGTTGACTCCTAGATGATCCCTTGGGCCAGCATGTCATCACATTGGCGCTCAATCTCGTCCTTCAGAAGTTGAGGATACCATTTTGGCCACACCACCACCAGTGCAGAACTGGTCAAGACATGGATGCGATGGTCCTGCTGGCATTGGGTGGCAGACCATGGGGAGTGTCAGGGGAGTGTCCAAGACGTCCTTAAAAGACTGAAGCAGCTCCTCCAGGCTCTAGCACGGTACGGGGCTCGGTGATGGCGCGGACTGCTGCTCCTCTGCCACTTAGGTCGGACCAGTGATAAGTGTGGCCAAGAGACAATCCTTAAATCACACTCCACCTGACAGTACCACTTAGTCACAGTGCCATCTAGATATAGGGATGCCATGCACACCTTCTAATCTTCCGGCACATGATGTCCCCAGAAATAATTGTCACACTTGTTGATCCATGTGAGTGGATCTGACTCGCCATTGAAGCCGGGGAACGTTATCCTCGGCGACCGGTGGAGCTCAAGGCGTCCGTCCGAGTCCTCACGGTCAAAGGCCATGTAGTCAATCCGCACGCGAAGTCGCGGTCGAACCCGCTCGTGAAGTTGTAGTCGTAGCGTCCTGTCTCCTGTGTCGCGATGACCGAGGTATCATGCGAGTCCAGGAAGCTCACGTGATCACGAATTGTTTGCGGAATTCCATCCAGGCATGGTTGCCATCAAAAGCCACGTTCGTCATAGGACGTGTGGCTATCATCCTCGCCTATGCAGTCTTCATCTCTGCCGCCTGCAATATCGTCCATGGTGCCGCCCTCAGTACCGGAAACGGAGCAAGTATGCAACAACAACAACATAGCCTTTAGTCCCAAGCTAGTTGGGGTAGGCTAGAGATGAAACCCATATGAAATAGTATAAAAGAACGTAAAAAGGCACAAGACAAAGAGATAAAGATAGGGTAGATAGAAAAGGAAACAAAGTCATGGTTCAGGTACGTTGATAGCTAGCCTCCATGCGCTCCTGTCCAAAGCTAAATCCTTGGAGATATTTCACTCCTTAAGGTCTCTCTTAGCCGCCTCGTCCCAAGTCGGTCTAGGTCGACCTCTACCTCTCTTTACATTATCTACCCGCTTTAGAACTCCACTACGCACCGGCGCCTCGGGAGGCCTCCGTTGAACATGTCCAAACCATCTCAACCGATGTTGAATCAATTTCTCCTCGATAGGAGCCACCCCGACCCTATCCCGAATATCTTCATTTCTGAACTCTATCCCTTCTAGTATGCCCGCAAAACCAACGCAACATACGCATCTCATCCACGCTTAGCCGCTGGACATGTCGCCTTTTTGTAGGCCAACATTCAAAGACCATATAGCATCGCCGGGCGAATCGGCTGTCCTATAGAACTTTCCTTTTAGCTTTTGTGGCACCCTCTTGTCACATAGGATGCCGTAGGCTTGACGCCACTTTAGCCAACCTCTTTGCGATTCTATATCTAACATCTTCATCAATGTCGCCATCCTTCGTAGCATAGATCCTAAATACCGAAAAGTATCCTTCTTGGCCACCACTTGTCCATCCAAAGGTGACGTCCCCATCCTCGTGCCTAGTCGGGCTAAAAAGTCGCACATCATATACTCGGTCTTGGTCCTACTCGGTCACGAACCCTTTCGACTCTAGCGTGTGCCTCCACAGCTCCAACTTCCTATTTACCCCCTCTACTCACGTCCACTAGCACCACATCATCGGCAAAGAGCATACACCAAGGGATATCACCCTCGTATATCCCTTTGTGACCTCATCCATCACCGAGTAAATAGATAAGGGCTCAGTCGCTGACCCTTGATGTAGTCCTATGTTAATTGGAAAGTCACCGGTATCGCCATCACATGTTCGAACACATGTTGTCGCATCCTTGTACATATCCTTGATGAGGGTAATGTACTTAGTTGGGACTTTGTGTTTTTCTAAGGCCCACCACATGACGTTTCTCGGTACTTTGTCATATGCCTTCTCGAGGTCAATAAAGACCATGTGCAAGTCCTTCTTCCTCGATCCCTAAATCTCTCCATCAACCGTCGTACTAAGAAAAATCACCTCCATGGTCGACCTCCCGGGCATGAACCCAAATTGGTTTTGGGTCACACTTGTCGACCTTCGTAGGCGGTGCTCGATAACCCTCTCCCCAAAGCTTCATCGTATGGCTCATCGGCTTAATCCCCGGTAGTTAGTACAACTTTGAACATCTCCCTTATTCTTGAAGATTGGTACTAATATACTTCGCCTCCATTCTTCGGGCATCTTGTTCGACCGGAAAATGAGGTTAAAAAAGCTTTGTCGACCATACTACCGCTTTCGCTCCCGGACATCTCCACACCTCAATGGGGATGCCATCGGGGCCCATCGCTTTACCTCCCTTCATCCTCTTCAAAGCCTCCCTAGTCTCTCGCTCCTCCCGAATCCTCCTCACAAAGCGTCTACAAGTATCGTCAAATGAGTCGTTCAATTCAAAGGTAGGACTATCATTCTCCCCATTGAGCGACTTATCAAGTACTCTCGCCATCCGTCCTAGATCTCCTCGTCCTTCAAGGCAGCTAGCCGATCTGTCCCATCCTTGATGCATTTGATTTGGTTTATGTCCCTTGTCTTCCTCTCACGTATCCTAGCGATCCTATAAATGTCCTTCTCCCCTTCATTCGTGCCTAGCCGTTGATAAAGGTCATCAAAAGCCTGACCCTTTGCTACACTCACACTCGCTTTGCAGCCCCTCTTCGCTATCCTATAGCCCTCGATGTTGGCTGCACTCTTGTCGAGATGGAGGCGCTTGAAGCACTCCTTCTTCTCCTTAATAGCCCTTTGTACCTCGCCGTTCCACCACCACGTGTCCTTCGCTTCCTTCTTGCCTCCCCCTACTCACACCCAACACTTTTGCAGCCACCTTCCGTACACATGTTGCCATCTTCAGCCACATATCATCTGCATCTTCTCCTTCTTCCCAAGGCCCCTCGTCTAGCATCCTCTCCTTAAACAATTGTGCCGCTTCCCTCTAAGCTTCCACCACTTTGTCCTCGTAACCTTGACACGTTTGTCCCGGTGGGCACGCACCCAAAAACGAAAAAATCGCCACTACAAGCTTGTGTTGAGGGACCGCACACTCCTCGTATCACCTTACAATCTAGGCAAGCACTCCTATCCTCCCTTCTTGCAAGGATAAAGTCGATCCGGCTCGAAAGTGTTGTCCACTACGGAAGGTCACTAAATGGGATTCCCTCTTTCTAAAGAGGGTATTCGCTAACAACAAGTCATAGGCCAAAGCAAAATTCAAAACATCCTCCCCTCTTCGTTCCTACTACCGCACTCGAAACCCCCATGCACTCGCTCAAACCCTACATTTGTTGCACCCACATGGCCATTGAGGTCTCCTCCTATGAAGAGTTTCTCACTAATAGGCACGGTACTAACCATGCTATCCGGTCCTCCCAAAATCGACTCTTGACGCTCTCACTAAGACCTACGAGGGGCATAGGCACCGATCACATTCAAGACCGAGTCTCCAACGACCACTCGGACTAGGATAATCCGATCACCTTGCCTCCTAACGCCCACTACTCCATCCTTAAGGCTCCTATCTATCAAGATGCCTACACCGTTCCTACCGATGTTGTCCCCCGTGTACCAAAGCTTGAAGCCGGTGCCCTCCACCTCTTTCGCCTTTTGGCCCTTCCATTTGGTCTCTGAACGCATAGAATATTTACACCTCCTAGTTGCCGCATCGACTCGCTCTCTTAACTTACCCGTTAGGGACCCTACGTTCCAGCTACCTAGACGAATCCTAGTTGGCTCGGCTAGCTTCCTTACCCTTCGCACCCGTCGAGGAAAGTGCGAAGACCCTTGCTCATTTTTCACTACACCCGGGCGCGGATGTAGCGCCACTAAGGTTGCGACGACCCGACCCTTGCTCACTTAACATCGTACCGGATCACGATACGACGCCGCCACTAAGGGGATGGCGACCCGGCCCTTGCCCATTTAACACCACACCCGGGTTCCGATGTAGCGGCCGCTAAGAGGGTTACGCCCCAACGAATTTCTTATGGGTTTCATATCCATTAGAGTGGCTGATTTTTCTGTTGGTTCGCCAAACCTAACGCAACCCTCCTCCTTTACCCGGGCTTGGGACCGGCTATGTTGAGACGACTCAAGAAAGTCTTCCAGGTTAGCATAGGCTGGAGTTAAACGGAGCAAGTATGCGTTCAAAAAAAAAAAAATGTAAGGAGCAAGTAGACAAGTACAGTTTGTTTGCAAAGAAGTTCTGCTGCGACCCAAAGGCCAAAGTATAAAGGACTACTATAAATGAGCCTGTCTTCCTAGGTCAGATATCTTTACTGTCAACCACTGTTTCATACATGACTATAAAATCATTAAATTGTCTGCATCAGCCATAAATGATGTCAGCGGACAAAAAAGACACACAATTGAATTAACTGCATGCTGTAAAGCCCATATTTTAGCATACATCTTATTTTTTTTTTTTTACTTTCTCAAGTAGCAGCTAATTTCGCAATGTAATTTGTAGGAAATTTTGGTGAAAAGGACGTTTCCAGAACTACCACCCATTATGGAAGCTGCTGCAGTGTCTGCTGCAGTATCTATGACGCTGAAGGTTGTGGGCAATAAATTAGCCCCACTGCTAATCAAAGAGTACAGCAACATTGTCGGTGTAAAAAAACACATCTTCATGAGCTCAGGAATCAAGTTGAGGACATCAATAATTGGTTGGGGACAAGACATGAAGCTATCTGGAATGACCCATCATTGAACTGGCTCAAGAGGTTGAAAGATGTTGCTGATGATGTTGATGATGTTGTTGATGAGTTCCAGTTGAAGTCTGAGAAACATGAAGCTAGTGGTGGTGGTAGTCTTATGTCGAAATATATGCTCACAAACCCAAAATCGTTTATTTTAAAATGCAAGGTAGCCAGCAAGATTAAGAAAATCAAGAAGAGATTTGCTGCCATTGTGAAGCAAAGAGCAGACTTCATTACAATAGCAAATAGTTTACCATCCGGTCATCCTGTTCACCATATGAACAAGAGAACTTTTGAGATGGAATCATTGCCAATTGTGGATGCGGTATCAGTACTGGGAAGAGACCAAGACAGGGATAAGATAATAACTGAACTCATAAAGTCTAGTGTCCAACAGCAAATAGAGATAATTTCAGTCACTGGGCTTGGTGGCTCTGGCAAATCTACCTTGGCTAAACTGATTTTCAATGATGGAGAGAATATAAAGAAGCATTTTGAACTTACACTATGGGTTTATGTATCAAAAAGTTTGATGATGAAACACTCATTAAGAAACTGTTCGAAGCTGTTACTGAAGAGAAGCCTGATAAATATAACTTGCAGCATATAAGTGCACAAATATCAGCCAGACTGAATGTTAAGAGGTTTCTACTTGTACTGGATGATGTTTGGACAGAGGGCCGAATTCAATGGGAGCAATTTATGGTGCACCTAAAGAGTGGTGCGCCAGGAAGTAAGATTTTGCTCACTACTCGTAGCAGAAGGGTTGCGGAAGCCATGGAATCCATATACATATTAGACCTGCCATTCTTGTCTTTCGATGACAGCTGGCAGCTGTTCCATCACAGCTTTGGAGCAGGTGCGACAGGATTGAGCCCCTGAATTTCGAGAGGTGGGGAAACAGATTGTGAGAAAATGTGGTGGGGTACCACTAGCAATCAAAAGTCTTGCAGGTGTACTCTGTGGGATCGAACGAAGGATCAAAGACTGGGAAGCTGTGAGAGATAACAATCTATTAAATGTTCAGAAAGAAGAAGATAGAGTAGCCGCATGCTTGAGGCTGAGTTATAGACATTTGCCATATGATCTAAAACAGTGCTTTACAATATGTTCAGTCTTTCCCAAAGGTCATAAGATTTATAAAGAACAACTGATTGACCTATGGATTGCTCATGATATGATCTCTATGGACTTTACCGGCAACAAACACTTCAATTCTCTTGTGCAAATCTCTTTCCTGCAAAATGTGGAAGAAGACGGTGGGAGAGTGACATGTAAAATGCATGATTTAGTTAATGATCTTGCCCACCTCATCTTGGGTGATGAAATTTCATTTGTGGTCCCAAGGGAGGCAGAAAATCTCACAAAGAGTTATAGATACTTTTCTTTGAGAGAACAGCCAGAAGTTATTGTTCCCAAAAATATTTTTGAAAAGGCACGTGCCATATATATTTCAAGGTGTTATGATCACATTTTTGGTATAGCACTGGAGAAAGCAAAGCACTTGCGTAGTGTGACAGTTGGATCTCCCTATCTAACGGCGCTACCCAATGCCGTATTTAAGATTGCAAATCTGAAATATCTTTCCATGTCAAGGCTAAATTGCGAAGCACTTCCTGATGCTATTTCAGATGTTTGGAGCCTACAAGCTCTTCATATAACAGATAGCCTATATCTTCTCGGCTTCCTGAATCCATTGGTAAGCTCAAGAAGTTGAGGACACTAAATTTGTCGGGCTGTCGGTACCTAAATGGACTCCCAGATTCAATTGGTGATTGTCACATGATTTCAAAAATTGATCTTTGGCAATGCGAAGATCTTACAGTGCTACCAAACTCTATTGGTAGAAATAAGGAGCTGAGAGTGTTAAGGCTAGGTTGTACCAGACTTAGGTGGCTACCAAGTATCATTACGTTAGAAAATCTGGAGTGCTTGGACCTGACACGGTGTCATGAGCTGCAAGAATTACCTGAAGGCATATGGAACTTGACCAAGCTTGAAGTTTTGAACATAGAAAGATGTGAGATGTTTGGATCCCCACTGGTTTTAAATAGACAGGCACTTGATCAAGTACAAGATATAAACATATTTGTTGTAGGACGGAGCAAAAGATCCACACTAATGTCACAACATGTACATATAGAAGGTAGGTACAGAGAGACTCTAGCTGTTCCTGAACATGTGTTTAGGTACAGTAAGCATCTATCTGTTGCACATACGTATGTGATGGAACCAGATGCTGCACAGATGACATGCTTGAAACAAAAGACAAACTTGCAGGGTTTGAACCTACTGGGGATGGCACATGACATGGCTGATGTGAACAATGAGTTTGTCAAAGCTGTACTTGATGATCTTGAACCGCCATTTGGAATTAAAGAACTAGGAATTCGTGGGTATTCAGGTAGGCACTCTGCATGGTGGATGCAGAACAAAGTTTGTGGGGGAGTACAGGGGCCTGCTCCCTTCCCATTTTTGAGGGTGATGAATCTGATTGATTTCCCAAATTTGAAGCATCTAGATGGATTTGTGGAGCTGCCTTGTTTGGAGGAGCTTGAGCTGAAACAGATGCCTTCCCTTGAGAGCATAAGTGGTGGGCCATTTCCTTCATTGGTGCATTTGGAGATGCATGATCTGCCTTGTTTGGGAGAATTGTGGACGGTAGCAGAGGGGATCATGCCCGATGGAGAAGAGGGAGGACGCTGCTGCAGTTTCACACCTCAGTTGGGAACTGTCATCCTAGTTGGTAATTGCCTAGCAGAACTAGTAATTATTGATTGTCCTAAGTTGGAGGTGAAGCTGCACCTTCCTCTGTCGCTTCAGCACTTGAAGTTGTCACCAGGCCGATGCGTGGGGTCCTCTTTGTCAGCCAATTTCCACCAGAAGAATCTTCATATATGGAATGTGAAAGGAGTAGGATCTGGATATGGGTGGGAGCTGCTGCAACACATGATGGCACTCGAGTCATTGAAGATTATTAACTTCTCTGGAATGCAAACCGAGCTGCCTGAGAGCTTGTGGAGCCTCACATCCCTCCTGTCCCTGAAAGTGGACAAGTGTTCTAGTATCTACACCCTACCCGAGTCAATAGGGGAACTCCGGTCTCTGCAACAGTTGACCATCAAATCTTGTGATAGCCTGAGCAGCCTTCCCCAAACATTCGGTCAACTCACATCCCTCCTGTCCTTGAAAGTGGACAAGTGTTCTAGTATCTACACCCTACCCGAGTCAATAGGGGAACTCCGGTCTCTGCAACAGTTGACCATCAAATCCTGTGATAGCCTGAGCAGCCTTCCCCAAACATTCGGTCAACTCACATCCCTCCAGGAGCTCGTCATAGAAGAATGTAAAGCACTTCAGCAGTTGCCCGATTGCCTGGGGGAGCTCTGTTCTCTACGCAAACTCGAGATTTCTGACTTGCCACAGCAGACTTGCCTTCCACAATCCATTTGCTGCCTCACCACCTCTCTTCAACAGCTCGAAATCTATGATTGCTCGGGCCTCACATCCTTGCCAGAAGGGATAAAAGACCTCGTCTCCCTTGAAGAGCTATGGATCTCTGACTGCCCCGGAATACAATCCTTGCCTGAGGGCATAAAAGGCCTCACAGCTCTGAAGAAATTGCGGATCTTAGGCTGCCCTGATCTGGAGAGGCGCTGCGACAGAGGAACAGGGGAGGACTGGCACCTCATCTCCCACATCCCTGATGTTTTGGTTTAGACGGATGAACGGGGTGTGGCGGTGTGGGGAGGATTTGGCCAGCGCCTGCATGCTACTGCTTAATAGGGTGAGTTTGTTGTGCTATTTTTACCTGTACCAATGAGCAGTCCCCCCTGTTTTCATGTGTACTTGCACTAGAGGGCCATTTTCCTAATTATTATTTTCTATTCAAATGTGGTTTGAATTGTTGAATACTACTTTGGATGAGGATGGAGTTCTGACATTTATGTATTTGCCTATTATTACATTGCAGGTCCACTGCATGCACCTGGGAGCTGGGAGTCCTTAATTGGCTTCGGATGAACTACCTACACGCCTGTGTAGTGTAATGCTATGATCTCCGTCACACAGGAGTAGTATGGAACTTCAGATTCCATAAGAACAGACGTTTGTGCTCTTTTATTCAGTTAACATATGATGGGCCTTCATGTCGTCGTCTCGTCAGTCACAACTCAGGGTTTTTCTTCTGTGGCACTGTCAGTGCGAATGTGATGGAAATATGCTGATGATGCAACCTACAAATGTTTGTTGCAACTTGCTGTAGGAGCTAGTATACCAGATGAGTATATATTCACCAGTATTGGTTTGGGTGGGCTAATTTGAACCCTCTAATTTCAGTCTGTGCGTTGTGTAAATGTGTAATATTAGCTGCAGAGCAAGATGGCAAACATACTGTGGACTGTGGTTTGCAAGTTGTGTGTCCTAATCAGAATCACAAGGTAGATATGTGATGATTTCGAAATGCTTTTGTGACAACTTGAAACCGTAAAATTTCTTGTGCTGGAGGATGCTTTTGTGACAAGTTGTGTGTAAATTGTTGAACTGAACTGTATATTCTCCATGGAGGCATGGAGCATTCTACTGTATTCACTGCTTACTCTGCTTTGTCAGACACGCCCAGCGTTTTTATCAGAACATGCAGAGTTTGTTTCATCTCCTTTACATGAATCCTCAGATTTCAGAGCGACAGATGTTTAGGTGTGCTGTTCAGTTAACATGATGGATCTGGTTGCCGTCAGTCACACTTCTTTTTCCACCAGAAGTAGAGGTAGCAGCAGGCAGTTTAGGTGGAACCGTTGCGAGTGATGTACGATGTGTTTTTCCTCACTCTGAATCGCGGCCCTTCTCTTCCCGTCTCCATGGTCCGTGCCGTGTCCGTGTCCGCCCATGCCACTCAAGCGAGACCGTGTCCTCGCCTCGCAGCAGAGAGCGCGGGGGCACTGGTGCGGTGGTGCCGATCGGCCGGCCTTGGATGGTGGTGCAGCGGGCAAGGCAAGGGAGGCGCAGGAGCCTTATGCCCTTATCGGGTGCGAGTACGACGGCGGGCATGCCGTCGCTGGGCTCCTGCCGTCGCTGCAATGCTCAAGCAGTAGGCGGTGCACGCCGCTCGTTCGACAAAATGCGGCACCGGTGGAGACTGGAGAAGGAGGCAGTTCGTCATCCAAAAGCACCGGGCGCACCGGTCACCACGCTACGCGCCACTACTCCACGGCAAGTCGGCATCTTCCCATCGCTGCTCTTTGTTACGCATTCTCAACTCAGAATACATCTCTCTCTCTCACACTTGACGAAGACTTTGAGTCAGTCAACCACTTTTGCCTCGAAGAATTGCAGCGCGTGAACATTTGCAATGACAACGCGTTACTGTGGTAGAATTGCAGGACCCCATAAGCCTTCATTACAAATCCTGATAGATGGTAGGTTTAGGTCACAGAGTTTACAAAAGGTCCAAATCACTGTCTTTACCCCGTCCTTGACAAAATAGTAAGGTTTGAAAGCGTAATATTGTGTTAGGTATTTACATTCATTCTAACAGGTGGGGGCCGAATTCGAATGTCTCCATTCATCAGCGGTGCTGTCGACTAAATTATGACTATGGTGAACACATCATCCTCATGTCCTATCACTAGTCATGATCGGCAGTTGATTACTTCTCGACTAAATTATGACTTACACTAACTATTTCAAGTCCTTCTCAAGCGTACACTGTGTGGCATATTTGAAAGAATTTCAGAATTTTAATGGTATTCTTCAAAATAGATGCATAGTAATGGTACTTCTTTAAACTTCGAAAATTGAATATCAACAAAAAAGACCTACTAAGTATGGTCACGTCTATTTCAGATACAAACCGACAGGCATTATGAGCAGCCAGGCGTCACCAAATACAACTATACCAGGACAAGTCTTTCTTTCTTCAATCCTCGGCCGGCAAAGGTAATCATCAGTCAACATAATAGCTAAACACGCCCAGCCAAGGCAGGCGACTAATATGGCCATCCGACCAATAAAGTCGGGCTACTACTTTCCTACAAAATGCTGCTACAGAGCTGTCCATGGCTGCTGCAAGCAACACAACATAATCGACCTCTGTAAGCATTTCTCTGTCACTGAAGAGAGACAAACTAGCCAAGTGCACCCCAATGGCTCCTGAAAGCAGCTCGTTCGTGCTGCTGTTATCGTTGGCCATCTTGCTGCCAGTTATAGTTATTGGTGTCGCTTCTGCTTCTTCGTCTTCTCCAGGCCCAAGTCCGACTCCCAACAACATCAACGGCAGCGACACTGACCTCGCGGGCGCTCTGGCTTTCAAAGGCCAGCTCGCCGATCCTCACGGTGTCCTTGCCAGCAGCTGGACAACCAACGTGTCCTTCTGTCGCTGGGTCGGCGTCGCATGCAGCCGCCGTCGGCAGCGCGTCATCGAGCTATCTTTGGCAGGTGTGTCACTCCAAGGAGAGCTCAGCCCACATCTGGGTAACCTCTCTTTCCTCATGCTCCTCAACCTCACAAGCACCAACCTCTCTGGTACAATTCCTGCCGATCTTGGTAGGCTACATCGGCTTAGGGAACTAATCCTCCCTGGAAATAGCCTCTCAGGCGCCATTCCTAGTACCATAGGCAATCTCTCACAACTCTACCTTCTTGACCTTGGTTACAACAGTCTCTCCAAGCAGATCTTGCCGGAGCTGCTACAGAATCTACCCAATCTTCAGATCATTTCTCTGCACAATAACGAGTTAAGTGGTGAAATACCGCCATATCTTTTCAATAACACACGTTCACTGAGGTACATCTACCTTGGAAACAACATGCTGTCAGGTATGATACCTCACGGTGTGGGCTCCCTGCTCCGCTAGAGTACTTGGACCTGCAACTCAATCAGCTCTCTGGCTCAATACCCACGACCATGTTCAACATGTCACTGCTGCAAGTCATGTCACTAGGACAAAACAATCTATCTGGGTCAATTCCTACCAATCAAAGTTTTAGCCTGCCGATGTTGCAGGGGTTTTACTTGCCTAAGAACAACCTTGTAGGTGGGATACCACTAGCGCTTTCAGGATGCAAACAACTGCAAATTCTCTCATTGGCCTTCAATTCTTTCTTTGATACTGTGCCAACATGGTTAGCTCAACTGCCACAACTCATAAGCATTACCTTGGGCACAAATCACCTTGTTGGATCTATCCCAGCTGTTCTTAGTAATCTCACCAGTCTTACTGCTCTAGACCTATCTTTCTGCAACCTGACAGGAGACATTCCAACTGAATTAGGCCTAATGCCGGAACTTTCGTATCTGCATCTCGGAACCAACCAGCTAACAGGTCCAATGCCAACCAGTCTCACAAATTTGTCTAATCTATATTACCTAAATCTTCAAACAAATCAGTTGTCTAGATCAGTACCAACCACACTTGGGAACATCCGAGCTCTGAGCATGTTTGAACTCTCATATAATAATTTCAATGGAAATCTTGGCTTCCTGTCCTCCCTTTCCAATTGTAGGCAGCTCCAGGAGGTTGGCATATTTTCTAATTCTTTCACTGGGGAACTCCCTGACCAAGTGGGAAACCTATCCACAGAATTCAGAGAGTTTTATGTAGGCTACAACAAGATAACAGGTGTGCTTCCACCAACCTTGGCAAACTTAAGTAATCTTTACCAGATTGATATTCACAACAACCTACTAACGGGAGCAATACCAGAATCAATCACGTTGATGCAAAATCTTGGATACCTTGATATCTCAGGCAATGATTTGTCAGGCCGTATCCCAACACAAATTGGTATGGTGACAGGCTTACAAAGGCTGTATCTCGATGGAAACAAATTGTTTGGTCCTATACCAGATAGCATAGGAAACCTCACCAAGATAGAAGCCCTCACGTTGGCCTATAATCACTTAAATTCAACAATACCAGCTAGCTTATTTCACCTGGATAAACTTCTCGGACTCTATCTTTCTTCAAGGAAATCAGTTGTCTGGGTCAGTACCAGCCACACTCGGGAACATCCGAACTCTTATCAAGATTGAACTGTCATACAATAATTTCAACGGAAATCTGGGCTTCCTGTCCTCCCTTTCCAATTGTAGGCAGCTCCAGGAGGTTTTCATATTTTCTAATTCGTTCACTGGGGAACTCCCTGACCAAATGGGAAACCTGTCCACAGAATTCATAGAGTTTTCTGCTGGCTACAACAAGATAACAGGTGTGCTTCCACCAACCTTGGCAAACTTAAGTAATCTTTACCAGATTGATCTTCGCAACAACCTAATAACGGAGAAATACCAGAATCGATCACGTTGATGCAAAATCTGGGATTCCTTGATATCTCAGGCAATGATTTGTCAGGCCCTATCCCCACACAAATTGGTATGCTGACAGGCTTACAAAGGCTGTCTCTCGATGGAAACAAATTGTTTGGTCCTATACCCGATAGCATAGGAAACCTCACCAAGATAGAGTCCCTCGTGTTGGCTTATAACCACTTAAATTCAACAATACCGGCTAGCTTATTCCACCTGGATAAACTTCTCGGACTCTATCTTTCTTACAATTATTTTTCTGGTGCCCTACCAGCTGATGTTAGTGGGCTAAAACAGGTAGTTCAAATTTTCATATCTTCTAACATTTTGACCGAAAAATCCCTGATTCATTTGGACAGCTTAGGATGCTCAGTGATCTAAATCTATCACACAACTCATTTGTGGACACAATCCCAGAATCTTTTCAAGAGCTGACCAACTTAGCATCACTTGATATCTCCTCCAACACTCTCTCTGGTGCCATTCCCAAGTTCCTTGCCAATCCCCCTTCTTGACACTCTTGAATCTCTCCTTTAATAAGCTAGAAGGCAAGATACCAGAGGGAGGCGTTTTCTCAAACATCACCTTGTCATCATTGATTGGGAATGCTGGACTATGTGGTGCTCCCCGTCTAGGATTTTCACCATGTCTTATGAGGTCTAACTCAAATCACAGGCATTTGCTAAAATATCTCCTCCCTGCTGCCATCATAGCATTTGGTTCTATTGTTCTTTTTGTTTACCTAATGATTAGAAGGAAACTTAGAAACAAGACATAAGTACATGCCACCTCTGTTTCTGGCCCAAGTGATGACATGAGCCATAGGTTACTCTCCTACCATGAGCTTGTTCGCGCCACTGATAATTTTTCCGACAATAACCTGTTGGGAAGTGGGAGCTTTGGAAAAGTTTTCAAGGGCCAACTGAACACTGGATTGGTAGTTGCAGTAAAAGTTCTTGACATGCAACTGGAACAAGCAATTAGAAGCTTCGATGCTGAGTGCCGTGTGCTTCACATGGCTCGACATCGGAATCTGATAAAGATACTGAACACCTGCTCCAACCTGGACCTCAGAATATTGGTGCTCGAGTTCATGCCCAATGGAAGCCTGGATATGGTCCTACATGCTGAAGGCAGAAGGCACTTCGGGTTCCTCAAGAGGCTCGACATCATGCTGGATGTGTCGTTGGCAATGGAGTATCTACACCACGAGCACCACGAGGTGGTCCTGCACTGTGACTTGAAGCCTGCCAACGTGCTATTTGATGATGACATGACGGCGCATGTAGCGGACTTTGGTATAGCAAAGTTGCTATTGGGTGATGACAGTTCCATGATCACTGCAACCATGCCTGGAACACTTGGGTACATGGCACTAGGTACGACAGCATTTTGTACTCTTATTTTTAAATCTAGTTTAAAATTGGTTTATTGTGTCCATCAATTATGTTGAATCTCTGTTTTACGAGGGCATTTTGTACTCTCTTTTTCTAGCATAACGTTTTGTACTCTTGCCAAACCTAGTTTAGAATTTGTTTATTGTGTTGATCATTTATGCTGAATCTCTGTTCTGTGAACACTCTTAAGCAGAGTACGGATCTCTTGGAAAGGCATCACCCAAGAGTGACGTGTTCAGCTACGGAATCATGCTCCTTGAAGTCTTCACTGGAAAGAGACCCACAGATCCGCTGTTCGATGGAGAACTGAGCATCAGGCAGTGGGTTCATCAAGCATTTCCATCTGAACTTGCCTCTGTTCTGGATGACCAGCTCCTGCAGGAAGCTGCTTCTATCTGTGACCTGAATGATTCTATTGTGCCAATATTTGAGATAGGCTTGCTCTGCTCAAGTGGCTCGCCTGAAGAAAGGATGTCAATGAGGAATGTGGTGGTGAAACTGAAGAAGATAAAAGAGGAATACACAAAAATGACATCAGTACCGAAGCAGAGTGCTGCCCAGTAATTGGTCACCCTTATTTTTATACTCTGTGTGATTGTCTGTTCTTTTTGCTTGCCTCTGCAGTAGTATCAGCTGCAGTGTAAGACAGTGAGGATGGCATGCTGAGTATGTACATAATAGTGTAGCAATGGGCTATGTTAGCCGAGGACCTTATCGACAACTAGGACTAAGAGAAGCCATGAAGATGTGCCATGGTGACCATGTAGGTTTCTATGGCATTTGTCCTGTTCTTGTGCCTAGCAGAAACTCGTTTGGTTTGCAGAGCTTATAAGAGATGCTACATAGCATTTGTTTGGTTGTCCAACACATTTAAGTAGTATAAAAGTAGGCATCCCATAGCATGCTCTGCTTCTCTTTCTCCAATGACTTGAGTGGAATGATGGTGGAGATTTAAGTGGCTCATTGCACTTGTAGTCCCTGATGTAAGACTGGCAGCCAAGATGAAACAATGAGTATGGGTGGACAACATGAAAAATAAGCACATCCTCTTGGGTATATCCACGCTACTATAATTTATCTGATAACCAGATTGGCAAAACAGAACTAGAGACAACCTACAATGGCCAACTCCTCCAATGCCATGATTCCTCTCTTGAGCATCTCTTGAGAGTGCTTGCGGTCCAGTCGCCACATGCAGTGGCGAAGCTAGAGCATCAAGGACCCGAGTGCACACTTCATAGACATAATTGGCAGTGCCACAGTGGTGCACATATTTGGCCTAGGGTGGTGCATAAGAGGTAAAAATCCACTGCTGTTAACTATTTTTTTTATTTTTCCCTGGTGCCTGTGCACTCGGGAAGGCTAATGTGGCTTCGCCACTGGCGACATGGTTATCTTGTAATTAACCTTCGGGTTGCATCCAGTGGAGTTAGGTTCCTTGCTTTCCGTTGTGTTTTTGTGTTTTGTTCCGTTTTGTTTAAACTCTTTTTCGTAGCTCGATGTCCGCCGGCATCCCGGCTTAGGTTGTACTTGGATTTGGTTTTCCTCCTCTTAATGAAACACGGGTGAATGGCCCGATCGCGAAAAAAAAAGCATCTCTTGCTTTCGTCGCATCCAATGGGCCATCTCATTAGCACACGTGCAGTGCCATCTCTGTTCAGTTTCACCTGTTTTCTGAAATGTCAGCATGTTCAGTTACATGGAGATCATTTCTTTTGGTTGACGTGTATGGTTCCTTTCTCTCCATTATTTACCAAATCCTGGTCTGACTCTCTGAGAACAACACGGTAAATGCTATTAGTATTCCTCTACAAGACTATGATTATTGAAATGCTAGTACTGCTACTGCGAGTGCAAGTATTCTGCGGGCACTCACAGTGCAGACTCTACTCGTAGAGTCCATAGCCTAGGATGTTGTGCCAAGACTCCAGCTCTCTCTCCAACGCAGTTTTTTCTTTTCAGAGTCCAAATAAAATGCGGTATTGAACCATTTTCCTCTTTGTGGCGGTGATCTTCTGCGGCATGAATTGTAGGTCGTCGAAGCACGAGGGTGCAAAGAACGTTAGGCTGCCTAACGGAGGCCCCCGCTAACTCCCGGGCGAGGGGAGCACCAAGCAGCGCCGGGCAAGCTCCACGGAGGCGAAGCCCACGCCACGCCGAAGTGCGCCGCGATCCACTCACGAAGTTCCGGGCGACGCGAGGGCTGCGCGCACCGCGCTGCTACCACGCCCAAATCTTTCACGGAGTCCGGGCGCAGCGAAGCCGCGCTGGAAGATGCGCTGGCGGAAGGTCCACCCGCGGCAAGCCGCCGTGGCGCCGAGCGCTGGTTGCGTGGGCGCCGGGTAGGCGCAGTGGCGCGAGCGCTGGTGCTGCGCTGGCGCCGGTAAGCCGGGCGCCATGGCGAGATCCGGGCGGGCACGGCGAGGTTCCGGGTGGGCGATGTTCATAGAGAAGCGCATGAATTGTAGGTTCGGTGGCGAAGCGGGCGGCGGTTTGGTAAGCGCGGTGGTGGCGATCAAATCGAGAAGTCAGCGGCAAGCGATCCGCGTGGCTGGCCCTGTGGCAATACCTCGGCGCTGGCCATCGCGAGCTCCCAGGCCCGGCCGGGCTCCGTGGGCGTGGGACATGAGAGCTCCGGCGACGCTGCCGGGCTCCATGGATTGTCGGCTTCATGGCGGTACCAGCGAGACCCACGAGCATCGTCGAGCGATCCCCTTCCGCTCATCTCACCGCAGCCAGCCACACGGGATCTATGACGCAAGAGCGACGGCCTCAGATCAGCGTAGACGGTCGAGTCCAAATAAGACGTCGAGTCTTGTTTTTCCTCCCTCTCTCCTCAATAAATGATCCGCCACATCAGCAAAATGCCTATAATTAATGTCTATGGACTCTACGAAGACGTCGTAGTCTTGTTTTTCCCCTCCCTCTCCCTCAATAAATGATCCCGGCACGCCGAAAAAATGCCTATAATTAATGCCTACATGACTCTACGAAGAGTCGCAGACGGAGAGCCTGACATGCTCTGTTCTGCAGTGCCATCTTAACCCTTTCACCCAATTTGGCCTCTCCTTCGGTCCGATGGAGCGCCGCCATTCTTGTCCTCTCACCAACGAGTAACATCTCAACACAGAGTAACTGATGCTGCCCTTGTTCTTCACATCCTCCCTACAGCACCACCATTCTTGAGCGGCTCAATCACCGCACGCAACGCAAATGTAGGATGGCTCGTCCTCACCGAGCTACCGCACGCGGGCGCAGGAAAATCCTCCGTTCTGGAGAGAGGTGTCCGCAGGAGTGTGGGTGCTAGTCGATACTTGCTGAGAGATGTAGGAAATCAGCGTCGAGCAGCCTCGAGCAAGGTGTCGGTAGGAGACGAGTGAAACTGGAACCCGGCAGGGCACGCGAAAGAACCCCAACCTCTTGGACCATGCCGCGGCTTCCAGCGCCCAAACGAGGATGAGCCGTGCGCGAGGGTAGTGCGCCTCCGGTGGACGTAGAATGGTGACGGTCCAGCGCCCCAGGATGGCAACTGCGGCAACAATCAGCGGTGGTGCGCCCACCACCCGTTTGGCGAAATGTGCACAGGTGAGGAAACAGTCGTGCAGTAGCTGTATCTCAATACAAAATTTAGATTTGTCTGGTAAAAGACAAAAATGAGTTATTAAATTATAGTAGTAGCATTGGTTGTCGCACTCTCTCCTCCTACCCCTAGAGATGTTGTGCCGGCTGCGACGGGAATTATCTAGGCGTGTTGGTCGAGTGATACGATGGAGACAAAAAGGGTGGCTGGCCCTGCAATGTCGCTTTTAGTGGCCTGCAATATTGTCAAGCGTGAGCTTGCAAGACAAGAGCATTGTTTTGGCTTGGACAGTGCACTTCTACCTACCGTGAGAAACGATAAATCCAGCTCGGAAGTTCCTATTGAAGTTCCAAGTTGTGGATTTAGTATTGTTTGAAACGTTATTTCTGATTGAGCCAGCGTGTAAGGGATCGCCCAAACATAGAAATCAACGACAAAAGTGAAGAAAAAAAAAAAAACCTTTGCCACAAAGACACGACACTATCGATTAATTACATGCGAAATCCCTGAAAATAGGTAGCAGCAGGATGATGCGTGGTAAAGTCAACACATGTGCTAATTCTAGATGAAAACTTTTGCTTTCTACCACAGATCAGGCCACTGCTTTTCTATTCTAGAGCATTGCAGCTACTTCTCTCTCTTCGTTTACTCTTTTCATTTGTTCATCTAATAAACATAAAATTATTATCTGATTTAATCAATAGCTAAGAGGAGGGATCAAAATCTCGTTTTGTTCATACAGCCCTAGTGTATTTTTTGAGTTTTCTATTTGATGTGGATGAGTTGCCTTCTTGTTCTCACCAACACTAGGTTGAGTCCCAGCTGTTGTCGCTTCGGTAGAAAGGAGAAGTATCAATGGGTTAGAATATTAACTAATAATAATTAGAAGATGTATAAGGATGGTGTTAGTAATGCAATATATTTTTAGTGGATGATTTTTAGCATTCTAATGTAGACAACTAAACATATGTTAGTAGATGTTGTGGTTTGTTAATGTGAATAGTTTGAATGAAGACATACATAATGGCATGTGCTAGTGGATGCTGATGTGGATACTTTGCATGGAAGGATAATGGGATGTTCTGGTGGATGCTAATGTGGACATACACTTTGCAAGATCGATAGGAGAAATAGCTAGTATGGTGTTGCTTTATAAGAGATATATAGATGTCTTATTTTTTTTTGACTGTGGCAAGGGCAATTATTTCGTTTTGGTTTAAAAACAAATCAAGTTACAGCCTGATAGTGCATTTATTTGCTATCTACTCCCTCCGCTCCAAATTATAAGTCGCTTTGTATTTTTTTTTTTAGTACATCCATTTTACTATCCATCTAGATATAATAATGTGTCTGGATACATATTTCGCAGCAAGGGGGAGAGGAGCTGAGCATGGTCATCGCCTTGCAATAATATGTGCTTGCACTTGCAGTATATGTTTTTTTCCTGTCACTTCCAACAAATACCGTGACAAATCCAGCTCATCAATTAGTAATCAAGATGCAAGTAGTTGATTTATTATTATTAATACGCTATTCAGTACGCCCACCAAGGCTGGTGATATATAAAAGGACGGTGTGCAAAACCCAGGCGCCCATAGCTCCAGACTTGCACGCACACACACTGCTCGTTGCAAGAGAGAAAGAAGGACGGTGCCACCACTGAGCTCCAGGTACATCTCTACTTCACCCAAGAATAGAACATCGTCTTCATTCCCTTGCCTATTTGGCTATTTCCATGTACTCCGCTGCTTGACCTTTCTGCTTGGACCCCTAATTTCTTGCTAAATAACGTTGGCTTTCTTCTTACAGATCTCAGAACTGAAGGTCAACACTCCATAGTCATAGCCCTCGCTGTTGTATGTCCATCTTATATTCCTTGTTAACCTTTCAAATATGTACAATTTCATGCTTCTTTTTCTACTCAATGTTTGTCAATTTCTTCTCCAACAATCGACGCAATTGTTCTCAGCAAACAAACTAATGATTATTCTGCCTATTGTCAGGTAACGAAGGCAGAAAACTCAGAAGTCATACATCATCATAATTATACAATACGCGAGATCGCTGTTGAGATTCTCATGAGAAGGAGGCTTTGCATTGGTATGTTCATCTTAAACACTATTTGCTTAGTTTGCTTTTGTGCACTATATATAATTTCCTTTACTCCCTGGTGCCTCATATACTGTGTTGCTTATTTCTACTCCTTATGTTGTAAGGAGCAAAGAAGGTACATAGTTCATTTGCAAAGAACTACTTCAGCCACAGAAGGACTGCATTAGACATTGGTCCTTGCATTATGTCCAAGCATTAAAACCTAGCAGAAGCTCCCAAGTGCTCTCACCCGGCCCTAGTAATCTATATCTAGGCTCAAGCCTGCATTGGGCAACCCAAATATATATAATCCTCGAGCTCAGGAAGATCCGATTCACCCATGTTGCATTGGAGGCCCCAAGCAGGACCAGCATGTCTAAGGGCCAGGTATTGTACGTTATTTTTTTAACTAAGAGTATGGTGTGGCACTTTTTGTTCATTTGTATTCTACGGTTTCTACTCTAAACAGTAACATTTTGAAGATTAACTTGTCCTTTGACTTAGCAGGTACTGAACTAAAGGCTGAAGGAACCTAAGGCTAGATCATAAGAACTACAAAAACGCTAACTTAGAGGTCTTGACTTTGTGGTATGTTAATCTTAGCATCTTGAGCAATGTCCAATTTACCCTTCGAACTTGTTTCTAAATTTAGACAACACCTCAAACAACTTACCCTTTTAACCTTCATAACTAGTTAAAATAACATCTTTGATCATTATTTAAAATAACATATTTTCTCTTCTTGGCTTGTTTCGCTATCGTGGCGGTAAGACTCACATGTAGGGTGGTCTATCTCTTTCTATTATATCAAAATTTATAATTTTCATATAAGGTGAATACAAACTTTATATCAAAATTGTACTACGATTGAATACATTTTTATTTGGGATCATTCATTTTTTTTAGATAAAGGATATAAAATACAGCCTCTATATCCACTTTGGGATATATACATAGGCAAAAGTTACATGAGCTCTTAGACTCAAAGCCTCAAAATAGCGTAAAACAACAAGAAAGAGAGCTTAAGCCATCGCTACGTAAATGATTCAGAACAAAGCCACTACTTCCTGCAGCTAGCTTGCGATGCATGGGACGCACTAGACCAGTCGCCTCTACAAATGGATCGGTAGAGGCGGCTGGTATGGGTCTCTGTTCAGGTCGTGTGCTTTTTTGTCTGGACTGGCATGGAGATAGGCTCACACGGTTCCTAAAGGACCAGTTTGGTTCGTGGCGTAGTTTTCCACATCTCACCTTCGCCATTGGGTTGCACTTCAAGCTGTGTAGAATATGCATCGGCATTGCTTTCTTGCCCCGCACTAAACAATATATATAAGCATGCATCGACTAGACCGGAGGGCATGGTCGCCGCCTTGCAATAATATGTCCTTGCACTTGCACAAACAATTGTTTGTTACTTTCAACAACTAACGTGACAAATCCGGCTCATCAGTTATTGAGCATAGTCCACTTTTCAATTTCTGTTTCTGACCGGTCATTGTGAATTTCGTTATATAGGGTTTGGGAGAAAAAAACCGCCTTACATTATGGAAGCTACTGTAGCATCCGCAACATTGAAGATTGTTGGTGACAAGTTAGCTCCACCGATAATGAATGAGTACAGCTCCATAGTGGGAGCAAAAAAAAGATCTCCAAAAGCTCCATGATCAAGTTGTGGAGATCAACAATTGGTTGGAAAATGGAGATAAAGTTGTGGGGAAGGATTCATCATTTAATTGGCTCAAAGAGTTGAAAGATATTTCTTATGAAGTTGATGACATTGTTGATGAGTTCCTTAACGGCTGAAAAACATGAAACTGGTGGTGATGGTGGTATTATGTTAAAATACCTATGTAATAAACCAAAATCAATTATATTTCAAAGGCAAGGTGGCTACCAAGATCAAGGCAGTCAAGAAGAAATTTGTCGCAATTGTGAAACGAAGAAAAGATTTTAGCACAATAACAAATAGTTTACCAAACTGTCACCCCTCGCTCATCATGTGAACATGATAGTTGGGGAGATGCCATTATTGCCAAACATTGATGCAAAGATCTGTACTTGGAAGACACAAAAGATAAGGAAGAGTTAATATCTAAACTTGTAGAAGTGAAAGACCAACAAACAATCAACATAGTTTCAATCATTGGACTTGGTGGCTCAGGGAAAACCACCTTGGCTAAACTGGTTTTCAAGGATGGCAACATCATAGACAAGCATTTTGAAGTTAAATTATGGGTTCATGTATCACAGAGTTTGATGTTGCAATGCTTGTCGAAAGTTGTTTGAAGCTATTGTTGGTGAGAAGTCCGAACAATATTCGTTTGCAATGAATGAGCGAAAAAAATATCGATAATTTGACCAAGAAGAGGTATCTACTCGTATTAGATGATGTTTGGACTAAGGACCCAATTCTATGGGACCAGTTCATGGTGCATCTCAAGACCGGGCGCACCTAGAAGTGCAATTTTACTCACTATGCGAAGTAGTGATGTTGCAGGAATAGTAAGATCAACATACCAATTTAGCTTGCCATTCTTATCTCTGGGTGATACCGCAACCGCTCCAACAAAGCTTAGGAATGTCCGTGAAACGCTTTGGAGGAGTCTCAGTATTTGTAGAGGTTGGAAAAGAAATCTTGCACAAATGTGGTGGTGTGCCACTTGCAATTAAAGTTATTGCAAGCATCCTCCGTGGAAAGGAACTCATTGGAGAGTGGCGGGCCATTAGAGACAAAGAATTTACTCGTTGTTGAGGGTGAAGAAGCTAGTGTATCAGTATCCGCATGCTTGATGTTGAGCTATTTCCATTTGCCTTCCCATATGAAACAATGTTTCACAATATGTTCAATTTTTCCTAAAGGTTTCATTATGGCTAAAGAACAATTGATTGACCTATGGATTGCTCATGATATGATAACTCCACAAGCCGGGTGTTGAGTTCTTGGATATTGGTGACAAGTACTTTCATTCTCTAGTGCAAATATCTTTTCTTCAAGATGTGGGTGAAGACTCATATGGAAGAGTCAAATGCGGGATGCATGATTTGGTTCATGACCTTGCCCTATCCATTTTGATGACAAAATGTCACTTGTTGTGCCAAAGGAGGCAACCAGTTCCGCCAAGAGCTGCGAGATACTTTTCTTTGATTGAACGACCAAAAAATCCGGCACCAAAAAATTGTTTTAGAAAGGCACGCGTCTTTGTATATATGTCCGGGTATGGAAATTATACAAATGTCGTGGGTAATCGAAGCATGCAAACCACTTTTAGTGTCATGGTGGGAGGTGTTAGTGGAAAACAAGTCGGCACCATATCTCGGGTTAAATATCCAAATATCTTGCCATGTCAATTATACAATCGCGGAAACGCTTCCTAAGGGTATCTCGGATGTTTGGAGCCTACAAGCACTTCATGTAACACAAAGCTATTCACTCCTCGAGCTACCAAAATCCATTGGTAAGCTAAAAATGTTGAGAACACTGAACTTGTCAGAGTGCAAAAACTGGAAGTGTCCGCCAGATTCTATTGGTGATTGTGAAATGATTTTGAGCATTGATCTTTGCGATTGCAGTAACCTTACAATGTTGCGGACTCTATTGGCAACCTACAAAACTTAAGAACATTAAACCTATCAAGTTGTGAGAAGCTTATAGTTTTGCCGGACTCTATTGGTAGAAATGAGAAGCTAAGGGTTTTAAGGCTAGGTTTCACAAAAATTGAGAGACTTCCATCGGATATCACGACACTAAGAAATCTTGAGTGTTTAGACCTTAAGTGTTGTTTTGAGTTGGTAGAACTGCCTGAAGGCATCAGCAACTTGGATAACCTTCAAGTTTTGAATCTAAAACGTTGCAAAAAGTTGGGTGGAATGCCTATTGGCATTGGACAGCTCAGTCGACTACAAAATTTGGGCTTATTTGCTATTGATAAGGGAGATAAGTTTGCAAGAATCTCGAGCTTTCAAATGTATCTAGGTTGGGTGGGAAACTAACAATCAGAGGTATTTCACATGTGATGGACGCGAATGATGCACACATGGCAGGCTTGAAACAGAAGACAAACTTACAGAGGTTGGTCCTAGAGTGGACGTGCATGGAAAATGACATGGAAGAGGTAAACTCAGATGGCATGGAAGAGGTAAACTCAGATGGTATGGAACAGGTGAACACTGAGTTGCAGCAAGATGTGCTTGATGGCCTAGAACCACCACATAGGGCGAAAGAGCTAAAAATTGATGGGTATTCAGGTAGGCACTATGCACGGTGGATGCAGAATCAAATTGGTGTTGGAGTACAGGGGCCTAGTCCCTTCCCGTTTTTGAGGGTAATGAGGCTATGTGATTTCCCAAACTTGAAGCATCTACATGGGCTTGTTGAGCTTCCTTGTTTGGAGTTACTTGAGCTACAACAAATGATTTCTCTTGAGAGCATAAGTGGAGGCCCATTCCCCACATTGGTGAAGTTGAAGATGGATTGTCTGCCTTGTTTAGGAGAGGTGTGGATGATACCAGAGAGGACCATGCCCGATGTAGAAGACGGGGGAGGCTGCTACAATTTAACACCTCACTTTGGACAAGTCCATGTTGGTAGCTGCTTAACAGAGTTAGAGATTTTGCATTGTCATAAGTTGGAGGTGATGCGACACCTTCCTCTATCGCTGCAGCACTTGGAGTTGTGTTGCAGTGAGCAGCTACTGAAGTCACCAGTCCAATGCGAGGGATCATCTTTGTCCCCGGTTTTAGCCACTTGAAGAGGCTTCAGCTACAAGATGTGACAGGATTAGGATCTGGGCATGAGTGGGAGCTGCTGCAACACATGACGGCACTTGAGGCATTGGAGATTATTCGCTTCTCTAGAGTGGAAACCGAGCTGCCTGAGAGCTTGTGGAGCCTCACATCCCTTCGGTCCCTAAGAATGAGAATGTGCTCTAATATCAGCGTGCTACCCGAGTCGCTAGGGCAACTCCGGTCTCTGCAAGAGTTTACAATCGAATACTTTGATAGCCTAAGTAGCCTCCCCCAATCATTGGGTCAACTCACATCCCTCCAGTTGCTCAAGATAGAACGGTGCCACGCAGTTCACCAATTGCCTGACTGCTTGGGAGAACTCAGCTCTCTACGCAAACTTGAGATTATAGGCTTGCCAGGGCTGACTTGCCTTCCCCAATCCATGTTCCGACTCACCACGTCTCTTCAAGAGCTTGAGATCAATGGATGTCCGGGCATCAAATCCTTGCACGAGGGGATAAAGGACCTCACGGCTTTGAAGAGGTTGTGGATCATGTGGTGCCCTGATCTGGGGAGTCGCTGTAAGAAAGGAACGGGGGAGGATTGGCACCTCATCTCCCACATCCCTGATGTCAGTAATACTAGTGATGATTTAATTTGTCATCTTATGTGAACTGGGTGTGGCGTTGTGGGAAGGACTTGGCCAGATCGGGTCAGTATGTTGTATTATTTGGAATATTCTATTATTTGTACCTGTACTATAAGCAGTCCCTTTTTTCGTTGTGTACATTCACTAGAGTGCCTATTATTCCTAATTATTTCTTTATTCATTTCATTGGTTACAGGTCCAAGCGCTCATCAGCCTGCTCAGGAAATTTGCACATGTGTTTCACACTAACTTGCTCCCAAGATTAATGATGTTACTTGTTATGCCCCCATAACAACCACCACTGGTTGCCAGTAAGCAAATCATATTTGATTTCTAGGTAATTCTCAAGTTTCCTTGTACCGTTTTCTTTCCAACACAAAATGATGGACTCACCACTTGGACAAATACTCAGCTTATGCCAGATGCATGTACGAGCTGTCTAATTTCAAGTCTGGTTTCAGGTGAACCAGCAGCAGGTCCATAGCTCTTGGAGTCATACTTTTCTGGAGCATAGGAGGGCTTCTGCTAGCCCAAAAGACTATGGCAGCGTGAAGCGTTTTGCTGTGGTACATATATGAAAATTCACACCTCACTGTTTCAGAACGTGAAGCGTTTTGCTGTGGTGTCGACTTAACAAGATGGGCGTGTCTGTCGTCAGTCACGTATCCTTCAGTGTTCAGAGCCAAAAGTACAGGTAACAGTTGATATTTTGAGCGTGCAACATGGCCACTGAACAAAACCTTTGTTTCTGTTTTAGTTTCGATTAGTTGTGCCGTTTGATGGTTTGTAGCCTGACATCAGGTTCAGTCCTTCGGTAGGATTGTTGATGCAGTTTTATCATCTTGGTCATCGGTAGAGCCCTTTGATAGCTCTTCTACTTTCTGTCTAATCTTTGCTCAAATGTAAACTCTTGGTTTCCGTTATTTCGAGTAATGGAAATGGGGGTTCACCCTCGGTTCGAAGAAAAAAAAAAGTACAGGTAACAGCGAGTGATTTGAAAGTGCTTTTGTAACTTGCTCAAAATTCGTGATGGAGTGTGATTAAGTTGTGGACTAGTAGCATGTTGTTGGAGACTCTGTAAGCAGATGAATTCATCAATTGGCACCCTGAATTAACTTAGAGAATGAAGGGCATGCTGCTGGATGCTGCTATGCAAGCTATTCGATGTGGTGTGGTGTGGTGTCATGGCTATTCGATGCTTCGTGGAGAGGGAAGCAGCCTGTTGGCAGCTGAGTGGCCGACAGGATACGTATCGGCGCTTCAAGGGCCGACAGGATTACGTGGCAGCCCAAACATTCGACAAAAACGTGCCGCCGGTCACCAGCGTTCCACTTGTACCAGGCGCTTGTTCTGATTTCTGAATCGCCCCTCGTGTCGTGTTTCACCGATTTCAGATCAGACACGCACGCCAATGTCCGGACTAGGAGCAAGCCCAACCTACAAGCCCGTGGCTTATCCCACCCGACGGGCAGCCATGGACGAACCTTCCTGCAGGCGTAGAACAAGGAGCAACCAACCATGGGACGGTCCCGGTGCCTGCACAGCACGTGGCGGCGTGGGTGTGGAGGGACGACTGCCATGGGCCATGGCAGCAGCGCACTAATGGGTAGCGGTGGCGGCAGCGGTGCTGCCTCACGGCAACAGGAGACCCGCCCTGCTCACCACCTGTTCGGCAAAATGTTCCACAGGTAGCAAGGCTTTCCAAACTCCGTCGTTTTCTTTCAACTACCTTGCGTTCTGCTTCTCTTGAGTTTTCCATTCCATTTGCGTCCGTGGAGCCGTGGAGTGGAGGTCGAGAAAACCAGCAAGGTTGTCGTTATTTAAGTTGCAATTAGTGGATTTAATATCCTATCCAGTACACATTTCCTAGCAGGCACTATCCAGTAACCAGATTTAACAAAGTCTCTAAATGCTGTATTGCCCCCATTTATATGTATATATAAACTGAGATTCTTTTACAGGTAGTCATATGCATATCACCTCTCTTCATCACAGACAGGTTGTTGTTCCAATGACAGATTCAAACGTATTCATATTCTAACGCCCTTCTGCAAGGGAATCTGTGCTTTAATTTGCTGGGGACGTTACTTTACTTAGCCGCCCACATGCATTTGATTTAATTTTTCTTCTCGGAAGCGACTCTCCTTTACTGTGACCTCGAGATCCAAGATGCTCAAATAATAAGTTAAGTCATAAGCTGAGGGACCCAAACCTCCAACTAGCACACACTGCTCTGTCGATCGCTTATGATAGAAAGGAGGGCACCATTTGGAGAGATCACAGATCACAAGCAACGCCAACACATCTGAGCACCAGGTATTACTCTATTTTTAACCAAAGCATGAATATAGCATCCTCTTTGTTTCATCGTCCATCTCCTTGTACTCTCCCTCCTGCTACGACCATGTAATTTCTGCTTGCACCTGTAATTTCTGTGCAGATTCGCATTATCCTCATGTCCTTGTTAGGTTGGTTTGGTCAGCAGATGATAACTTCACGAGGAGCTGTCAGAAGCTTGCAGAAGCACTGAAGCTTTCTCATCTCTGGCCATCTAGATCTAGGCTCAAGCTAAGCTACGACCTGCACTGTGGAACCCAGATCTAGGAGCTCTGCTTTGGATACATTGCATAGGAGAGAAGGACGGTTCAACAGGAAGATGGTTCAATCAAAAGGAGTTGATTTAGCTTAGCTTTTTGATTCTAAACCTTCTGTGTAACTTTCTGGGTTACTTTAAATAAATTTGCAGTGTACTCCTGAGCCCTCCTGTTCCATCAAAAAAAAAAAAGGAGTAGATCTGAGCTCCAGAAACCTCTCCTTTGTATACGTTGCATTGGAGGAAGGGAGGGCATCTGGAGTTGGCACAAGCAGCAGCATATATGAGCACTAGGTATTTTACATTACTTTTTTTTTTTTTTTGAACTTTTTAAATTTTATTTTACATTACTTTACTCTTGCTAAATTCATCCATTTGTGCTTCGCCCTTTGTACACAATCTGCACGCTTTCACTAGCAATTTCTTGGGAAATAACTTGGTCTTTCTCCCAACTATGGACAGGTATTCAAGGACCAACACCAAGTCGTGAAAGACACCGTTTATTCTTCTGTGATTCAAGCTCTGGTATTTTAATCTTTCCAAGAAGAAAGCTGCAAGGGTGTTCTTGCAAAAAGCACTTGAGAAACATTTTCGCAGGTGAGACATCCATATGATCAACCATTGTTGCTTGAGCTTCTGTGACATCTTTATTAGCACTAGTAATACCGACAGCATGGTGCACCAAGAGGCATGAAAGCACTATAGGAGCCAATTAGTTGCAACTTGTCAAAATCTGTTGTAGCCAATTAGAGGCATGAAAGCACTTTATACTTTACAACATAGTAGTAGATGCTAATTTGAAAATTCTTTTCGCAGAAGAAATTTGAATGAAAAAAGGAGAAGGGTCAGTATGGAAGCTGCTGTAGTATCTGGAATATTGAAGATTGTCAGCAACAAGCTAGCTCCACTGCTAATCAAGGAGTACAGCTTGATAGTTGGTGTCCAGAAGCATCTGCTAGAGCTAAAAGATCAAGTTCAGGAGATCAACTGTTGGTTGGAAGCAGTAGGAGATAAAGTTTCACCAAATACTCCTGCATTTAATTGGCTAAGAAAGTTGAAAGATTAGCTTATGATGTTGATGACATTGTTGATGAGTTCCAGCTGAAGGCTGAGGAACATGATGCCCATGGTGTTGCTGGTGTTATGTCCAGATACATGTGCAAAGTACCAAAACCTCTCATACTTCAATGCAAGGCAGCCAGCAAGCTCAAGACAATCAAAAAGAGATTTGATGCAATTGTGAAGCAAAGAACTGAATTTAATGCCATAGCAAATAGTTTACTAGCTGGTCATCCTGCTCGTGATATGAGTCAGACTTCTGCTAACCAGACAACATTGCCTACTGTAGATGTGGCATCAGTGCTCGGAAGAGACCAAGAGAAGAACCAAATAATATCTAAACTAGTAGATGACAAACAGATAATCAAGACTATTTCCATCATTGGACTTGGTGGCTCTGGGAAAACTACATTAGCTAAATTGGTTTTCAATGATTGCAGCATTGTGGAGAAGCATTTTGAAGTCAGACTATGGGTTCATGTGTCACAAGAATTTGATGTTGGCAAGCTCATCAAGAAACTGTTTGAAGCTTTTGCTGATAATAACCCTGGACAGCATGCCCTGCCGTATATGATCAAAACAATCTCAGAAAAGTTGACTGGAAAGAGGGTTTTGCTTGTATTGGATGACGTGTGGACTGAGTCCCTAATTCAGTGGGAAAATTTTACAGTGCATCTCAAGAGCTGTGCACCTGGGAGCAGGATTTTACTCACTGCTCGTAGTAGAAGAGTTGCTGAAACAGTGCAATCCACAGACCAATTTGATTTACCATTCTTATCTCTAGATGACAGCTGGCAACTATTCCAGCAAAGCTTACTAATTCCTGCAAAAGGTTTGGAGTCGGAATTTATAAATGTTGGAAAAGAGATTGTGAAAAAATGTGGTTGGGTGCCTCTAGCAATTAAAGCTCTTGCAGGTGTCCTCAATGGCTTGGAACAAATACAAGAATGGAAGTCCATGAGGGATAGCAATGTATTGGATGTTGAGGGTAAAGAGTATATAGTATCTGCATGCTTGAGATTGAGTTATTTGAACTTGCCTTCTCATTTGAAACAGTGCTTCACAATTTGTTCACTGTTTCCTAAAGGTCACAACATTGATAAAGAAGAATTGATTGACCTATGGATTGCTCATGATATGATCACTGCAGTGGATCCATTTGATTACTTAAACTTGGAGTATGTTGGCCACAAGCACTTTAACTCTCTTTTGGAAGTGTCTTTCCTACAAAATGTCGAAGAGAAAGATGGAAGAGTGACATGTGGGATGCATGATTTGGTTCATGATCTTGCCTTGTCCATCTTGGGCGATGAAATTTCACTTGACATGCCAAACGAGGCAACCAGCAGCACCACAAAAGGGCTATAGATATTTTTCTTTGATTAAAGAGCCAGAACATATGACATCTAAAAATACTTTTAGAAAAGCACGTGCTGTATATATGCCTGATTGTGAAGATTACATATATGCCACGGCATTGAAGCATGCAAAGCACTTGTGCAGTGTTATGGTGGGATATCTCAATGCAGAAAGAGCTAACATAATATCTCAGATCAAGTATCTAAAATATCTTGCTATTTCTGAAACAAGTTGGGAAACACTCCCTGAGGCAATCTCAAATGTTTGGAGACTGCAAGCGCTTCACATAACATGCAGCTATTCACTTCAAGAGCTACCACAATCCATTGGTAAGCTGAAAAGGTTGAGAACACTAAGGTTGTCAAACTGCAGATACCTAAAGAGTTTACCAGAATCTATTGGTGATTGTCAAATGATTTCATGCATTGATCTTTGCAATTGTGAGGAGCTTACAATGTTGCCAGACTCTATTGGTAGAAATGAGAACCTAAGAGTTTTGAGACTACGTAACACCAACATTGAGAGGCTTCCTTCAGGTATATCAACACTGAGAAATCTAGAGTGTTTAGACCTTCAAGATTGTGGTGGGCTGGTAGAGCTGCCTGAAGGCATCCACAAATTGGAGAAGCTTAAAGTTTTAAACCTAAAATACTGTACAAAATTGGGAGGCATGCCTATTGGCATTGGACAACTTAGTAGACTACAAAAGTTGGACTTATTTGTTGTGGGTAAGGGAGAAAAGTTTGCAGGAATCTCAGAGCTTTCAAATGTATCTCAGATTGGTGATGAACTAAGAATCATAGGTATTGCACACGCGATAGAGCCAAAAGATGCACACATGGCATGCTTGAAACAGAAGACACACTTAAAAAAGTTGATCCTATGGTGGATGTGGATGGCAGATGACATGGAAGAGGTAAACATTGAGTTGCAGCAGAATGTTCTTGATGGCCTAGAACCACCACCTGGGATTAAAGAGCTGGACATTAATGGGTATTTAGGTAGGCAATATGCACGGTGGATGCAGAATCAAGTTGGTGGTGGAGCACAGGGCCCTGCTCCCTTCTCATTTTTGAGGGTGATGAATTTGACTGATTTCCCAAACTTGAAGCATCTACATGGGCTTGTGGAACTGCCTTGTTTGGAGGAGCTTTATCTGCATGATATGCCTTGTCTTGAGAGCATAAGTGGAGGCCCAATTCCTTCTTTGCTGAAGTTGACGATGTTTGATCTGCCTTGTTTGGAAGAGGTATGTATGGTAGCAGAGAGGGCTATGTCTGATGGAGATGAGGGGAGAGGCTGTAACTTCAAACCTCAGTTGGGACAAGTCCGAGTTGGTAATTGCCTAACAGAATTAGAGATAAGTGAATGTCCTAAGTTGGAGTTCAAGCCGCACCTTCCTTTGTCGCTGCAGCAGTTGGAGTTGTGGCACAGTGAGCAGCTGCTGCAGTCACCAGGCCAATGCGAGGGGTCCTCTTCGCCTCCCAATTTTAACCAACTAAAGAAGTTTGAACTATGTGATGTGACAGGATTAGGATCTGGACATGGGTGGGAGCTACTACAACATATGACGACACTCGATTCATTGAAGATTAGACACTTCTCTGGAGTGCAAACCGAGGTGCCTGAGAGCATGTGGAGCCTCACATCCCTCCGGTCCCTGGAAGTGAACCGCTGGTCTAATATCCGCATGCTACCCGAGTCGATAGGGGAGCTCCAGTCTCTGCAAGAGTTGACCATTGCATACTGCCCTAGCCTGAGCAGCCTTCCCCAAACAATTGGTCAACTCACATCCCTCCAGTTGCTCGCAATAGAATCATGCAAAGCACTTCACCAATTGCCCGATTGCTTGGGAGGACTCTGTTCTCTACGCAAACTCGAGATTAAAGACTTGGCAGAGCTGACTTGCCTTCCACAATCCATCTGCCGCCTCACCACCTCTCTTGGAGAGCTCAAAATCGATGAATGTCCGGGCCTCACATCCTTGCCGCAGGGGATGGAAGGCCTCGTCTCCCTTAAACTGCTCGATATCTGGAACTCTGTGGGCCTCACATCGTTGCCGCAGGGGATAAAAGGCCTCGACTCCCTTGAAGTGCTAAGAGTCTGGAACTGCCCCGAATACAATCCTTGCCTGAGGGCATAAAAAGGCCTCACCGCTCTCAAGGAATTGTATATCTTTGACTGCCCTGATCTGCAAAGGCGCTGTGAGAGAGGAAAGGGGAGGACTGGCACCTCATCTCCCACATCCCCGATGTCAAGGTTTAGATGGTTGAAGGGGGTGACCTTGTCATGGGCGGCGCCAGGGGTATGCACCAGTTTGCCAGGGCATACCCATGATTTGAGGAAAACCATTAACAAGTATACAAGTTCATATACGTATCTTATACATTCTGGCTTCCTTTTGTGCATCTGGCATACCCAGTGGTCGATTCCTGGCTCCGCCAGTGGACCTTGTGGGGAGGATGTGACCAGATCGGGTGAGTTTGTTGTACTACTTGTAGCTATAGCTATAGAGTAGTCTCCTTTTTCCTTGTGTAGATTCACTAGAGATTCTATTTCCTAATTATTTTTTTATTCATTTTAATTGGTTCCAGGTCCAAGTGCACATACAGCCTGCTCAGAAAATTTGCAGTTGTGTTCACACCTACAAATGGGAAATCTGCAATTAGAATTGGAATTGTCTAACTACTTGCTTCGAGGCGATTGCTGTTACTTGTTATGCCTGCATAACAAAATCAACTGGTTGCCAGTAAGCAAATCATAATTCTAGGTAACTCACTAGTTTCCTTGTACCTTTTTCTTTGCAAGTCACCACTGAAGAAATGCCCTTGTTTGACTCATTTAATCATCTTTTTGTGGAGAGCACAGTACCATTTGTGCTTTTGTGTCTCACAGTCTACAAAAAATATATGATCCAGTTGTGTGCTGTTTGTTACAAAGGATGGCATCTTGTTTGTATTGCACGGTTTTGCTCAATTCATTTAATCATTTGGGTGTGGAGAGCACAATACCATTTGCGCTTTTGTGTCTCACAAGCTACAGAGAATACCATTATACGATTTCAGTCATGTGCTGTTATTAAAGAACACCCAAATTAACATACAGATGTGAATGCTTTGGTGCCACCCAATGGAACAGGAAACACTAGGGAGTCGTCATGTTTAGCAAACTAATATGATGTTGTTCAATATGCAAGCACCACAAGAAGTTAAAAATTGTTTTGCTTTAGTAATTTCACTGCTGCTGATGAATATGTAAAGGAAACACATAGAGACACTCTTAGAACTGATTCATTTCTTGAATAGTTTGAATGAGGTTGTATTATCACCTTTTGAGTACTTGCCTATTTTTGCAGGTCCACTGCACTTTGCAGTTCTGGATTAGCCTCAGTCAAGATAAGAGACCTGCATGGATGAAGAAAGTATACTAAATGGAGATCTTGAGGCTATGTATGATGAACAAAATCATTTCAGTTTTGGCCTGTACCTGTGGATGCGATTTAAGAAGTCATATGATGATATATCAAGTAAGCAACAGTAAAGGCTATGTTGGCATCCTCGAGCTCTGCTTTTACCATGAAGAAATGCATTAGTTACTTATTACTGGTCACAACTTCCATCTTGCCTGTACTCAAGTGGAGAACTATTTCGACTGAATTGTACACAAACAAGCTATGAGAATGAATTTCCTTTGCTACCACGTGCTATGAAGTAAATCCTTGAACTGTACTGTATATTTTCCATGGAGGCATGGAGCCTTCAGTTGTATTGTATTAACTGCATACTCTGCTTTATCAGACACACCGAACGTTTTTATCAGAACATGCAGAGTTTGTTTCATCACCTTTACATATGAATCCTCAAATTTCAGATCGACAGATGTTCTGTTCTGCTGTTCAGTTAACATGATGGATCTGCTTGTCGTCAGTCACACTTGTTCGCCACAAAAAGTACTTAGTAGCAGCAGCCGGTTGAGGTGGAACCATTGCGAGCAGTGGCGGAGCCACCTATATGGCGAGCCATGGCGGCCGCCATAGGTGCCGCCGGCAGAGCCCCCCACCCACCGGCGCACAGAAGCCTCAAGCCGCGCGCGGAGCCGCGGAGGCGGGAACCGCGGAAGTCCATCGTCCGCGCGGCGCGAGGAAGAAGCACAGTACCGGTTCCTACCTTCCTGGTGGGCTTTTTTCTTTTATGTTTGCCTTTTGGGCCTTCCTATTCTAACTGAGCCGGCCCAGTCCAGAAGCTAGAAGACGATCAGACTTCCTGTGCTGTGTTCCAATCGTCCGCGGGGAGGGGTCTGCCTGTTAGTTCGCCAGTTGCCGCCGCCTTGCCTGCTGCCGGCCCTGCCGCCTCCCGGCCTCCGCGCTCCGCCGATCAATTGTCCACGTACCACTGTCTGACATTTTTAAATAATTATGACTTCCAGCTTGTCTCTAGTGAACTTATATACATATATTTGTCTATGTTTATTAGCATGCATACGGGTTTTATAAATCAGCAGTAATTAGTTCGCCATAGCTAAATTTTTATCCTGGCTCTGCCACTGATTGCGAGTGATGCAGCATGCGTTTGTCTGTCTTCCCTGGTACTGGTAGTGCGTTCGTCCGACGAGACGTGGCCGACTTCTTGGCAGCCTCATGAATTCACTGCCGACTATGGAGGCTCGCTCACCCTGAATCGCACTGCTTCTGTTCAGTCTCCGTGGTCCGTGCCGTGTGCATGTGTATTTATTTTCATTTTCACGTGTGATGAAATTCCAGATCTCGGAACAAAAGGATGCCACGTTCTGTGTTCGAGACTTTCGCGGGAACGTGTGTGGGACGTCGCCGACTACGGATTCCTCGCGTTTAACCTTATGCTGTGCGAAGCACTGCCACCACTCCTCTGTTCTCGTCTTCGTCGCAACCACTCGAGGCAGGCAAAGTGCTTGTCTCCATCAGTACAGAGACCGTGGACGGATCCATGGTTGATCGGCAACATGCCCAGCTAAGGATTGGGAGTGAACCGTGGCCTGACTAGGATGATGAGGGGTGGAAGAAGCACCCACCCGGCATGCCGCCAGCAACAGCAATGGGCACGGGCATGGATTGAGAGAGTTTACCGTGGCCTGACTGCATCCTTGGGCCTATGCAGTCGCAGACTGGCCGCAGCTGACCATAATGCGCACCAGTGTTGGAGGTGTCGGCGTTTCGTCCCCAGGAGCGCACTGAGCTGCTCGCAGTCGCAACCGTACGCTGGGTGGTGGTAGTGTCAGCAACTGGCAGTGCGCACCACCCGTTCGATGAAATGTGTGCACGGTGAGACACGGTCAAATCATTCTTTATTTTTACTGACCCTGTTTATCTTGATTTTTTTTCTGCTTCTTTTGCATTGAAATTTACCCCCAATTAATTTCCCCAAACAAAAGATGGGGGATTTGGTCTCAAACAGGTCCCAACTCCCAACCACAAGACTAATCAAGTAGAATTGACAGCATTTTGGCTGTACTTACAAACCAAAAATAAAATTACATTAATTAGCTTCACAAACCAACCATGAATCTTCCTGCTCAGCATACACAACCGTCAAAGTAACTTGTGTTGTCGAAGACTCAGACTCTCAGAGTAGGTCAGTCACACGTACTTTGTTTCGGTCCAGATGTTGGAGACAAAGTCTGCAAAGGTCTCCCAGAAACCAAACCACCATTGGTCCTACAAAGTCCTGTTTATTGGTCCCACCTCTGTAGGAGCTGCCCTTCGAATATCTGATTCAGAGCCACAATTCTTCAAATGATAATGCTTAATCTTTTTTAATTTGGCAACAACATCGCTCATAGTGGTCCTCTCCTCTGGCGATTCCTTTGTGCAAAGCAAACCCAACTCCACAATGCATTGCAAACAGGTGTTCGAATCGTTGGAGGAACCCTCTAGTGCTATGTTACCTCTACAATCCCTGTGCCTTGTTCCTTCACCTTGAAATAATTTTTGATCCACCACATCAGCAATACTGGAAGGAAATGCTTGGTTGATCCACTCCCTCAGGTTCAAATCTCCTTCGAACATTGGGTCAGTCGGCCTCTTTCCAGAGAAGACTTCAAGCAGGGTGATTCCAAAGCTGAACACATCGCTCTTTGGAGATGATTTACCCATCAATCCATACTCTGCTAATACAAATCACCAATAAACAATATGTGATTTTGTTAGCATGATGTGCATTATGTTAAACAAATAATACAATATGTAAGACTATATAGATATATATATTAGTTAGTACCAGGTGCCATATAGCCAAGAGTCCCCAGCATACTTGCAGAAATAATGGAGTTTCCATTGCCAAGGAACATTTTTGCAATGCCGAAGTCTGCCACATGTGCTGTCAAGTTTTCATCAAGCAACACATTGCTGGCTTCAAATCACGATGCAAGATAACCTCTGTGTGCTCATGATGCAGGTAGCTCATCCCCATTGCCACATCCAACATGATGTTAACCCTCTGAATAAATTCCATGGTATGTCCAGAATATAGTTGATTGTCCAGGCTCCCATTTGGAAAGTAAGGTAGCACCAGTGCCTTAAAGTCCAAACTGGAGCAGGAGCTCAATATCTTCACCAAGTTTCGATGACGAGCCATGCGCAATGCAGCACACTCAGCATCAAAACTCTTGTAGGCGCCTTCTTGCTCTAGGTTGAAAACCTTGATCGCAACAACCGAGCTGTCATCTAACGTGCCTTTGAAAACTTTGCTGTAGCTACCAACACCGATGAGGCTATTCTCGCAGAAATTGTCGGTGGCACGGGCAAGCTCATGGTAGGAAACTGATCGATAGTTGATCAGCTCTTCTGGGTCAGACGGCATTGGCACCTCTGTTTTCCCTTTGGAAATGAAATACAGGCAGATGGCAATGATTCCAATTCCTGCTACACCAGGAATTATAACTTCCAACAGCCACAGTTTGGATCTAGAGTGCCTATTGTTGTTTAAGCAAGGTGGAAATCCAACAGCTGGAAGACCACAAAGTGCTGCATTACCCATCAAAGATTGGAATGAGATGTTTGAGGAGAACACTCCACCCGTTGGTATCTGACCTTCTAGCCTATTGAAAGACAGGTTCAAGCTGGTAAGTTGAGTTAGGTTGGACAAAGTTTTTGGAATGGTTCCAGAGAGTTATTCGACGAGAGGTTCAACAACATGATGTTTAACAGATTTCCAAATGTTTGTGGGATTTCCCCCTGAAATAAGTTGTTTGACAAATCTAAATCAGTGAGCATGGTGAGCTCACCGATGGAAATGGGAAGACTACCATATAGTTGGTTTCCTAGGAGATCCAGTCTGGAAATTGCTTTCATGTTCCCTATATTACTTGGGAGTGTGCCAGTCAAGTAGTTGTGTGAAAAGTTAAGTTCAAGAAGTTTATCAAGGTTGGTGGGTATATAAATGTTTGATGACATGAGATTATCCGATATGTACAAGTATTGCAGTTGACTGAGGTTACTGAGACTTCTTGGCATAGCACCTGTGAATTTGTTGCTGTCAAGGCGTAGATAATACAAGCTGCTTAACCTTCCAACTTGGATGGGGATGCCACCAAACATTCTATTGGAGGACAGATCTAGAGCAACTAAATTACTAATGCATGTGATTGATACTGGAAATTTTTGCCTTAGATAATTGTTGCGAAGAACTAGCTCCACAAGGTTACTCAAGTTTGCCATCGTGCTTGGGATTTCACCTGTAATTAAATTGTTTTGGGCATCAAAATACTCAAGAGCAGAGAGGTTTCCTATGCTGTTAGGGAGATTACCAGAGAAGGAATTCTCATGTATAGAAATGCGTTTAAGGGCTCTACACTTATGCAGAGGATCGAGGAAGCTGAGGTCCCCTTGGAGCAGATTGCCTGAAACATCCAAGAAATCAAGATCTATGATATTCCCAAAGGAAGATGGGACAGAACCAGTTAAGAAATTCAATGACAAACCCAGGAGTTTGATCGATGATATGTTGCCAATGGATTCAGGAATGGTACCACTTATATTGGCCATCCTAAGGTTGAACCACCAGAGTTTCCTCAGCTGACCCAGTTCATGTGGAATTGTTCCATATATGAAGCATGAACTAAGCTCCAACACAGCAAGATTTGTGAGATTTCCAAAATACGCTGGGATTTCCCCAAAATATCATTACCACCTAACGATATGTCTGTGAGTTGGGGTAACATGGTCAACCACTCGGGGATGATGTCCGTAAAGTTATTCATTGACAGAGATAAGATCTGTAGGTTTCTACTTGCTGAAAACCCCAAGGGCAATTGGCCAACAAATTGATTCTGTGACAACGATATCTCTCGCAGCATTGGGAGACGAAAGCTATCGTTGCCAGGAAAATGACCGGATAAATGGTTGGTTTCTAGGTAAATTTCTTCGAGCGAGGATATATTGAAGATGGCAGGAGGTGCTATCCCTGTGAGCTGGTTCTTCTGGAGTACAAGAAACCGGAGCTTGGGGAGAGAGCCAATGCTGCTAGGGATGGGTCCAGTGAGGACATTAAACCCAAAATCGATGTCATATAGCTCTTTGGTGTGGTTGAAAAGGCCTTGTGATATCTCACCGCTTATCTGATTTCTAGACAGCCAAAGGTGTTGTATGTTGCGCAGGTTGCACAACTCTTTGGGGATCTCCCCGGTGAGGTTGTTGCTGTGAAGGTAGAGAGCCTCGAGCCTGGTGAGGTTACCAAGGGAGGCAGGGATTGCACCTGAGAGAGTTGTGTGGAATGGAAAGGTACCTCAAGCGATGCAACTGTCCAAGCTCACTGGGGATCACACCGGTAAGCCCTGTCTGTCGGAGGCCGACGAAGGAGAGGAAGGAGAGACAACCGAGCTCTGCGGCGAGGTGGCCACCAAGGGTCACATTGGACAACACCAGTGCAGTGACGCGTTGCCTTCTGCGACTGCAGGAGACACCAGCCCAGCGGCAGAAGGATGTGTTGGGCGTCCAGTTGCTGCTGAGGAAGCCTGAGGGGGTCAGATACGTGGGCTTTGAATGCCAGCAGAGCAGAGAGAGGTCGTCTGTGCAGTTGCTTGCCATGGCTGCTGCTGCCAGCACCATTGACAAAGTTACAGATCCATGTAACATGAGGATGAAACGAAGAGCATCCATGTGTGGTGATGGCAGTGTAGTTGCTGATTGAGTGATCAGTGCGTTAATCTCATAGTGTATCGGTGAGTTGAGTTCCTAGTTTATATAGGAGTATTTATCCTGGGAGTGGGAGTCGTCCTTCCAATTTCCTTTTTTCCTATTTCCATGTTTAGTCCAAAACAGCCATCATGCTGATTATTACTATGTAGACTTTGACTAAACCACATATCAGTATGTGTGGAACTTGGAAGACGATATTTCAGTAGTGGCCTAGTCCATCCTATAGCACTGTTCCATAGAAGAAAAAAGTGAAACGTCTAGATCTTTCCAATAGAACCGTCTTGTGGACTTTGACATTACTGCACTTGGAAGAACATGATTAGTCTATTGTACTGCACACTAGTAATGCTATGTTGGAAAAGATATAGGCCATGTTTGAAACAACTTCTTTTAACGATGCTTTGAATCAAACGTACGTGGACTTTGACATTAGTTCGGTGCTGCACTTGGAAGTTGGAAGAGCGTGATCTGTCTATTGCGCCACACACACCATATATGCGTGCCTTCTGGCGGCAGCTCTTCTTCCACTAAAGATTGCGCTGGACTGGGACGTGAACTCCAAATTCTTTCATGCTCGTGCTTCGGGTAGACGTCGATGTTGATATGGTATCCGTCATAGCTCTCACTTGGCCAACAACACTTTCCTTTTTTTTTTTTTTTTTTTGAATAATTAGCAGGAGCACTGCTATATCATCACTAATATAATGCCCGTACTAACGACATGGCTTTATCTTATGGATGTTCATGAACAACAAATACTTTTATTTTCTATAGTGGGGGTAGCCTGACTGGCAGCGGCAACGCGTCCTGTGGTGGGAGAGGAGGAGGGTGGGGGTGGAGCACGCGTGCCATGGCGTGGACCGGCAACAGGGTGGGACATTTTTTGGTGTGGATGTAAAAAAGAAAAGGTTGGTGCATTAGTAGGGTAGATATAAGAGGAACAAATAATTTTATATGTTTTGTTATTTTGTATTTGTAATTTTTAATTTAATTATAATTTGTAAATGTTAATTTTAGAGTTTTAATTCAAATTTACTTGGATGAAACACTTACGTGCAGAAGCTGCACGTACAATGCATGCATATCTTCGACAATTGTCCTCTCTCTGCCATACATAATAGTAAGGTGAAGTTGTTTTTCTAGACGGGGTAATAAAACGACTCCAACTCCACCGCAAGAGCCGTTTTTGGAGTTGAAACAATAGAAAAAAAAATGGATTCACATGTGAAGTCCTGCCAAACGAGGCCTTCGTTTCAAACCCTGCTTGCAAACGGCGCTCTTTTAGGCCATGGAAATTCATGTTTTCATTGACAGTTCTAGTAACAAATGTTGTTTTTCGGCAAAACTGTGATTATCAAAACGCTAGAGTTTATTCATGGACCATTACAACTGCAAAGAAGCATGCTCTGTTGTGCAGAGGGGACCTGGGCCATGGCCCATACAAAGCCCAGGCTTGATGGACTGCCTCGGTAATGCTTGTTGGGCCTCGTCGTCCTTGACACACAGTACTATATCTTTCTTGAGAAAAATTCCCCCTTTTGATGTGGCCTCCTCCAGTCCGACGCCGCTCTTGTCCTCACCGTCGAGTGACGCTTCCAGCCACCGTCGCTGCCCATGCTGCCGTCCTCCACCACCTCTGCTTCTCTAGCCATCTCGACCCTCCAACGGTTCAGTAACCAGATGCAATGCAACATCGCACGGCTTGTCCTCATCGTCATAGCGACGCCGGCGCAGGCGGGCAGGGCCAAATAAACTGGCCTCGCCTCCTTGCTGTTGCTGCCTGTACAGTACAGGCGGCAGCAAGAGCATGGCTGCCAATCGATCCTTCCCGGTGAGACTAGGGACGTATCTAGCTTCCTCTGTTTTCGCTTACTGCGTCTCGTCCCTGAATCTGCCCCAGCACGGCATATCGCCAAACTGCCGCCAGCCTCATTGCCATAATCGGCAGGTCCACTAGCGCCTGCACGTGGTGGTGCCGCAGCGGCAAGCCGGTAAGGGTGATGCTGCCATGGCTAGCGACGTTTGATGGTGATGACAAGCGTCCAAGTTGCTTGTGGCAGGTGGGCTGTGCACGCACACCAACCGTCTGTTTGGATGTGGGGACTAGTAGGGATGGGTTGGCTCCGTCCCTTGTTTTGGAGTGGAGCCAACCTCTTCACGTGTTTGGTTGAGAGGGGTGGGTTGAACCCGTTTTTTTGTTTGGTTGGAGGAGCACAAAACGGCGGATGGAGGGAGTAACTGGTGGGGTCCACATGTCGGTGTAGCATCTTATCTTCTTCCCCAAACTCCGTTCCCCTTCGGCCGCGCTCAACGGGCGCCGCGTCGGCCGCCGCCGGGCCTCCACCACCTCCACCGGCGCCGGGCCTCCACCTACACCGGCGCCGGGCCTCCACCTCCACCGCGCGGGCCTCCACCGGCGGCGAAGCGACCTCCTGCGGTGTGCGGACTTGGCGACCTCGCCATGCGGCGCTGCGCCGACCTCTCCAGCGTCGGCCACGCCTCGACCTCCCCCGGCGGCGCTAGCCCGGCTGCTCGCGCCGCAGCGTCGAGCCCGCGACGGCGCTTCGCCCGGCGGCCGGCGCTGCGTCGAGCCCGCGGCGGCGCTCCCTAGCGCTTTAGCGCCGCGCCCGGCGCAGCTCGTGCTCGCGGCAGCTCCGCCCTTCCCATCCCCTCGCACGCCGCCTCTCGCCTTGCCTCCTGCCCGCCGGCGCGCCGCGCAAGTCGCGGGAGGCCTAGGTCGCCGCGCACGCCCGGCCGGCGAGCCCGCCCCGAGGATCTGGAGCGTCGAACGGCGGACTGGAGGAGCTCTGCCTGGCAGCGACGGAAAAAAAAAAAAACGGGACCCGAACAGAGGAAGCGGGGTCGGCTCCGTCCGCTAGATTTGGAGGGATGGAGCCAACCCGCATCTTTGAGGTATATTCCTTTTGGGTTCAACCCAACCCACCTCCAACCCCCATCCAAACAACCAAAAAAATGGGTCCAACCGGATGGGTTGAACCCATCCCTCGAACCAAACACACGGCAACTGTTCGATTAAATATGCCACAGGACTTGGTTAATGTCTTCTTGTCTTGTCTTTTTCAGCAGATTTTGTCTTGTTTTTCTTTTGGATTTCTGGAAACTGTCAACAGTATAATGTGCACCCAGCTACGGGTTTCACTTCCTTTCATCAAGAAGGAGCAAGTGGAATAGTAGACCCTGTACAGTGAAGCGTTCGTGGAGGTAAGGGCCAGTAGTTACCATCAGCGTTATAATACTTTACCATTTTAATTATCTAGCCATGTCTGAATTCACAAGATCATGTCTTGCAAGATTTGATATAGCAAACTACAATTTTGACAATGACATTCCAGCTTAGCCTGCATATTTAGGTTGCAAATGGTACATATAAATATGCTCTTAGCACGCGTTTCCAGCTCAGTAGTTAGTACTTAGTAGACCTTCTTTTAGCTTGACCATGACTCACCAAATATAACATAATGCAACATGTAAAACATTTGCTCTAAAGATAAATTATTCTTAATTTGAGAAATACAGAGCCTAGGAGCCTTGGAAATTATAAGTCATGCAACAGGTTGTAGGAGCAAAAAGCAGGTAAACGCTGGTGATGCCTCCAATCACTATTCAGAAGAGGCACACACACAGCATGCATAGGTATTTGGAATAAGAAGAATAGATTGGGAGTTCAGGCCTTCAGGGACAACAAAGGTTTTGAATCTCTGCGTTTACCATATGGTGCAAGGTTTATGCATGTACTATTGCCCTACATATTACCCTTTTGATCGATTAGAGCTACATATGTTTAAATTGATTTTTTTTTTTTTGTATAATAACCAATAAAGCGGGTTTCCAGAAACTCGCTTGTAATTTCTCAAATATTTTTTTTCTAACAATTAAACTAGTAACTCAGAAGTTCCGGTTCAGCATAATGCAATATTTAAGTTTCAAGTGTTGGACTTTATAAAGTCTCTTAAGATGCGTATGGAACTAAGCAGTTAGTATATAAAACACAAGTGGACATTAGTTTGTCTTTCTAGTCTTGACCATGACTTGCAAGATACAATAACACAACTGAATGAGAGAAAAAGGAACCTGACAGCAACTCACAGAAAAGAACCTCACACTTGACAATATTCTGAGAATTGAGCCTTGCTATATGGTTTTCAAGGACCTCCTACGAGGTAACATAACCCTTGATTGTTTAGAGTTTTTTTTAATGTCATTGTTTATATAGTTATAGTGTGGCAGTTAAATAAATTGAGTATTTACGGAAAAATAATCCCTGAATAATATCTTGGAATATCCCCACGGTGGCGCCAGCTTCCCCGTATCAATCAAGCAATTGGCACTGGGCAGCTCATGCACATTTGCACATAGAGTTTTGGCACTATGCATGCGCTAGCAATGGGCAACAAATGCGCAGGCCACCTAGTATAGCTAGTTAGTTGACGTGTGAATATATTTTTATTATTTGTTTTTTTCTTTGGGGGCAGTTGACCTATGGGGGTAGGTATTAGAATTTGTCAATTTGCCAACATTCTGTTGTCCTTAATTAAAATGCAATTAGCAGGTACGCACGACAGCACACACATATATACAATGAACCGTTGAGTTTGTCAAAAGTGTGATCGAGGCAGCTTGTGGAATCTCCATCTACATATACCTCAAGCTCCGCACTCGTAACGAGTGGCAAAGCTTAGGCATGGCTAACCCGCAAAGTGCTCCCCTGCAGAATAATTTGGGGCAGCAAGAGCTATTCCTGGTGCTGTATTTGGACCAGGTGTACGCAGGCAACGGCAAAAACCAAGAAATAATAGTAGACAATGGCTTTCCAAATTCGTTTGGATTGATTGCAGTTAGTGACTGGCCTATATACAATGGCCCAGATACCTCAAAGCTGGAACCTATCGCTTGGGCACGAGGCCAGCATATAGGAACAGTTAAGTCAGCGGACCGCCCTGGCCAGTGGTTCCTCACTTGCAACATAGTTTTCGGGGACAAATCAAGGTACGTACATACGTACTCCTTTTATTTTCTTGCTATATGTGCTTCTGCGCATGCCCTTTGTTGATGGTATCTTGATCTTACCACTGTATTTGGATTCAATTTATTTTCAACTAACTTTTTTTTTTCTTTTTTTCGTATACGTGAAGCCATCCTGGTTCCACGCTTGCAGTTACAGCGGCCGTTGTTGATAACATCACCAACAGTGAGTGGGCCATTGTTGGCGGTACTGGGGACTTCACTTTTGCACAAGGTGTAATTTGAAAGTAATATTATGTGTGGAGAATCTTCTCAACCAGTACGTCCACGTTAGCAGAATTATTTTCCACCGTTTGATCTCGGTTCTACGTTTTGATATGCCTCAATCGACTGCAGCATCCCATGTATATATACGGCCCCTCCCCACGGTAAAAAAAAAAAACAATGCCTCTCGTCCTCTCCCTTCCCTCTCCTCGCGGTAAAAAAAAACGAATGCTCTCGATCTCTCCCTTCCTCTCCTGATGCGGCGGCGTCGCTGGAGGGCGCGGCCTCCGCCGCCCTCGCCCTCGCCCCCTCCTCCACCTCCCCTCTCTTCTTCCTCTCTACCATTCTCTTCCCCGTCATGTCAGTGCGGCGGCGGCGGCGGCGGCCGCGGCCGAGCAGGACGCGGCCCTTGGCGGCGCCATCCCCAGCCACGGCCCACAGGCGGTGGATGCCGCCGGTGGCCGGCCGCCGGCGCCCCTCCACCAACGGTGCGTTCTGGTCCTACATGTTCCATTGTTCCTCACAGAGTTGTTCTCCTTCAATCGAGAAAACCCTAGCTGACTGTCCTCATTTTTTTTCCCAAGGTTTCTTACGATGGCGATGGATGGCATGACAATTCGAGGGGTTAATCTTGGTGAAACAAATCAGACGAGCAAGGCAAGGTCAGTTTCAATTCGGATCTATTGTTTTCCCCTTCTTCTCCTACCAATCGATATGGTTACTGCTATTTTTTTTTTTTTTTGCCTGTTGTAGGCTGTGGCCTTCTCGGTTCTATGAAAAAGGCAAAAAAAAAATGTAGGACAAGCTTAGCATGTGGTTACCGTGGGGAGGGGCTGTATATATACATGTGGTTACATTTTTCTCATATGTGGGACAAGCTTGTTGGTGCCAGTTTCCATTAGAGAATTTGATGATTTGAGAAAAAGATAGATCATGTTTCCTTGCTCAACCCTCTTCTTTCTCAGTCCTCCCTAAGATGATGCTAGGAAGCTGACTGACTGACTGCACGATGTGCATATATTTTTACTTTTTTATAAAAAAATGGTGACAAAATGGGCAGTCAATTGGTACTTTGCTATATTGAAATCAAAAGATATTTACTCCTTTATGACATTTTCAGATCCAATAATATTATGGTTGTATTTTCTTGGTTGGGCTCTCTTATCAGCTCCAACACTTTGTCAAACCTGGGGGCACCTTCTCAAGTTCAGGTGAGTTATTACTCCCCCTTTGCCCTTCTTAGATATTATATTAGATTATTTCACAATATAGCTGAATGTTGGGTACTGACCCATATATGTGCGCTTTTCTATTTCCTTTCTGCCCATTTCCTGTAAGCTGTATGTTTACCGCTGAATTAGCTGATAAGAATTTATATTTCCACCTGCAGAGATCAGGGGCCGGTCCCTGGGGTGAACTTGACAGGTCAACTTACTATCCATTATTCCTCCCTCATGGCAGAATTATCCTATTTTTCTTTTCTTTCTCTTTTTGACCAGAATAGGTCTACTCACTATGATGAATGTTGTGATATTTTAGAGATACAACTGTACAACTGTAGATGGAAAACATGGTGACCATTTCAGTTCTCTTTCGACATCATAACAAAAAAGTACAGGATGAATGCCTTTACTTAGTCAGCCAAGGTGGTTAAGAGTGTTATTGTGTTTATATAAACGTTACCTACATTTGGTTTCCAGACTATGGATTTTTGAAGCATCAGCTTAAAACATGTACCATGATTTTTTTTCCATACTAGAGTTTGAAAGTCTCTAGCTATAAGATGTAATGGTGTGCCACTTCAGAAATAGCATGAGAGAGAAAATAAAATTAGTCATCCACACAGTTTTACTATTTATGTAGTAATGACTGGATTTCCTAAATCCTAAAAGGAATCCACAGAGTTAGGCAGCCACTCAGTTTGCTGAAGCACTGGCAGGTCAATGCTTTTCTATGCAGCTTGAGATGTATTATTCAGAATGACTAGAAGCACTAATTATTTTCACTTCAAAAAGTTCCATTTAAGAGCAAAAAGAGCCACATTCCAGTTGCTCCTATTTCCATCACATCAAATTTGATCTTGACACAGATTTTAGATATTTATGGCACTTTATGAGCTTGCAGGTAAGATGGTCTTTGTTACCGCAAATAGATATGTCATCCTAACCAGCGAGACCTAGAAGTATGGATTTTTATAGTTTTTATAATTTCTCTTTTTTTATGCAGCATTTGTTATCAATTTTCTCTTTTTTTAGGCGTCACCACTTTCCACATTGGATTACCTACCATTGTTGTTGGGGTTCTTGGCTTCCAATCATGTACCATTATTTTTTAAAGGTGGTCATTGCTTTCTACACTGATATAGAAGTACGACTGATAATTCCCTAGGAAATATAATGCATGCTCTATTGACCCTGTGACAGTTTCCAATTATGTATATTGACCATGTATGTGTGCTCCTTCTAACAGTTTCCTGCTTGACTAGAAAAAAGTGTTTTCAGAAAGAGCAATGCTCTATTTTTACTCTCATGCCATTTTTATCTTTATGGATTTAAAAGAGATGCTCTATTGAATCTTTTTTTTTTTTTCCTTGTTTCCTAAAGGATCTGCACAAATGGATTTCACTAAAGGAGTGACATCGTTGTTATCTAGCTAAAATGTGCATGCCTGTTTGCCTTTGTTATCTCCTTTGCATTCATTTTTGGTTGATGTCGTGGTTAAAGGGTTTCAGTTAAGGGAAAAAGAAAACAATTCTTCAACCAATGGAAATGCCTTCACTGATTTAGTGTTGGTCTTTCTTATTTTCGCATCTATTTGGCTTACTGCATCCAGAATCAAAGTGTATATCTTAGCATGATAAAAGGAAAACTTATGATATTTTGTAGTTACATCTTCTATGCTTCAAGTCACAGCTATTATTTTCATTTAAAATTATTCTACTGTACAGACTTTTGATTATTGTGCCACCAATGGCATCAAAGAGCAGTTTACTATGCTCCAGGCTTAAGCATTACCTCTTTGTTAAGTCTTATTAAGATCCTTGCTGCAAGGGATGCTATGTTGATTCTATGCAAGCTACATGACTCGAGTGCTAATACTCTTGATTTCTATTCATATAATATATTAGAGGTTGCTAATCAATAATGTTCCTATTCATTGATTAAGTTCTAGGTTTTTACATGTATCACATTAGTGAGTTGTAGCTGCGATTTTGAATAAAAGGAAGTTGTTTGTATAGTCAATCATTAAATTCTTATAGTTCTTTCCCTACCTTTGCAAAAACATTGTGCTCGATTACAAGAAATAATTAGGACTGCTCTCCATGTTTTGCTTTGGTACTTCATTTTATAGACTTAGCATTTATGAAAATGCAAATCAATTCAACATGAGCACGGAGAAATCGGCGATTTTCGTTTTAGGAGATAAGATTTCATTCTTGCACTCGATCTGGATTTGTCGGGGCTTGAGTTTATTTCGGGGCGATGATTTCCTAGGGTAGCTTCTCAACTCAGTTGTGATCACCTGTGCTGGATTTGGTTTCGAATCCTTTTGATTTGGGTCAGTTCTCAAGCGATTTTCTTTCTCTTATCGCTCTCCTCTGTTCCTTGTTGTCCGCACTCGGTTTTTGGCGTTCTTTTTTTATAGAAAAGGTTTTTGGCGTTCTTGAGCATGAGGGATTTGGACTCCAGGGGCAGCAGGCGGTTTCCCACTGCCTGGTCCAGCGCTTGCCCCAGCCTCGTTGTTGCTCTCCACATCTCTGTGTCTGGTCATGCTCAGCACCAGTGCTTCCAAGCACCAATCGGTGTTCATCCAGGAACCCGTGCACACACAGCACCAAGAGAAGGTGCAGCAGTTCATGTTAATTGAATTCCAGCAGCTGCAGCTCGCTTGACTCTGTCCTCTCCATTGTAGTCATGCTTTTCTCTCTGCATAATTTCTCTGTATTTGCTTAATGTGCTTGAATTGGTTGCGTGCAGCAAGTTCAGCAGCTCGTGCATGACCTGGGCGTTCAAATTATCGACTACAGCAGGCAGCTTGTGTCCAGCAGTGATCAATCAATGGGCGTTTGCTAATTTCATTTTTAGTTGGCATCTCAGGTGGCTTGTTTCATTTGCCGCAGTTTGCAGCAGTGGAGCAGGTGCTCGTCAATCTCCTGTCTCAGGTAATTAGATCAGCAGCAGTCAGTCTGTCGCTGGCGCGAACGGATGGAGGCTGAAGCCAGCCTTGCCGGTATGTGTGTCCTCATTTTTGCCATGGGCGTTACCAATGACCTTGCTCAGATGGGTACATAGGAAGGCATATCTATTATGTGTGTTTATGTTGTCTTCCCTCATTAGATCAATGTAGCTACTGAAAGCTTATGTCATGCGAACCAGTGAGTTTATGTCATACAAAACAGTGTTTTGGTGCTATCCTGGTTGCTAGGTTGGAGGCAAAATGCAAGTTTATCTTGTGTTTTTTGTTCTTAGCCTCGACGCTATTTGTATCTGTTCTGTTGCAATTGTCTTCCATTTCTATATGCACAGTCCAATGGCTATGTAATGTATGTGCTATCTATTTGGCATTTATTTTAGAAAAATTGCTGGTTTATCACATGTATCGATCGAGATTTGTCAAACCTCTTAATGCTGTGATGGGAAAATATTCAGATATTGCCTTTTAGGTGATGAACAAATAACTATCATTCTCATACGTGGAAAAAGGGGAAACATAGCATATGTTTTTAGGTTTGTTTTGTTTCAATGATAGTAGACAGAGCCAGCCAATTGTCGAGTATTATCGTTTTTATTTCCCCTCTATAATCGCGGCCATTGCCTCGCGCGCATGGGCGCGCATAAATCACTAGTCTACCATGAATGGGTGAGGACTTATATAACAGATAAAGATGGTAAAGGGGGGAGCTGAAACGGCTTTACATTCGAGTGCTGTACAAGCCTGTGAAAAAAATCTGAAGTACTTCCTCCACTTCAAATTGTAAGTCATTCTAGGTTTTCCATCTAAATAAATGTATATATCATGTCTAGATACTAGAAAATGCTACATATTCAGAAAAGATAGAACGAATTACAATTAGAATGGAGGGAGTAAGAAAAGTAAACTTTCAGCTTCAATAAAATTCAACATTTATTTGCTAATACTTATGTTTCAAATTATAATAAGTTGTTTTAACTTTTTCAATATATAGATTTTTGTTCTGCACATAAATATGTCCAGATATGTTGTAAAAACAGTACTTGTTTAAAACAGATGGAGTATTATATTGTTTTGTAATTTTGTAACTGGAGGATAACTTATTGTACACTAACAAAGCAGCGATTAGTCATAGTCCTCATTCAATTCAGACTAATTAATTACCTACGGAGCGCTTGCCTCCTAATTAACAATTCTGTGGCTAGCTGGCAAAGTGTTAATTACTACCTACCAAATGACTGCCTCCGAGATGTGGTGGTTATATGAAAATACTATTGCATTTTGCGAAGGGTAATGTCACGATAATACATACACAACTTTATTTATTTATTTACTGGCACGCTAATTAATTAGGTACAAACTAGCTAGACTAAACTTGGTTTCCAAATCTAATCTCGTGACAACTCCAGCTATAGTTTTGTACTTCTGCAGGCTTGCAGCAAAATACCTTCCTTCCCAGCTGTAATTTTATTAGAATATACTACATAAGTTATTGTATATATATAAATGTCTCCTTGCAACGCAAAGGACATGTTTAATAATAGTAAATATAAAGAAATGAAGAAACCATTTTATGTTTACTTAACTATTTATGCAGTTCAGGGATGTGTTTGTTGAGCTCATTCCATCAGAGGTAGATGATGACAGACTAGTGAGGAAGGTGGGAGAAGGTACATATGGCATTGTCCACGAGGCAAATATTCGAGGTACAATTGTTGCTGTAAAGTTTCTGAAACAAGACAGTTTAACAGCAGATTTTGATTTGACAAATGAGGTAAGTATCAATAACTAGAATTACCGTGCTAAAATTTTGTTTTATAAGAATCCTAGAAAAGAATTGCTTCTAGTTTTTTTAGAAAAAAGAACATTCCTAATTTCCTTGACCAAACACACTGCCAAGTTCTTACATAGCTTTCAGCTCATGGGCTTATCAAAAAATAAGGAAGGAAAAACACAAACTAAAAAGAGACAATCAAAAGCAATGTCTATTATAGTTGCATCTACTTAAGCTCAAAATATGTTAGATATATAAATGGATGAATACACATGATTCTGCAGATAGAATATATGTCTGTTGATTTGATTGGGAGATATGTTTTCCTCAGCATGACCGACGTACAGATTAATTCAGAGGTTTCTTTACTCCGATTGATTTCAATGCATAGCTTATCTCAACTTATTCACAATCGATCTGCATGGTTTGCTCTTTATACTTCTTCCTCGGTGGACCTTTTTAACACAAACATAGAATATATGCTTTCCCAATCTGGGTTGGGGTATGAGTCAAAGCACCAGAGAGGAGAGGAGACCTAATTCGATTCGTCAAAATGAATCCCTAAATAGGCGGATTAAAAAATGAAGATCCTCTTGCATAAATTACTTACATGGCACTCCGTCTCGCTCCTTTACATTGTAAATCTTTCAAAGGTGGCTTGCAGTTGTTTTATATACATTAAGAAAGACGTGAGAATTACTTTAGAGTAGTTTTAAAAATCTGTCAATATATAATCCGCTTTGGTGGTTGTGTTGTCTGTGCGTGTTGTGGTGTGGTTGTCTTTGCCGTCACTTCCACCATTTTCTTGTGTGTAACGTTAATTGTACATTATTTTATCTCATCTAATAATACATGCTCGATCGGCAATTTCTTGTGACAATAATCCGTAATGTAAAATGCAGATTGAGGCATTCAAAACGGTCCGGCATGAAAACCTGGTCAGCCTAGTGGGGAGCATGCATCGAGAGGCGTGCTTTAGTTTATGAATGAATTTTGCCCTAATGGCACCCTTGCAGATCGCATTTTCCCTGATACAGATAGCACCCAAGATTTGAAACTGCTCTCATGGCAAGAAAGAGTTGGAATAGCCGGCAGCATATGCTCGGGTCTTTAAGTTTCTTCACGCTGTTCCAATCGCTCACTGTGATCTGAAACCAAACAACATACTGTTCGATGCACAAGGTGTGTGCAAGATCTGCGACTTCGGACTCTCGCGTCTGTTAAAGTTTACTAGCGATACAGTGACACCCCTACATTACACAGGCCCGAAGGGTAATCCATTTTATTGGGACCCGGGTTCGTCGACCGGAAGGGAAGGAGAAGGGCAAATTGACCCGTAAATCAGATGTATACTCCTTGGGTATCATACTGCTGCAGCTCGTCACAGGATACGGTCCAAACCGGCTGATAGATCGGGTACAACAAAAAAATTATTACAAAACGAAGCTGCCGATACAGAAAAGAAATGTCAGGAACTCATGGACGCTGCTCCCTGGCCGACATGAATGCCACGTCAAAACAAGACGCTCTGAAAATGATAAAACTAGGTCTGAAATGCTGCAGTCTCACAAGGAAAGAGCGTCCAGACATGGTGTCCGTGTGTCTCGAGATTGAATCTATGGTGAAAAGCAACTGAAGAGTGTGCCTCAAATTAGCTGAAGCAACGAACCGCCTACTTTCTGGATGCCCAGTTGCTTTGTTGTACGGTGTGATGTCCTTTACTTCCTGAGTTTGTGCTGATAGCTTTCCTATATGATATTTTTTTTTTTTAATAATAATTGAAGTACGGTGGACCATACATCTGCACTTACACAGAGAATGTACCATTGGGACCGATGTATTTGTCAGAACACGAGTGTTTGTTTTATTAGCCCTTTTACATACCAAATTTCAGATTTCAGAAGTAGAAACGTTTTCGCATGTTTAGTTAACATGATGGGTTTTCATTATTGTCGTGTTTTTATGAACATGATGTTCCCCTAGTAGTGCTCAGTTAATTGACAGTGCTGCAAACGGCTCTCTGCTTTGGTTTCTCTGTCGGACATGGAGAAATCACGGTTTCGTTGTCAGTTTCGGTTCTAGACTTTCCAGTAACAGTGTCATTTTCTGCAAAACTGTGATTGCCAAATTTCTAGCTGCCAGAACCATACAGTAATTTACAGGTAGAGTTCTTTTTTTTTTTAGCAAATTTAGAGGTTGATGCTCCAGAATATAGTCAAATAGTGCTGAGTATTCTTGCTCGTCTTCCTTGAAATACAGCATCTTTCTTCTTTCTTGAGGAACCGTTTTGGATGTGCCCTCCCTCTTCCAGTCCGACAGAGTACCGCCGCCTGCTCTTGTCCTCGCCGTCGAGTGACGCTTCCACCGTCGCTGCTGATGTTGCAGTCCTTCCCCCACCACCTCTGCTTCTCTAGCCATCTCGACCCTCCAACGGCTCACAATCACCAGATGCCATGCAACGTCGCACGGCTTGTCGTCATCCTAGCAACGCCGGTGCAGCGTAGCCGGCAGGGCCAAATAAACTGGCCTCGCCTCATTGCTGCTGCTGCCTGTACAGTACAGGCGGCAGCAAGACCATGGCTGCTAATCGATCCTTCCCGCAGTATGTGCCGATGTCAGCTTCCTCTGTTTTCGCTTATTGCGTCTCGTCCCTGAATCCGCCCCAGCGCGGCATACGAGCCAAACCGCCGACGACCTCGTTGCCATAGTCGGCGGCTCGACTAGCGCACGTGGTGCCAGTACGATGGTGCGGCCATGGCAAGCGACGTTTGCTGGTGGTGATTCGCGTCCAAGTTGGCCGTGGCAGGACAGGTGGGTGGTGCACGCACACGAACGGTTCGACCAAATATCCCACAGGACTGTCGGTTAATTTCTTATTTTCTCGTCTTTTTCCACAGATTTTGGCTTGTGTTTCTCTTGGATTTCTGGAAATTTAGAACAGTACAATGTGCACCCAGCAACGGGCTTCATTTCCTCTCATCAAGGAGCATTCGTGGAGGTGGGGGCAGTTACCATCACCGCTGGTAAAGTCAACTTCACCATCCTAATTGCTAAGGTCCAATGACCACGCCGGCACACCCGAGCGTTGCCCTGCGGTGGTCCATCGTGTGAGCAGGCACTCAAACTAACAGTCGGCAGTGCGCGCCCGTACGACGAAATGCACCACCGCCCATTGCACTGATGATGGAGCCTTTGTTGCTTCAACGTCGTCAGACAAATGCGCCGCGTCAAGTGTGAACTTGAACTTGGTTTGTCAGTCGGCATGTCACGGTACGTGTGCCACAATTCCGTGGCTGCTTACTAAATATTTTTGGACAGGTCCCTCCATCTTAATCGTGCGATGAATCATGGAGGACCGGTCACACCTTTCTACATCTCTGCGCAAAATTCTGGCAATCCCTGCTCCGCGTGCACAGTGACTAGTTACTACACACTCTCAGCGTCCTCTTTTTTTTCTCTGTCACTTTGTCTTGGCATTTGAAGATGCATTTTATAGAGGATGCATCTTCAGTGCCGGCTCGTATTGCTAGCCACTATAAAAGGCGCCAACCCCCCTTCTCCAAAGTCCAAAGTGTCTCCCGTTGCTACAAATCAATTTTGTAGTAATATTTGGGGATTTGAAAACCTCTAATTAGTAATTAGTAAGATTTATATGTGGTATATCATATTTTTATAAAACTAAAGGCAACCACATTTGAAATCAGTTAGATGGTCAAAGTTGACGGTAACAATAATCCAGCGATAAAAAAATCCATGGATTTTGAGTCGAGGCAAAAGCAATGAAGCACATAGGCCAGAGAGAAGCAAGAGCAAATTGAAGCAGACGCACATCTGAGGTTCATGTATGGCACTACAACCCGTGGGTGTAGGCACACTACAGCCAGAAGATAGAACAACTAAAAAGAAGAGGGGCCAATTTGAAGAGTGCCCCAGTAATTTCGACGTGACATGCTGTCTTGGATTCATTAGTTCCGTTCAATAATATCACAGTCGTCGTCCAGTGGCTGTGGCTGTGGCTGTGGCTGTGGATGGGGGCCATGGGGCTGGGGACGAAGACTAGGACTCGGAGGCAGGGGCTTGTGGACGTGTCGTCACCCTCTCCTTTCATTTCTCAGTGAAGGAACTTGCTGATCAACTGGTCAAGGAAAGCGTGATTCCACCAAGACGCAGACGGCCAGACGCGACCTGCTAGCTCGCTTTAATTCCATTGGGATAGGGATTATTTCCATCCAATTACTCTGATCTCCACACGCTGCAAATGCAAAGGGCACAAGCTCCAGGTATCATTCCTATTTCCTGTTTTATTTTCGAGTATGGGGGAATGAATGAATGCTCTGCTGGTTGTATATATATGATGCTGCTACTTACAGTAACTTAAGGTTGCAAGTGTCTTCCTGTAAATTCGCACTTCACCTACTACTTTTTTCATTTAAGATATAACCCATATCTTAACCACTTCATTATGTACTTCTGTCAGATCCGTGTTCACTAGCCATCTGGACCTTTCTTGTTGCATAGGACCAAAGGAGGGACACAATTGGAGACGTACAAGAATGCAAAAGGAGTGGATCTGAGCTCCAGAGACTTCTGGTTTGCATGCGTTAGTTGCATAGGAACAAAGGAGGGCAACATTTGGAGATGGCACAAGCATATCTGAGTCTGAGCTCTAGGTATTTTACGTTAATTTCAACCAATAATGTAGCATCATCTCATTCCTATGGTTCTTTACTCTTGCTAGGTTCATCCATCTGTCCTCTGACTTTTCTACACAATCTGCATGCTTTCACAAGAAATTTCATGGGCAATAACTTGGTCTTTCTTCTAGGTACTCCACTAAACACAATGTCGTAAATCATCATAACTGAAAGACGCTGTTTATTCTTCTGTGGTTCAAGTCTGGTACTTTAATCTTTCCAACAAGAAGGCTATAGGGGTGTGCCTGCAAAGAAGCACTTGAACAACAAAGAAGTTAAAGGGATACCCTTGTTTTCACAGGTCAGATATCCATGATCAACCATTGTTGCATGAGCTTCTGTGACGTCTTCATTAGCACTAGTAATACTGATAGCATGGTGCAGAAAGAGCCATCAAACCGCTATAGGAGCTAATTAGTTGCAACATGTAAAAAATATGATGTATCACAGTCGATTTTGAAAACTTTTAGAACATAGATGCTGATTTCAAAATTCTATTCACACAGGAATTTTTTTCTGAAAAAGACATTCAGAAAGAAGGGTCGGTATGGAAGCTGCTGTAGTATCTGGAATATTGAAGATTGTCAGCAACAAGCTAGCTCCACTGCTCGTCAAGGAGTACAGCTTGATAATTGGTGTCCAGAAGCATCTGTTAGAACTAAAAGATCAGGTTCAGGAGATCAACTATTGGTTGGAAGCAGTAGGGGATAAAGTTTCACCAGATACTCCAGCATACAATTGGCTAAGAAAGTTGAAAGATATAGCGTATGATGTTGATGACATTGTTGATGAGTTCCAGCTGAAGGCTGAGGAATATGAGGCCCATGGTGTTTCTGTTATGTCCAGATATATGTGCAAAAAACCAAAATCTCTTGTACTTCAGTGCAAGGCAGCCAGAAAGCTCAAGGCAGTCAAAAAGAGATTTGACGCAATTGTGAAGCAAAGAACTGAGTTTAATGCCATAGCAAATAGCTTGCTAGCTGGTCATCCTGCTAGTGATTTGAGTCAAAATACTGCTAACCGGACAACATGGCCTACTGTGGATGTGGCATCAGTGCTCGGAAGAGACCAAGAGAAGCACCAAATAATATCTAAACTAGTAGACAACAAACACATAATCAAGACAATTTCCATCATTGGACTTGGTGGCTGTGGGAAAACTACATTAGCTAAACTAGTCTTCAATGATTTCAGCATTGTGGAGAAGCATTTCGAAGCCAGACTATGGGTTCATGTGTCACAAGAATTTGAGGTTGACAAGCTCATCAAGAAACTGTTTGAAGCTTTTGCTGATAATGATCCCGGACAGCATGCCCTGCCGTATATGATCAAAACAATCTCAGAAAAGTTGACTGGAAAGAGGGTTTTGCTTGTATTGATGACGTGTGGACTGAGTCCCTAATTCACTGGGAAAATTTTATAGTGCATCTCAAGTGCTGTGCACCTGGGAGCAGGATTTTACTCACAACCCGTAGTAGAAGAGTTGCTGAAACAGTGCAATCCACAGACCAATTTGATTTGCCATTCTTATCTCTAGATGACAGCTGGCAACTATTCCAGCAAAGCTTAGTAATTCCTGCAAAAGGTTTGGAGTCGGAATTTGTAAATGTCGGAAAAGAGATTGTGAAAAAAATGTGGTGGGGTGCCTCTAGCAATTAAAGCTCTTGCAGGTGTCCTCCATGGCATGGAACAAATACAAGAATGGAAGGCCATGAGGGATAGCAATGTATTAGATGTTGAGGGTAAAGAATCTATAGTATCTGCATGCTTGAGGTTGAGCTATTTGAACTTGCCTTCTCATTTGAAACAGTGCTTCACAATTTGTTCACTGTTTCCTAAAGGTCACAACATTGATAAAGACCAATTGATTGACCTATGGATTGCTCATGATATGAGCACCGTAGAGGATTCATTTGATTACTTAAACTTGGAGTATGTTGGCCACAAACACTTTAATTCTCTTTTGGAAGTGTCATTCCTACAAAATGTGGAAGAGAAATATGGGAGAGTGACATGTGGGATGCATGATTTGGTTCACGATCTGGCCTTATCCATCTTGGGTGATGAAATTTCACTTGACATGCCAAACGAGGCAACCAACAGTACCACAAAGAGCTATAGATATTTTTCTTTGATTAAACAGCCAGAACATACGGCACCTAAAAATATTTTTAGAAAAGCTCGTGCTGTATATATGTCTAATTGTGAAGATTACATATATGCCATGGCATCGAAGCATGCAAAGCACTTGTGCAGTGTTACGGTGGGATATCTCAATGAAGAAAGAGCTAACAAAATATCTCGGATCAAGTATCTAAAATACCTTGTTGTTTTTCAAACAAGTTGTAAAACACTCCCTGAGGCTATCTCAAATGCTTGGAGACTGCAAGCACTTCACATAACATACAACTATTCACTTCAAGAGCTACCACAATCCATTGGTAAGCTGAAAAAGGTTGAGAACACTAAGGTTGTCAAAATGTAGATATTTAAAGAGTTTACCAGAATCTATTGGTGATTGTCAAATGATTTCATGCATTGATCTTTGCAATTGTGAGGAGTTTTACAATGTTGCCGACTCTATTGGTAGAAATGAGAACCTAAGAGTTTTGAGACTACGTTTCACCAACATTCAGAGGCTGCCAGCAAGTATCACAATACTGAGAAATGTGGAGGTTTTAGACTTTCAGGGTTGTCGTAAGCTGGTAGAGCTGCCTGAAGGCATCTGCAACTTGGAGAAGCTTAAAGTTTTAAACTTAAAAAACTGTAAAAAATTGGAAGGAATGCCTATTGGCATTGGACAGCTTAGTCTACTACCAAAGTTGGACTTATTTGTTGTTGGTAAGGGCGAAAAGTTTGCAAGAATCTCGAGCTTTGCAAATGGATCTAGAATTAGCGAGGAACTAAGGATAACAATGTATTTCAAATGTCTTGGACCCGAATGATGCACACATGACATGCTTGAAACAGAAGGCACATTTAACAAGGTTGGTCCTAGAGTGGAAGTGCATGGCAGATGACATGGAAGAGGTAAACATTGAGTTGCAGCAGGATGTGCTTGATGGCCTAGAAGTACCACCTGGGATTAAAGAACTCGAAATTCATAGGTATTCAGGCAAGCAATATACACGGTGGATGCAGAATCAAGTTGGTGGTGGAGTCTGAGGTCCTGCTCCCTTCCCGTTTTTGATGGTGATGAGGCTGTGATTTCGAACTTGAAGAATATACATGGGCTTGTGGAGCTTCCTTGTTTGAAGGAGCTTTGGTTGGAAACAGGATGCCTTCTCTTGAGAGCATAAGTGGAGGCCCATTTGCTTCGCTCGTGAGGATGGATATGATTAGACTGCCTTGCTTAGGAGAGGTGTGGATGGTAGCAGAGAGGACTATGCCCCCGATGAAGAGGGGGATGCTGTTGTAGTTTCACGCCCACGGTTGGCACAAGTCTGGGTTGTTAATTGCCTAACAGAGTTAAGGGTTATTTATTGTCCTAAGTCGGAGGGTGAAGCCACACCTCCCTCCATCGCTGCAACACTTGGATATGCATGGCGGTGAGCAGCCTCTCGCGTCACCGGGGGGCAATCACAGGGGTCCTCTTCGCCTCCCTATTTTAACCAACTAAAGAAGCTTGGACTATACGATGTGACAGATTAAGATCCGGGCATGGGTGGGAGCTACTACAACACATGACGACACTCGATTCATTGGTTATTAGTTTCTTCTATGGAGTGCAAACCGAGCTGCACGAGAGCTTGTGGAGCCTCACATCCCTCCGGTCCCCCCGAAAATGAGTGGGCCTAATTTCCGCATGCTACCCGAGTCGATAGGGGATCTCCGGTCTCTCGCAAGAGTTGGCCATCGAATCCTGTGATAGCCTAAGCAGCCTTCCCCAAACAATCGGTCAACTCACATCCCTCAAGTTGCTCATAATAGAATCATGCAAAGGACTTCACCAATTGCCCGATTGCACAGGAGGACTCGCTCTCTACGCAAACTCAAGATTGAAGACTTGCGGGAGCTGACTTGCCTTCCAGAATCCATCTGCCGCCTCACCACCTCTCTTCAAGAGCTCAAAATATCTAAATGCCCGGGCCTCACATCCTTGCCGCAGGGGATGGAATGCCTTGTCTCCCTTGAAAAGCTATTGGTCTTTGACTGCCCCGAAATACAATCCTTGCCTGAGGGCATAAAAGGCCTCACTGCTCTGAAGAAATTGCAGATCTTCCGCTGCACTGATCTGCAGAGGCGTTGTAGAAGAGGAAAGGGGGAGGACTGGCAGCTTATCTCCCACATCCCTGATGTTTGGGTTTAGACGGATGAAGGGGGTGTGGCCGTGTGGGGGAAGATTTGTCCAAATCAGGTGAGTTTGTTGTACTACTTGTACCTATAGCTACGAGTAGTCCCTTTTTTCCTTGTGTAAATTCACTAGAGATCCTATTTCCTAATTAATTTTTATTCATGTCAATTGGTTCCAGGCCCAAATGCTCATACAGTCTGCTCAGGAAATTTGCTCTTGTGTTCACACCTACAAATGGGAAATCTGCAATTGGATATATAACTACTTGTTGTCGAGGCCACTGCTATTACTTGTTATGCCTGCATAACAAAAATCAACTGTTGCCGTAAGCAAATCATATTTCTAGGTAACTCACTAGTTTCCTTGTACCTTTTTTTTTTTTTCCAACTCACCACTGAAGAAATGCCCTTGTTTGACTCATTTAATCATCTTTTGTGGAGAGCACAGTACCATTTGTGCTTTTGTGTCTCACAATCTATAGAGAATATTTATATGATCCAGTTATGTGCTGTTTGTTGCCAAGGAGGGCATCTAGCTTGTTTGTATTGCACTGGCTTGTTTGATTCGTATGGTTCGGTTATGTGCTGTTGTTAAAGCCTCTTTGAGTTGATTAATTTGTCTGTTGAACAACCAAATTAACATACAGATGTACATGCTTTGATGCCACTGACTCAAGGGAAAAGGAAATACGAGGCAGTCGTGGTCATGTTTAGCAAACTAATATTAGGTGGTTAAATGTGCAAGCACCACAAGAAGTTAAAAATCTGTTTGCTTTAGTAATTTCACTGCTGCTGATGAATATGTGAAGGAAACACACAAAGACACTCTTGAACTGATTGATTTGTTAAATATTTTGAATGAGGGTGTATTTCTGGCTTTTGAGAACATGCCTAGTTTTGCAGGTGCACTGCACTTGAAGTCCTTGATTAGCCTCAGTCAAGATAACCGACCTGCTTTGATGAAGAAAGTAGATGAAGATCTTGAGGCTATATATGATCAACAAATTTGTTTCAGTCTTGGCCTGTACCTGTGGGTATGTTGGCATCCTCAAGCGAGCTCAAAAAGCAAGCTCCTGCAAATGATTTTCCTTTGCTACCAAATGTTGTGAATTAAATTGTTGAACGAGCTGTTTATTCTCCACGGAGGCATGGAACATTCTGCTGTATTAACTGCTTACTCTGATTTGTCAGACACACCCAGCGTTTCTTGTAAGAACATGCAGTGTTTCGTTGATCACCTTTGCATATGAAGTCTCAGTTTTCAGAGTTGAGCTGTACTGTTTATTCTCCATGGAGGCATGGAGCATTCTATTGTACCAAGTATTAAACACACGACTCTGCTTTGTCAGAGTCAGACACACCCAACGTCTTGATCAGAACGTGCATCGTTTGTTTGATCTCCTTTACGTATGAAAAATTCACAGTTTAGAACGACAGATGTTTTGTTCTGCTGTTCATTTTCACATTCTGCTGTATTAACTTGGTTCCAGGCCCAAAAGCTCATACAGTCTGGCAGAACCCCAAAATATGGTCATGTTTGCACCTTAATATTAATCTCGGCAGCCAGTTTTTTCTCCGACGATAAGTTGCCGGACTTCTTTGCCAAGCATTAATGTTTCAACTGTGCTGCGACGTGAACTCAAATCATAGGAAACTAGGCCAAATACTATCAGAACGTGGATCCCTTTTTTGTCCACCAGGCGGGGAATTTCTGTCTTTGGGTACAGAGGACGACGGGGAGCATCCTGCTCTGCTTTTGGCCTGCCGTCGCCTCAAGTCAAGTAAATTTATGCTCTGCTTTGCCTGGCCCTTTTTTCCAAAATTCATAAAGACGTAGGTAAATTGAGATTCATAAATTTGTTTCGGTTATGCCTGTTGTCAAAGCTTTCTCCTGAGGACATCTAATTTGCTTTGAAGGACTTGCAGTTTCATGATTTCAAATGCCCTTGCTACCAAATAAGCAGGCCAAAGGATTGAACGAGGCCAAAAACCATGAATCATATTAGCATGGAAAATTCTGCTGTATTAAGAGGTATATAAAAAGATTTGTTTAGTTTTTTTTCACTGCTTGTTTGCTTGTTTGGTTAGATCACTTTGTGGCGCCACAGTGTTTCGTTGTCTCACAGAAGGTGTATATGCAGTGTGTTTTTGAAGGATACATAGGGCAAATTTGTATTGAGGCTGGATTGGTTTGATGGAGATTCTAGTTGTTGATTAAGTGTTAAATGTATATTAAAATTTGTTTCTGCTTTGTAACGTCTTTTTAGGACCATGTTTACGAAATCGATTAAGGTGCGTAGTTTGATCTTTTTAATCAAAAAACCATGAATTGATTTGTTAAATCTTTTTTGAATGAGGGGTCTTCTGGCTTTTAAATCTGTTTGCCTAGTTTGCAGGTGCACTGTTCAAACAAAATCCTTGATTTTGCCTCAGCAAGATAACCTGCTTTGATGAAGTCTCAAAGTAGATGATCAGAAGGCATAATGATCAACAAAATTTGTTTAAGAGTCAGCCTGTACCGATTTTGTTGGCATCCTTTTGCTAGTTTCGAAAAAGAACAGTCTCCTGCAAATGATTTTCTTTGCTATGTTTTGATTTTTGTTTTGCTACTAGATGAGGCTGGAACATTCTGAAATTGCTGAACGAGTTTACGCTCAAGAACAAAAGTCATATAGTACGTAGGTGCCAGAAACATGTGTTTCCAGCTGTCCAGGGAGTGCGCAGTGTTTCCTTGATCATTGTTTTTTTCGAAGTCGAATTTTCACTGCTGGAATGCTGGGATGAACCTAATGCTGCGTTAAACTTATGCTCAAACACCCGGAAGCGGGTACGAACACACACTCTGCTTTGTCAGAGCAAGATCGACCAACGTAGTATGAAGCAGGGTGACATTTTTGTTTGATCGCCCTTTTATGAACAAAACTTGCTTCGTTTAGTTCCATTGGATGTTTTGTTCTGCTGTTCATTTCACGGAGCATCGATATATAGTACTCTTTTTGAAGGATGATAAGTCTTAGTTAAAAAAAGAAGCAGAGTTTTTGTCTTCAACCAAAACTCCTGAATCAACTACGGAGGCAGGAGGCTCGTCAGAATTGCGCCGCTCAAGCAGGTATATAGGATATGGAGTAGTGCGCCAAAAGCCTTGTCGGCACCTGACGACAGCATCCTGCTATGTTGTGCTCAAACAGTGGCGGTGCGTTCCACTCGTTCGCCAAAATGCCGCACAGGTGGAGGCTTATTCGTATTAATGTAATCATAGGACAATCGTTGCTTTGATCATCGATCTTCAACCAAAAAACATGATATGCATTTCTAACTCTGCTCTACCATAAGTATATATATAAAAGATACGTCTTTGCCAGGTGTCCTGCTGATTTGACAGAACAAGCAGTGTTTAACGTTCAGATCAAGCTGTTTCATAAGAAGAAACGTTTTGTCCTGCTGATGACTTAACGTTGTTGGTGTTCATTGATTTACTGTATGTAACGCAAAACAGACTACAACTGCGAGTAACACGATGTGCTTCTTTTGTCTCGCAGTGCGCAGTCTGTCCTCTGAATCGTCGCTGCTCTTTGTTTTTCACCAGCTGGAATGACCCGGGATGAACGTCAATTTCTCCGGATTGCCAAACAAACCCCAGCAGCAGGCAGCAGCAGCTATGTAAGAGCACGATACGACCACACAAAAGGCACACACGTCTCTGACTTATATTAATTAATTTGCCCGCCGAACTCTAAGACACTTCTCTTGTCTAGACGAAGGTTCCAGCCTCTCAAGATGTGGTGAGTTCATACCATACCCTCTCAAGATGTGTTTCCCCAGCTCCCCCACAGTCTTTTGCCTTAAAAAATGTGTTTCCAGCTCAGCAGTTAGTAACTCCTGCAAGGGAACTTTTTTTTACTTCACGAAATAATCACCTAATGCTGCAAAAGGAAAACATTGCGATGTAATAATGCATTTCTTTGTCTTGAGATTACAAGATCGATATTAGCTATAGTATGAAGCAGGGCGATGTGATGAGCGCAGCCTTAGACACATAAACTTGCTTCGTAATCACCATTGGAGTGCACTCATGGGGCACATTTATATATTAGGATAAATGATAGGCGAGAGGGACAGAGTTAACAAGAAAGATCCAAAACAATCAGTTTACTCGTCAAAAACAAGGTTTAATTATAAGTACATTATTCTAGACATTCAGATCAGCTGTTCAAAGCTGATTTTCTATTCGACGGGGGGGCTATTGGCAATCCAGATTTCACTAGTCGCAACTAGCGGAGACACCAAAGTTCCCGGATACTCTCTGGCCTCAAAAGCTCTGAATTTCATACAGTGCGTAGGAGGACACGAGTAATACATCTGGAGATTGCTGGCGGCACAGACCGAGTTTGGACATCTGAGCTCCTGGTATATGCAAGAACGCTAGTCAATTTCTTCTCCAACAGTCGATTTCTATACTTTCTGCTTTCCTTTGCAACTGTTTTCAGCAAACAAACCGGTGATTGTTTCTGCCTATAGTCAGGTACTGAAGAAGTCACAAACCATATGTATAATACATGATTCCTATCCGGTTCTAACCATATGCTTAATCAGTTTGATTTCGTGCACTATAAGTAATTATCTTTACTTCCTGACGCCTTATATATTGTGCTTATTCTGGTCCTTTTAGTGATTGAAGGAACAAGAGGGCTAGTAGAGTGTATATGCAAATTAAACAAGCACTTCAGCAACCCAAGGCAGCATTACCCTTGTCTCCTTTCTTCCCTTCGTGTGCAGTTGACAAGTGCTCTCATATAGATTCAGGTCCAAGCCTGCATTGTGCAACCTTGATTCTAGATGCTCTGTTTGCATACATCGCAGAGGACAAAAAGAAGGAAGGCCGCATATGGAGATAGTTCAAGCAAAGGCCGCAGATTCCTGAGCTCCAGGTAGCATCATGTTTGATTTTGTTTCTTGTTCCAGTCACTTATTCTTTCATTTGTTTATATGCCTAAACTATTTCTGCTTTCACCACATTCTTTCAGCACATAATAGGCTTTTTTTTTTCTGTTTATTTTAATGCACTTTATACTTGAACATCATGCATTAGTCATACACATCATAATCTCACCACAAGATTTCTATTCGTTTGTTAGTTCTAGAGGCCGTGGTATGTTGATGTTTGCATCATTAAATATTTCACATTGATGTTCTTTATATCTCATATTTTACTATGTCATGCTCTCTGATTTCCTGACATAGATAGCACTTCTTTAGGCAAAAATGAGAAGCAACAAAGATGTATAAGTGAATAGTACAAACTGTGGTACAAGTAGTGTCGTACAATAATATGGCTATGCAACAATCCTAATACCATTTCGTAGTCATAGCAGTAGGATCATGATTCATGAATGCACAAACTACTCTAGAAGTCGATAAACAACTATACCCGGAGACCCTTGGTCAAGATGTCCACAAAAAGCCGGAACACGAGGGGACACGCAGTACATGGACTTGCCCCTAGGGAAACCTTCTCATTGACAAAGTAGGTGTCGGCGATGTGCTTTGTATGACGATGGTGGGGTAGATCCTCCGCATGTGCCGACAACCATTGCCTCCCCCTTCGTCCCCTCGCGATTTGTGCGCCCCCATGGCGACCGAAGCGCCCGATTAAGCCTTCCAAGAAACCTCTCGATTCCAACCACGAGAAATACATTGCCCGCCCGACCGATTTTATCCACATAACCCCATCTAGAGCGGATCAAGCTAACTAGTGTGACTCCGCCACCATGCTTTGGAGATGACCGCCCACCGCCCGTGGTTGCGTTCCATGGTGATGGGCCCCCTTTTGGAGACCACATCGGAGCCTGCTATGTCCCAGCCCAAAGCCCCCATCCCAATCGTGTAAGGCCCTATTTGGTTAATTAGTCCTAGGACAATGTCTTAGGACTTCTAGAAAAAGGTCCCTCCATGATGTATTTTTTAGGGACTTCTTTGGTAAAAGTCTTAAAAAAAGTTCTTCCCGTTTGGCTTCCTAGGGACTAAAAGGGACCTTTTTAGTCCCAACTCCAAAAAAGTCCCTCGAACCAAAAATGTCCAAGTTTCTCCTCCCAACTACTACTTCACACCAATAGGACTTACTCCCCTAGCCATGCTTCTACATCAAAATCTGTCTAAAATCAAAAACATACGCCCGAAGCTTCAGCCCTTGGGCCGCTCCCCCCCGTGGAGAGGAAGGGGCACTCAGTCCACTCCCCTTCTACTCCTTCTCGACTCCCAAAGGGAAACACAAGCTAGAGGATGTCACGTCCGACTACTCATGCCTCCACCACGCATTCATACTCCCTAGCTAGCGAGCAAAGTGAGGCGGGGGGAGGGAGTGGACTCCGGTGAGATGGACCACCACGCATTCGAGACCCCCAAATTAGCCTTTGAGCAAAGTGAGGCGCGGGAAGGGAGTGGACTCGGTGAGATGGAGGTACTAGTGGCCATCCTGAATTCAAAAGTCGTCCCAAGCCATCAAGCCCCCTAACACGAGCCACTTCGGACTACATGCATTGCCGCCGGCCAACCAACCTACGCGAGCTCCTATAGAATAAATATTTTTTTGTTGTCTTGCCGGGGCCATGTGATGAGGACATGCTCCACTATTACCCACCGCAAAGACGCAACAAAAAGGGCCAAGTGGAAAGACACAACAAAAAGGGCAAAGTGGCCCGGTTGTAGTCGGGCGGCGGCGCGGTGAGCCTATGAATAATCCCCACCTTGCTTAGCTTGGGAGGAGGAAGCCACCTTAAAAGGAGAGCCACTCTTCCCCTATTGGACTAGTCTTTTTTAGGAGATTGGGCCTTTCCCCGAGTGGGTGTGTCTAAAGAACAGTTGGGGTCTAGAAAACCTTAATTTATTAGGCCTCGGCCAACCCCCACCTAGGCCGGATGCATCACCATGCCACCACCGGGCTAGGGGATCCAAAGGAGGTGCCTCCTATGCATGTCTTTGGGGCCATAAAGCTCGACTTTGTAAGATGCCACTAAAGCCCACGCCCCCCCCATAGAACAACGTTACGCAACTTCCCTCGCCGGATGCATCACCATGCCACCACCGCTTGTGGGGATCCAAAGTGAGGTGCCTCCTATGCATGTCTTTGGGGGTCATAAAGCTCGACACTGTAAGATGCCACTAAAGCCCACGCCCGCCTCCATAGAACAACGTTAAGCAACTTCCCTCGCCTTTGGTCGGGCGAAGATCGCAAGGCACAGGTATCTAGCTGCTCGCCTCGAGGAGACATAGATCGCAAGCTGGAATGCCCACCACGATGAGGCAATTGCCTTGGAAAGGCTTCCCCATGGGAGCCTAGCCATCCACATCAGGCCATGGCGACTACCCTTTCATGGCGACCTCCACGACTTTTTTCGGTACCACATCAGGGATTTATCTTGAAGGAGTATCGGCACCACACCGGGCTTTTGAAAGAGCACCTCATGAGCAGGACAACTTCGGGGATAGCATCATGGAGATAGCTACGTCACTCACCCGGGTGAGCATCATTAGGCTACACGATCATGAGCCTTCATCATGAGGTGGGAACCTTCATTGGTCAGCACCATGGAGATAGCTACATTACCCAGACATTCTTTGGCCTTGGCCCGGCCGGGAGCTGATCCGGTGATCCGACACCTACGGTACGCACAACTCCCACCATCGTCTTGGCTTGCAGATCTCCTAGCCGGGAAGGCGGCCATGAAAGTAACCACCACCCGTTGCCTAAACCTCCCACCGGGACGGATGAATGCACCTGTAGAAACTTTCGACCCAAGGCCTGCATCTCCAATCTAAATTAACCAACGGCCCGCACCACCGGTGGTATCCTTGTCTGATCTCTACAATTCATCACTTTGTGCAACAGCCCCGCCATCACCGGTGAAGGCCCGAGATGTCTCTCACTCCAGAGCTAGGCAGCTAGCCTCATCGCGCGGGATCCCATGTAGAAGCATGGGCGATGTCACTTCATCCCAAACCTTGTCTACTCCAGCCACAACACCAGAATGCCTGAGACATCGTTTCGTCCGCGGCATTGTCTACTCTAGGCACCACAACAACATGGAGCTATCGTCGGTGCTACAACCTAGTGAACCACCGGCAGAAGGGGCTATAGACCCACCCCAAAGCAAGCCCCGTGAGGAGCGCACTGGGCCAGCAAAACATGGTGACCGCTTTCATTAGCACAATCACACAATTGTTGCCAGAGCCACGATGAGCCAATTAAGAAGCAGGTGTTGCTTGATCAAAATCAGAGCAAACATTGTTGTTCATGGTAGCGTTAGAGTGCATGTCTCTAGTGGCTCGGGTGGACTCAAGAACACAAGAATCATAAAGGGGATGCAATGATTTATCCCGGTTTGGGCCAATCAGTGCCTTATGTCCAGCAACTTATGATCCTTATACATAAGAGCACCCAAAATCTGGGGTGTACAATAGAGTGTAAGGGAGAAAGAGAGAGATTTGGTAGTTCATTGCTCATTGCTGATCCTAGGGATGCCTCGCTGTTGGTGGAGCCTTCCCCCTCTTGCCATAGAGGAGGAAGGCGGCAGTGCGGTCGCGGGGATCTCTCGGTTGCTCTACTCTCGATTATAAGTAGAGCTCGAGTGGAAACGGTGAGGACTTCGAATGATCTACGTGGAATCATCCTCTCCCCTCTTATGATCCGACCTCCCCTTATATATTGAGGTTAGTTGGGTCCATGGCGGTTTGGGGGAGTTGTGCCTATGGTCTACATGCACCGAAGTCTAGGAGGGTCTTGCGGCGGCTATGTGTGGACACTTGGACCGTGGCAATGTCATGGAGCTGAAGAAACTGCGGGTGTCATCTAGCTACTCGTTTCGACACGTTGAGTGTCAAGCTCTAACAGCTTGGACCGGCGTCTCTCAGGTGAAACTTCAAGGCTTCTTGGTGACAAAGGAGGTCGACTCGGGAGGCTAATATATGCACGGGGTCGGGGGCCCGAGTTTGTCTTCTTGCATCACACCTCGTGCGTAACTTGTCGAAGGAGGGGTTGACAAAGTCATGCACGCTTGAGGCACTTATTTGGGAGACCCGGAGTTTGTCTTCTTGTGTCATGCACTTGTGTAACTCATACCATTGAAGGACATGTAGGAGGCAAATGATGCGAGAATAATTCTTCCGATTGTTCTTTGGTTTGACAATAGGGGACTGAATGTCTCATCATAGTCCATGCTAGCCTGTAGACAACATACACACTCATACGACTACGACTCCTTGGATCACACCACGGATCATCATTGACAACGAAGATGACACCGATGCTAGAATGATGATGCTAACAGGCTGCAGGCGCCCCAGACTGTGGGGTACATGGGGGGCGCCACCGGTGGTCGGCAATCCTTTGTGAGGGTGTTTACATCCCTTGTCAACACAGGAGCCACCCACAATGTCATTGGCACCCACACTACTCGGATTAAACTGGCCTCGCGGGGATGCCGCGCCGCCACCATGGTGCTGCGTGGCCGGCGGCACGCGAGCTTGCTTGCCAGCGTGCCACCCACACTCCAGCGCGGCGCGGCCAACCACCCACCCTTCGGTGGCCATCGTTGACCCCCGAGCCAACCGTGCTAACCCGCCATCGGGGAAGGACCTTGACAATTATACTTCAAGGCAACAAAAAAAAAATCAGCTGCCTGGGGAAAGATAGCCCCATGATATTGTTTAGAAGAAAAAAAAACTAGGCTTTAAACCCATCAAGAAACTCCATTAATTGTGGCGTTTTTTAAAAAAAACGCGCCACGGTTAAAAAAACTAAGTGTCTCACAAAAGATGTTATGTAGTAGTGTCTGTGGGCCACTGCAATGTGGTTGGCCTTCATAACTACCCCAAGGTAGTATATTAATTGCACCGCTCACATAGGCTGACTACCATGTTACCATAGGCCGGCGGCGTCATACCACTATTTTTGAGTTCCCAGCGATGAATAATAATCGGCCCCAAAATTCGCTCACAGTCAAACCCAGGGGCTGGAGGTTATACTCAGAGGTCACAACTACTAGGATATAAAACCTTTCACTTAAGTCCATTTAAAAGGAAACTAATAATCTAGTGAACAAAAAGCAAACACTGTACAATGGAAGGATTGAAGTTTAAACTCACAGATATCTTGAATCTAAACAAATTGTATATACTATGTACAATTGTTCAGCATAGTTCACTTTGCAACTTTGATTATTTTGACTGATCATTTTGAACTCCATTGCATAGGGTTTGGTTACAAAAGCTGCTATCAAAATAGAGGTGGGATGGAAATTGCTGTAGCATCTGGAATATTGAAGATTGTGGGCAACAAGTTAGGTCCATTGCTAATGAAAAAGTACAGCAACATAGTGGGTGCAGAAAAAAGATCTCCAGGAGCTCCATGATCAAGCTATGGAGATGAACAATTGGTTGGAAAAGAGTAGGAGATAAAGCTGTGCAGAATGATCCATCATTTAATTGGCTGAAAAGAGTTGAAAGGTATTGCTTACGAAGTTGATGATATTGTTGATGAATTCCAGCTAAAGGCTGAAAACCATGACACTTGTGGTGATGGTGGTGTTGTATCTAAATATCTTTGCACAAAACCAAGATCAATCATGTTTCAATGCAACGCTTCTATCAAGATCAACTCAGTCAAGAAGAAATTTGCTGGAATTGTGAGACAAAGAAACAACTTTAGTTCAATAACAAATAGTTTATCAGTTGGTCATCTTTTTTTTTCCTCGTGTAAACATGACAATTGGGGAGATACCCTTATTTCCTAACATTGATGCAGAATCCGTTATCGGAAGAGATAAAGAGAAGCAGGAATTAATATCTAAACTTGTAGAAATGGAAGACCAACAAATGATCAACATAGTTTCCATCATTGGACTTGTTGGCTCAGGGGAAAACTTGCTTGGCTAAGCTAGTTTTCAATGACAACATTATAGAGAAGCATTTCGATGTTAAACTATGGGTTCATGTATCACATGAGTTTGATTTTGAAAAGCTTGTCGGAAAGTTGTTTGAAGCTATTTCTGGTGAGAAGTGTGAACAAATTCCTTTTCAGAAAAATGAGCAAAACAATAGCAGACAACTTGACCAGAAAGAGGTATCTACTTGTACTAGATGACATTTGGACTGAGGATAAAATTAAGTGGGATCAATTCAAGGCATATCTGAATAGTGTGGAGAAGGACATACCTGGCAGTGGGATTTTACTCACTGCCAAGAATAGAAATGTTGCGGATGTAGTTGGATCCACATACCAATTTGACTTGCCATTTTTATCTAAGGATGATAGCTGGAAATTGTTCCAACAAAGCTTATTAATGTCCACAAAAAGGTCTAGAGGTTGATTTTTTGAGGTTGGAGAGCAAATAGTGAACAAATGTGGTGGGGTGCCACTAGCAATCAAAGTTCTTGCAGGTGTTTTGCATGGCAAGAAACATATAGACCAATGGAAGGACATGAGAGACAACAATTTACTAGATGCTGAAGGTGAAGAATATAGAGTTTTCACCTGCTTTGCGGATGAGCTATCTCCATTTGCCAACTCATTTGAAGCAGTGCTTCACAATATGTTCACTGTTTCCTAAAGGTTACATGATTGATAAAGAATTACTGATTGACCAATGGATTGCTCATGATATGATCATTCCGGTGGATGGTGTTGATTACTTGGAGTATATTGGCAATGACTACTTCAACTCTCTTGTGCAAATGTCTTTTCTACAAGATGTGAATGAAAAATATGATGGGAGAGTACAGTGTAGAATGCATGATTTAGTTCATGATCTTGCCCGATCCATCTTAGATGATCAAATCTCACTTGATGTGGCAAAGAAGACAAGTAATTTCACAAAGAATTACAGATACTTCAGCTTATGTGATGGGCCAAGAAATATTATTCCTAAAAATCTTTTCCAAAAAAGCACGTGCTGTGTATGCTAACAAAGTTTCTGATAGTGGATTTATCAAGGTGTGGAAGAATGCAAATCACTTGCACAGTATCACTATAGAATATGTTCTGACAAAAACAGTACTTGCAGCCATCCTTCAATTAAAAAATTTGAGGTACCTTGGGATTTCAAAACTAAGATGTAGAGCACTACCTGAAGCTATTTCAAATACATGGAGTCTACAAGCTCTACATCTAACCTACAGTGACCTTCTTGAGTTGCCAGAATCTATTGGCAAGCTGCGGAAGTTAAGGACATAGAACCTATCACACTCTAAAGAGCTCAAATGTTTACCAAATTCAATTGGTGACTGTTACATGCTTTCAAGGCTTGATCCTCAAAATTGCATAGGGATGACAACTTTGCCGAACTCTATTCAAAGAAATGAAAAGCTAAGAGTTTTGAGGCTAGGTGGCACCAAAATTGAAAAACTACCGTCAAGTGTTACAACAATGAAAAATCTAGAATGTTTGGACCTGGGCTACTGTTTAAAACTGATAAAGTCGCCTAGAGGAATGTGCAATTTGGAGAATATTCAACTTTTGAACCTCGAAGGTTGTGTGAAGCTGGTAGAGTTGTCTGAAGACATTAGTAACTTGAAGAACCTTCAAGTGTTGAACCTCAAAAGTTGTAAAAATCTTGTGGTGTTGCCTAAAGGAATTAGCAATTTGAAGAGGCTTCAAGTGTTGAACCTCAATAAATGTGAAAAGCTAGTAGAGTTGCCAGAAGGCATTGGCAATTTGGAGAAGCTTCAAGTATTGAACCTCAAATGTTGTACAAAGCTGGTAGAGTTGCCAAAAGGCATAAGCCAATTAGAGAAGCTTCAAGTATTGAACCTTGAAGGTTGTAGTAGCTTGAGAGGCATGCCTGTGGGCATTGGTCAGCTCAGTCAACTACAAAATTTGGACTCATTTGTTGTGTGTAAGAGCAAAAGTTTGCAAGAATATCAGAGCTTGGAAATGTGCCTAGAATTGGAAGCGAACTAAATATCACAGGTATTTCATATGTGATGAATCCAAATGATGCACATATGGCATGTTTGAAACAAAAAACAAACTTACAGAGGTTGGACCTAAATTGGATGGGAACTGACAAGGAAGAGGTGAACACTAAATTCGATTTACTAATACCTATACTGGAGCAGGATGTGCTTGATGGCCTGGAACCACCACCTCATATTAAAGAGATGGGGATTCATTGGTACTTGGGTAGGCAATGCGCACATTGGATGCAGAATCAAGTCAGTGGCAGAGTACAGAGGCTTGCTCACTTCCCATATTTGAGGGTGATGAAGCTAAACTTCTGCCGGAATTTGAAGCACCTACATGGTCTTGCAGAGTTGCCCTGTTTGGAGGAGCTTGAGCTACGAGGTATGCTTTCTCTTGAGAGCATAAGTGGAGGCCCATTTCCTTCACTGGTGAAGTTGAAGATGCATGAACTACCTCGTTTGGGAGAAGTGTGGATGGTAGCAGAGGGGACAACGCCTAATGATGGAGAAAATGAGAAAGGCCACTGCAATTTCACACCTCAGATGGCACCACTTCGAGTTAGTAACTGCCTCATAGAGTCAGAGATAATTGATTGTCCTCAGTTGGAGGTCAAGCCCCACCTTCCCCCATCGCTGCAGCACTTATACTTGTCCGGGAGCAGCGAACAGCTTCTGCAGCAATCAGCACGCGAATGCCAGGGGTCCTCTTCGTCTCCCAGTTTTAGCCACCTGAAGAAGCTTCAGGTATGCAGGATGACAGGATTAGGATGTGGAGGACATGGATGGGAACTGATGCAACACATGACGGCACTTGATTCATTGGAGATCAAAAATTCTAATGAGCTAACCAGGTTACCAGAGAGCTTGAGGTGGCTCACTTCCCTCAAGGCTCTGAAGTTGAACGATTGCAGTGCTATCCTCATGCTGCCAGAGTGGCTAGGCGAACTCCAGTCTCTACAAGAGCTGACCATATGTTCGTGCCGTAGGCTGAGAAGCCTTCCCCAATCAATGAGGCACCTCACATCCCTCCAATCGCTCGATTTGTCACTGTGCCAGGCACTTCACCAATTGCCAGATCGCCTTGGAGAGCTTTGCTCTCTACGCAAACTCGTCCTTAAATTTATGTCGGGGCTGACTGGCCTTCCCCAATCCATCTCCGGCCTCGCCACCTCTCTTCGACTGCTCAGTATGTATGATTGCCGAGGCATCAAATCCTTGCCCGAGGGGATAAAGGACCTCATGGCTTTGCAGGCATTGTGGATCCGGCACTGCCCTGATCTGTCTTTTCGATGCCAAAGAATAGTCGGAGCGGACTGGCACCTCATCTCCCATATCCCTGATGTAGAAATCGATATTCTGGTTCCAAATGTGTCTGATTGGTGGCAATTCATGTAGTGAGTTCATTAACCTCTCCCAATTCATGGTAGCAATTCATGCAGAGCACAATTCAGTCAGGTGATCCTCTGTTGCCCCCCCTTTTTTTTCTAACACTAGAGCATCCATGAACCCGACAAATGTCAAACTTATATATAGTGGATGCATCATGCATCTGTGAATAGCCTAAACTGACTCTGGTTTCAGGTACACTGGGCCTATTTGTTTTTATCAATTTTGGTGGTGCAACTGTGGAGGTGTGCAGTACGATGGCTAACTGTTGTAAAAGTACATGGTTGGTTGTTCAGATCATACTGCATGGTGTCACACACAAGCTAAAGAATGTGGTCACTACCATTCTATTGACGTAAGGTACATGCACATGGATCGATGATCTTGACCTAATGGTTTCTAACTGTCTGTTGTAAAATTTCTCCCTAGAATACTTTCCTTGTTTCAGTTATATGGCTAGTCATCAATTAAAAGCTCTATGAGTAGATGAATTTGTCATTGGAGCCGCACCCATAATTGACTTTGAGAATGGCATATACCTTGACGCTATTTACTTATTGCACTGCTGCTCATGGGGATGACAAAAAAAAAAGAGGATGAAAATATCTTAGTTAATTTGATAATGAATTATTGTGTATCTCAATTACTTCTCATTATCTGGCCTCTTCTGTCTTGCTCTAACATAATGTAAAATAACTAACACAACACATGCATATGTTTGTGTGCAGGTTAAATGAACCTGCCTGATTTGAGGTAGAATAGGCCCATCTGTGTGTCAATCCATTTTGGTGAGGAGATGCACAGCAAGATGGCTCATCTAGCCATTGTCCTTTTGTGAAGTGGCCTGGTCAGAATTCCTATTGCACACACGTGTCTCACAATATGTTGTGAGAATATGTAAAAACTTCTTGCTGTAAAGTTTATAGTGGAGAGCACTTCACATGATCCAGTGTTGTGCTAGTTGTCACTGTTTAGAAAATGAATACAAAGTGGTTATATTGGAAACAGAATATTACGTGGTTGAACTTGAAATCTTTTGCTATGGTGCAGCTAAAGAGATGGAACAATTTTATACTACTCTTTTTGGTTGTAACGTAGGGGAATACCGCTTCAGGTATTTGGGGATCCCAATGCACCACAGACAACTCCTCAATTCAAAATGGAGGAAGGTTGAAGAACGCTTTGAGCAGAAACTCTCTTATTGGAAAGCAAAGTACTTATCTTACGGGGGAAGACTTGTTCTGCTCAATTCGGTCTTAAGTAACCTACCCATGTTTATGATGTCTTTCTTTGAGATACCCAAAGGCGTTCTCAAAAACCTTGATCATTTCAGATCAAGATTCTTCTGGCAAGGATCATCAGACAAACATAGATATAGACTTGCCAGATGGGACATCTTATGTCGTCCTAAGGACCAAGGGGGTCTAGGTATCCTTGACTTGCGATTACAGAATAAATGCCTCCTGGCCAAATGGTTAGTAAACTTACTAAACACAAATGGCATTTGGCAATCTTTGCTGAGGAATAAACCTAAGATCAAAAACCCTTACTCAAGTTACAGCCAAACCCAATGACTCTCATTTTTGGAGAGGCCTCATGCATATCAAAGAGGAGGTGCTGGCTAAAGGTTCCTTTCTTATTAAAGACGGGACCAAAAACGAGGTTCCGGGACCATACCTGGGTCGGTGATAAGCCTCTCAAAGTTAAATATCCTTCTTTATATAATAGAGTTCGTGATCCTCATACAACTGTATCAAAAGTAATGACCACAAGTCCTCTTAACATATCTTTCAGAAAGGCTCTGGTGGATAACAAACTTGTTGAGTGGCTTAATCTAGTAGCCAGAATCTCAAATGTTGAATTGGTGGACGGTTCAGATTACTTTTTAGATTGGGCTTAACCAAATCCGGGTTATTTTTCTGTCCGTTCTATGTATCTCCATCTTATGGATACACAACCACCCTTTCATCATAGGATGATCTGGAAGATAAAAAATCCTCTAAAAATCAAAATCTTTCTTTGGTTCCTACAAAGGGGGTCGTCCTGACCAAAGACAATCTCACTAGGAAGAACTGGAAAGGGAGCCAGAAATGTATCTGTTGTAATAGGAATGAGAATATCCAACATCTTTTCCTTGACTGCCCCTTTTCAAAAATGATTTGAAGGATTACGCTACTAATTTGAACCAACCTAGATCCATCAGCCACATGTTTGGTATGTGGCTTAATAATCAGTATCAAATGATTAAAGGTTTAATCTGGGTTGGGGTGGCTGCTTTGTGTTGGGCTATCTCAAGCGATGCCGAATGATGTTATTTTTAACATAATGAAAACTAACTCCATTATGCAGGTTATTTTCGGGGAGGAGCATACCGGTTACACTCTTGGGGCTCAGCTGCAGCGTGATGATCAAGCCAAGGACACTCTCTCATCGATGAGCATCAAATTAGAGATGATTGCGTTAGAAATAACTAATAGGGGGTGGAGCATTTATTTCGTTTGCTTTAATTGTCCTGGTCTATGTTTAAAGGGCCTTGGCTTCTTATTTTGTTTGTGTCTAAGAACTTTGTAATAATGGGCTGTTTACATCCTCGGATGTAGAGGCCGGAAATTTGTTATCCTTTATCTAAAAAAAGCACCACAAGTAGTTATACCTATTTTGTTCTGGTAATTGCACTGCTGCTGATTTCTTTTCATGAAGGAAGATTTATTAAAATTCTAAGTGCCGTAAATCGAGTTGATACAAAGCCTTGAAAATAATTCTTCTGTCTCTGCCTTACAAAAAGAAACAAAGCCAACATTGGAATGACCCGAACACATATTTGTGATGGAGATGTAAAAATGCAGAGAAACTTGTACTGTTTCATTTATATTGTTGGACATGGTGAATGATGATGTGTTTTTGACCTTTAAGTAATTGCCTATTATTGCAGGTCAACTGCATCTTGGAGACTGGAATCCTTTATTTTTTTCTTCAGCCAGCCAAGATGAAAAACCTGCATGCATGGGTGACAAAAATATATACGAAGATCTTGAGCCATATGGAAACATATCCCAGTTTTGGTCTTTTGATGCGGCTATTCTGTACCCATGGTCTATGGAGTCCGAAGACGATTTAATCAAGAAGTTGTTATATGAAGTGAGCAACCCATAGGGCTATGGGGGATCCTCGAGCTCTGCTTTTCCATGAAGAGATGCATTAGTTTACTTACTGCGAAAAACACACGCCCGCGTCGCCCCCGCTCGGCGACACAGGCGACCCGAGGTTCCCTCCACCGCCGCCCCTGCCCTCACCGCCACCGAGGGGTTGGCGGAGGCCGCGCCGCCCCTAGGACGGTGGCGGTGGGGGTCTCCCGCCCTGCTCCGGCCCAGGGCCTCCATTCCGCGGGGGGATTGGAGCCGGCGACCATGGCTGTTCCGCCGGCCACGACGACGGGCGGCGGTCCTGGGCGGCGGATCCGTGCCCTTGTGGCCGGATCCGCGAGGTCGACACCGGATCTGCGTGGAGACGAGCCTGGTCCGGGCGGCGCTGGCGAGCGACGCTGGGAAGACGGCAACGGCTCGGAGCACCCGTACCGCGGTCTTCGGATGCTGGTCGGTTGGGGCTCCGGCGTGTCTCGGGCTGGTTTCTCGGCGGAGTCTGCGGCGCTCTGGCGGCCGTGGGTGGAGCAGCGTCTGCGGCGGTCGAGGCTCTCACGGCGGTGTAGGGGTGGCGCGATGTGGCGATGGCTGGGGACCTCGGGTGTCCGGGGCGGTCCTTCTATGCCGCCCCCCTCTGAATTTGGTCGCTGCGGGCGAGCGACGCCCCGATCTCGGCCGCCGGATGGAGAGAGATTCGCGGAGCTGCATCCGTGCGATCGCGCTCCGGGCGCGAGGACGGCGGCAGAGATGTGAAGAAGCTTCGCGGTCGCGATGTGTGGTAACGCGACGGTGGTGTTCCTCACCGGGACGACCGTGGTAGTGGTGCCGCTTGTCGCGGTCGAACGTGTGCAGCGGGGTTCGATGCTCCGGCGAAAGCCCTTGCCGATTCATTCTGGTCGAATGGCGGTGGCGTCCACGGATGTCGCTTTCCCTGTTGAGGGCGCCATTTCGGAACTTGAACCCTGTTGTACGTGGTCTCTGGGTGAAAACCCTGTTCCAGCTCTTGGACGAGCGACGGCGGCGCTTTTCAGCGTCGTGACCTCCTTGGAGGGGTCGTCTCTAGAGGCCTCGTTTGACCGGTGGCTTGGCCGACCTATCCTATGGTTGTTTTGGCCAGTGGTGACAATCCCGTCGTAGGGCGTGCGACCGGGGGTTGCCTACTTCACGCCAAGACATTTGCTTTCTTGTTGGTGGCCAAGGGTCGTCGCTTGGTTGTTGTTCGGCTACTTGCAGCGAACTACGGTGCCTGGTGTTGCTTGGCAATCTCTAGTGCGGTGCGGGACATCGTCGGAAGATGGCGCTTGCGGCAACGGCAACGGGTGATGACTCGGTCTGCAGCGGATCACGGCGGGATTGTTCAGCATGGCTGGACCCTCCCGGTGCGGTACAACGTCGGAAGACGGCGCAGGCGACAACCTTGGCTTGCCGGGTTTGATGGCGGTGGCTTCAGGCGAGGGAAAGGAACGAGATGATTTCGAACCTCGATGGTGGTTTGGCGGCTTGGTATTGCACCTTGGGGGTGGGGCATCTCATCTTGCTACCTCGACGGCAATTCAAGAAACGAGTCCAAAGTGTGGAGCCGTGTGGCGGGTTGAGGTCCCCGCACACGAGAGAGTGGTAAAACGGCGGATGTGGCGAGGCCCCCGCGCGTTTGAGTTGTTTGGACTCGGTGTTTTTCACCCCGTCGGGTGGTTTTGATTTGGTGCAGCAGCGTTGCGGCGAAAAGGTCCCGCAGGGCGGCGGCCTTCTCGGTGTGGCGGTGTCTGCGCCCCTATGTTCCTCTATCGACGCTGGATCGCCTCGCAGGTTTTCGTGATTGCAAGAGTGCGGTTGGTGGGTGGAAATCGCGGTTGTGCTTCGCCTCCTCCTGTCGTAGTTGTGTAGTGTTTCGCCATGTTGATGTCCCAATCCAACCGCCAGTGAGTATAGTTGAGCCGGTAACCCGCGTTGAGGTCCCAATCCAACCGGGCGAGTTTTTTCGTTTCTTTTTCTTTGTGTTTTGCGCAGGTTTGATTGTTCTGTACTTAGCCTTCTTGGCTTACCCTTCTTTTTAATATAGCGGGCAGCTCTTCTTCCGGTTCGTTTCAAAAAAAAAAAAAAGTTTACTTACTGCTTATACTACTACCATGTTGCCTGTGCTCAAATGTGCTGCAAATTAATATCCGTTGCTACCTGATGCCATTACTGAGTACGCAATAAGAAATTTGTTTAGTGAGCTGCACTGTTTATTCTCCATGGAAGCATATGGATTGACCTTTGTCAAGTACACTACTCTGCTCTGTCCTATCCAATGTATTCCCTTTTTTTTCCTGAACGACATAAGCCCTATCTATTTTGCTTCTGAAATTTGAGATCGATTTCATCAGGTTTGGCTCTGCCTGTTCAGTTGACATACTGGGCCTGTTGTCTTCAGTTATCTCGTGGTTAGCCACGTACAATTGATGATGGCAGACCATGATCGCTCGAGTCGGTAGGTGCGTGCGGCTGATGTGGAGTGGAGCGTGGAGGATTGGCAGGTGTCTGGGGATTGGTGGGTTCAGTTGTATGAAGTGCGCGAACTCTGCTTTGTCAGAATCAGACACACCCAGCCTTTCTACCAGAACATGCAGCGTTTTGTTTGACGATATTCTTTACATATGAAAAAACAAACAGTCCTTTTCACAAAAAAAAAAAAAAAAAAAAAAAAAAAAAAGATTTCAGAAGGACAAAGGCAAACGCTTTGTTCTATATATACTGTACAGTTAACATGATGGGTCTGTTTGCCATCAGTCACCACTCTTTACAGCCAAAAGTAGTTCCAGTGTTGGCCAAAAAAGAAAAAGTTCTTCCAGTGAGTTAGAACTACTGCGAGTGATACACGATGCGTTTTTTTTTCCTTGCATGATTTCAGCCTTGTATATGGCTTGGCTAATTTGAACTACTGGAGAAATGCCCAGCTTAGGCCACAAGCATGTTTGCGTTGGCTAATTTGAACTCTGGTTTCGGGTCGACCAGGTCCATATCTTAGAGTCATGCATACTCTTCTATTGCCAAGCATGTAGCCTCGAGCTGTGCTCTGCCACGAAGAAAACGCGTTACCTACTTACTGCTCACTACCAGATGCCATGAAGTAAATAAATTGGTGAAGTGCAGTGTACGTTTATTCTCCATGGGCGCAAGGGACATTCAGTACGCACGGCTCTGCTTTGTCATACAGACCCAGCGTTTCCATCAGAACATGCAATGTTTGTTTCATCTCTCATCCATTTTTTGAAGGAAAAAAATAGATGAGAGATGAAACAAACACCGCATGTTCTGGAAACGCTATACATATGAAAATTCACATTTCACTGTTTAGAACGTCAATCGTTCTGTTGTGGTGTCGAGTTAACATGATTGGCGTGCCTGTCGTCAACTACGTATCCTTCAGAGTTCAGAGCCAAGAGTACAGGTAGCAGCGAGTGATTTGAAAAATGCTTTTGAACTTCCTCAAAATTCGTGATGGAGAATGATTCAGTGGACTAGTAGCATGTTGTTGCCCTTCATTCGTGATGGAGAATGCTTTTGTAACTTGGCACCCTGAATTAACATAACTTTGAGAATGAAGGGCATGATGCTGGATGCTGCTATATATGCTGGATGCTGGTACGGCACCCACCCGCCCCTCGTGTCGTGTTTCACCGATTTCAGATCAGCCACGCCAATGTAAGACTAGGACAAGCAAGCCCAATCTGAGGCCTATCCCGATCGACGGGCAGCTAGCCATGGACGAACCTGCACCTGCCTGCAGGCGCGGAACAAGGAGCAGCCAACCAGCTGCCTGCCTCCTTGTCCTTGGCCATGGACGGCCCCAGTGCCTGCACTGCACGTGGAGGCGAGGGTGTGGGGCCACGGCCATGGCAGCGGCGCGCTACTGTGCAACGGTGGCGGTGCAGCGATGGGGGCTGCGGCGCACAGGTGCTCTCGCTGGCGGCAACACGACGGATCCATGCTCACCACCTGTTCGGCAAAATGTTCCACAGGTAGCAAAGCTTTCCATGTCCGTTTGTTTTCTTTCAACTTGCCTTGGCTTCTGCTTCTCTTGAGTTTTCCATTGCATTTGCATCCGTGGACTGGAAGTGGAGACTGGAGGGGCCATGTATATGTTTTGAAATTCAAAACTTTCCTTCAACGATGATTTTGCTTGAATGAACATCATCCTAGGCACAGTACTACCTAGTAATTAATAACACCAATATAATGCCTTTTGAACTCACTGCTCGCATGGAGCGGCGGGATCTGCAGTCTGGCCGTCAATGCCGATGGCGCGGCACTGGAAGCTGCAACGAAAATGGGCCGGCGCGGTGTTGCAGCTTGCAGGAGATACGTAGATGAATAGGTTGATGGTCCCCCAGCACACGCGGCGTACCTTTTTCAGCCTACGTTAAAATTAGAGTACTACACTGGTGCGCTGCCTACACTAAACACTGGTCCTAAATAGATGAATGGGTTGATGGTCCCGCATTAAACACGTACTGGTGGATATGGATTAAATTAATTACTTCCACACCGTGGGTGTAGTGATCTACACGGCGTGGCATGGGCTATATTTTTCACTTTGGAGGCTGCTTTGAAATCGTACAGGATTTTGTATGCAACCAAAGTTTTGGGGCACGGTTCAACCATCATCAACGCTGACTGACACTTCCAGTTCTGCACGCATTTCCTAAGGCTCTTAGCGCGCCTTTCCAACCAATAAGCATCCAGTGTAATGATATTAAACTCCAAGACGACACCATTCTTCTTGGCTTTACCATGCGAGGCTCATGAAATACACACATTTCTTTGCAATGAAATAAGGGATGCTGCTGGTGAAGGATTAAACTGTATACCCTGTGTCCCAAATTATAGATCGTTTTGGCTTTTTATGTCTAGATATATGATATATCTTAACTCTTAAAACATAACAAAATTTTTTTGTACCTAGAAAGCCAAAATGATTTATAAATTGAAACCGAGGGAATACTTGATAAAGATAAAAAGTGGAAATGGTTGAGTGCCCAGAGTTAACAAAGTCTCCAAATGTTGTATTGCCCCCATTTATTTGTATATATAAATGATCAGCTTTTACAAGTAGCAATACGCGTATCACCGCCTCACCGTAGACAGGTCCTTGTTCCAATGACAGATTCAAACAGGTATTCATATTCTAATGCCCTCGGGCAAGGGAATCTATGCTTTGCTGGTGACATTTTTTTTTTTTTTTTTTTTTGGGAAGATCCAACCAAGTCGGCATGCTTTATTTAGCTGCCCACATGCATTTGTTTAGTTTTTTTTGTTCTCAGAGCGACCCTCCTTTGCCGTGTCCTCTAGGTCCAAGATGCTCAAGTAATAAGCTAACTAGGTTGCAAACCGAGAGACCCAAACCTCCAACTAGCACACACTGCTCTAACGATTGTTTACGATAGAAAAGAGGGCAACATTTGGAGAGACCACAAACTCAAGCAACGTCAACACATCCGAGCACCTGGTATTACTAATGAAAGAATATAGATCCTACTCGTGCCATGATTCCATCATCCATTTCCTTTTGCTAGTATAATTTCTGATAGCACCTGTAATTTCTGTGCAGATTCCCATTATCCTCAGCAGATGCTAACTCCACGAGGAAGCGTCATGAGCTAGCAGAAGCATTGAAGCTTTAACATCTCTGGCCATCTAGATCTGGGCTCAAGCAAAGCTACCACATGCATTTTGCAACCCAGATCTAGGATCTAGGCAGCTCTGCTTTGCATACTTTGCTGATGTGAAAAGGAGGGGCAAAAGGAATAGATCTGAGCTCCACAAACCTCTGCTTCTAGAAACCTCTGCTTTGCACGTTGGATAGGATGAAAGGAAGCCAACATCTGGTGATAGCACAAGCAGCAGCATATCTGAGCTCCAGGTACTTAACTTTACTTTCAACCATGAATATACTAGCACCCTGTTCCTTCTGTTCTTTACTCTTGCTAGGTTCATCGATTTGTGCTCCATTTTGTACACAATCTGCATGCTTTCACTAGCAATTTCTTGGGCAATAACTTGGTCTTTCTCCCAACTATGGACAGGTAATCAAGGACCAACACCAAGTTGTGAAAGACGCCGTTTATTATTCTGTGATTCAAACTCTGAATTTTAATCTTTCCAAAATGAAGGCTGTAAGGGTGTTCCTGCAAACAAGCACTTGGGCAACAAAGAAGCTAAAGGGATCTGTTTTCGCAGGTGAGATATCCATATGATCAACCATTGCTGCAGGAGCTTCTGTGACGTCTTTATTAGCACTAGCAATACCGATAGCACGGTGCACAAATTGGCATGAAAGCACTATAGGAGCCAATTTGTTGCAACTTGTCAAAAATCTATTGTACTACAGTTCATTTGCATTGGCCCCATTTATTTGTATTGTTGAGTGCCCAGACTTAATAAAGTCTCTACATGTTGTATTTGCCCCATTTATTTGTATATATAAATGATCAGCTTTTACGAGTAGCAATACGCGTATCACCGCTTCACCATAGATGGTCCTTGTTGCAATGACAGATTCAAACAGGTATTCATATTCTAATGCCCTCCTGCAAGGGAATCTATGCTTTGCTGACAATGCTTTTTTTTTTGAAAGATCCAACCAAGTCGGCATGCTTTGTTTAGCTGCCCACATGCATTTTTTTTTTGTTCTCAGAGCGACCCTCCTTTGCTGTGTCCTCTAGGTTCAAGATGCTCAAGTAATAAGCTAACTAGGTTGCAAACCGAGAGACCCAAACCTCCAACTAGCACACACTGCTCTAACGATTGCTTATGATAGAAAGGAGGGCACCATTTGGAGAGACCACAAATCACAAGCAACGTCAACACATCTGAGCACCAGGTATTACTCTGTTTTTAACCAATGCAAGAATATAAATCCTATTCGTAGGATGATTCCATCATCCATTTCCTTTTTCCCTGCCTCCTGCTACTACAATTTCGCCTTGCACCCTGTAATTTCTGTGCAGATTCCCATTATCCTCAGCAGATGCTAACTTCACGAGGAAGCGTCACAAGCTAGCAGAAGCACTGAAGCTTTCTCATTTCTGGCCATCTAGATCAAGGCTCAAGCAAAGCTACCACCTGCATTGTGCAACCCAGATCTAGGATGCTCTGCTTTTGATACATTGCAGAGGTGAAAAGGAGGGCCGAAAGGAGTAGATCTGAGCTGCAGACACCTTTGCTTTGCACACTTGCATAGGATGAAAGGTTAGCCAACATCTGGAGATAGCACAAGCAGCAGCATATCTGAGCTCCAGGTACTTCACTTTACTTTCAACCATGAATATGCTAGCATCCTGTTCCTTCTGTTCTTTACTCTTGCTAGGCTCATCTATTTGTGCTCCGTTTTGTACACAATCTGCATGCTTTCACTAGCAATTTCTTGGCCAATAACTTGGCCTTTCTCCCAACTATGGACAGGTACTCAAGGACCAAGACCAAGTCGTGAAAGACACTGTTTATTATTCTGTGATTCAAGCTCTGGTATTTTAATCTTTCCAAAAAGAAGGCTTTAAGGGTGTTCCTGCAAACAAGCACTTGAGCAACAAAGAAGCTAAAGGGATACACTTGCTTTCACAGGTGAGATATCCATATGGTCAACCATTGTTGCATGAGCTTCTGTGATGTCTTTATTAGTACTAGTAATACTGATAGCATGGTGCACGAATTGGCATCAAAGCACTATAGGAGCCAATTAGTTGCAACTTGTCAAAAATCTGTTGTACCACGAATCATTTTGCAAACGTCATGGTTTACAATATAGATGCTGATTTCTGTTAGAATGATGCCAACCAACTCTATATTCCAAGGCCCAAAGGAGCAAATATACAAGTGTAAATATGCAATGAACCCCTCCAAGTAGAGGGACTACGCTCGTCCATTTGGATTATGTCTTCTACGCTTTCTGCTCTGAACGGTAACCATTTAGAGTTTTGGACAATAACTTGGCCTTTGTCTCAGGAACTGAAAGGTTTGAATACTCCTAAGTTACAGATCATAGCAACTAAAAATACACTCACTTTAGTGCTTGACTCTGTGCTATGCTAACCTTTTTAGCATCATTAGATAGCTTGTCCCCTCTCATGTTTTGTTATCTATTCGATTTTTCTGCACTTCGAGTACAAACAGTTTGCTTAATCAGAGGCTTATCATGGATTTGAAGGAAACCAATATTTATTTTCTATTTTTCGTATACAGTAGATATTTTATATGTTTGTGATTCCCTCACAAATATATTTGTTCCTTTTGCTTCATTATGTTAGGAACCAGAAGGGTGATTAAATCAATCTGCAAGAAGCTGCAGAGGTCGTCAGCAAAAAGCCACAATACTTGTTTACCACAGGTATATCATACTATCGGCTACTAATTAATAATCCAATGCTAACATATAACTGTTACAATTAGTCATACTTCATGACAGCAAAAAGAAGAAACAAATAATATGGTCAGCAAAAGAAAACATTATAGATCCAAGCAAATGAAACTTGTAGCTACCTTGAATCTAATAAAAAAATGTATATATATTGCTCAGCATAGTCCACTTTTCAGTTACTGTTGTTCTGACTGGTCATAGTAAATTTCATTATATAGGGTTTGGGCAAAAGAGACACCTTATACTATGGAAGCTGCTGTAGCATCTGGAATATTGAAGATTGTTGGCAACAAGTTAGCTCCACTGCTAATGAAGGAATACAGCTCTATAGTGGGGGCGAAAAAAGATCTCCAAAAGCTCCATGGTCAAGTTGTGAGATCAACGACTGGTTGGAAAGTGTAGGAGATAAAGTGGTGGGCAATGATCCATCGTTTAGTTGGCTCAAAGAGTTGAAAGATATTGCTTATGAAGTTGATGACATTGTTGATGAGTTCCAGCTTAAGGCTGAAAAACATGAAACTGGCGTATTGTGTCCGCATACCTATGGAATAAACCAAAATCAATTATATTTCAGTGCAAGGTGGCTACAAAGATAAAGGCAATGAAGAAGAAATTTGCTGCAATTGTGGAAAAAAGAAAAGATTTTAGCACAATAACAAATAGTTTACCAGCTGGTCACCCTGTTCATCATGTGAACATGACAGTTGGGGAGATGCCATTATTGCCAAACATTGATGCAACATCTATACTTGGAAGAGACAAAGATAAGGATGAGTTAATATCTAAACTTGTAGAAGTGAAAGACCAACAAACAATCAACATAGTTTCCATCATTGGGCTTGGTGGCTCAGGGAAAACCACCTTGGCTAAACTGGTCTACAATGATGGCAACATTATAGACAAGCATTTTGAAGTTAAATTATGGGTTCATGTATCATCACAAGAGTTTGATGTTGTAAAGCTTATCGGAAAGTTGTTTGAAGCTATTGATGGTGAGAAGTCTGAACAATATCCTTTGCAGCGAATGAGCCAAAAAATATATGATAAGTTAACCAAGAAGAGGTATCTACTTGTATTAGATGATGTTTGGACTAAGGACCAAATTCAATGGGACCAGTTCATGGTGCATCTGAAGAATGGTGCACCTGGAAGTGCAATTTTACTTACTATGCGTAGTAGTGATGTTGCGGGAACAGTAAGATCAACATACCAATTTAGCTTGCCATTCTTATCTCTGGGTGACAGCTGGAAACTGTTCCAACAAAGCTTAGGAATGCCTGTGGAGTCTGAATTTGTAGAGGTTGGAAAAGAAATCTTGAACAAATGTGGTGGTGTGCCACTTGCAATAAAAGTTATTGCATGCATCCTCCGTGGCAAGGAACTCATTGGAGAGTGGCAGGCCGTTAGAGGTAGCAATTTACTCAATGTTGAGGGTGAAGAAGCTAGTGTATCAGTATCTGCATGCTTGATGTTGAGCTATTTCCATATGCCTTCCCATATGAAACAATGTTTTACAGTATGTTCAGTTTTTCCTAAAGGTTACATGATAGATAAAGAACAATTGATTGACCAATGGATTGCTCATGATATGATAACTCCGCAAGCTGGTGTTGAGTTCTTGGATATTGGTGACAAGTACTTTAATTCTCTTGTGCAAATGTCTTTTCTCCAAGATGTGGCTGAAAACTTGTATGGAAGAGTCAAATGCAGGATGCATGATTTGGTTCATCATGATCTTGCCCTGTCCATTTTGGATGACAAAATTTCACTTGTTGTGCCAAAGGAGGCAACCAGTTCTGCCAAGAGCTTTAGATACTTCTCTTTGATTGAACAGCCAGAAAATCTGGCACCCAATATTTTTTTTAAGAAGACACGTGCTGTATATATCCCTTGGTACGGAGATTACACATATTTTGAGGCAATGAAGCATGCAAGGCACTTGCGCAAATGTCATGGTGGGAGATGTTAATGGAAACCAAGTCGACACCATATCACAGGTTAAATATCTGAAATATCTTGCCATGTCACCCGGCTGTGAAACGCTTCCTAAGGGTTTCTCAGATATTTGGAGCCTGCAAGCACTTCATGTAACACAAAGCTATTCACTTCTCGAGCTACCAAAATCCATTGGTAAGCTTAAAATGTTGAGAACACTAAACTTGTCAAGGTGTGAAAAACTAATGTGTCTGCGGATTCTATTGGTGATTGTGAAATGATTTCGAGCATTGATCTTTGCAATTGCAATAACCTTACAATGTTGCCAAGCTCTATTGGAAACCTACAGAAGTTAAGAACATTGAACCTATCAAGTTGTGAGAAGCTTAAAGTGTTGCCGGACTCTATTGGTAGAAATGAGAAGCTAAGGGTTTTAAGGCTAAGTTTCACAAAAATTGAGAGACTTCCATCAAATATCACAACACTAAGAAATCTTGAGTGTTTAGACCTTCTAGATTGTTGTGAGCTAGTAGAACTGCCAGAAGGAATTGGCAAGTTGGAGAAGCTTCAAGTTTTGAACCTAAATGGTTGTAAAAAGTTGGAAGGCATGCCTTTAGGCATTAGACAGCTGAGTCTAGTACAAAGGTTGGGCTTATTTGTTGTGGGAAAGGGAGAAAAAGTTTGCACGAGTCTCAGAGCTTTCAAATGTATCTAGGATTGAGGAACTAACAATCGTAGGTATTTCACATGTGATGGACCCGAACGATGCACACATGGCATGCTTAAAAAAGAAAATAGATTTAGAGAGGTTGGGACTAAATTGGATGTCAAAGAACATGGAAGAGGTAAACGCTGAGTTGCAGCAGGATGTGCTTGATAGCCTAGAACCACCACATAGGATGAAAGAGCTAGAAATTCATGGGTATTCAGGTAGGCACTATGCACGGTGGATGCAGAATCAAGTTGGTGGTGGAGTACAGGGCCCTGCTCCCTTCCCGTTTTTGAGGGTGATGAAGCTATCTTCTTTTCCGAAATTGAAAAATCTACATGGGCTTGTGGAGCTTCCTTGTTTGGAGGAGCTTGGGCTATTTTGGATGTCTTCTCTTGAGAGCATTAGTGGAGGCCCATTTCCTTCGCTGGTGAGGCTAGAGATGACTGGACTGCCTTGCATGGGAGAGGTGTGGATGGCTATGCCTGATGAAGAGGGGGGATGTTGCTGCTGTTTCACACCTCAGTTGGGACAAGTCTGCATTGGTAATTGCCTAACAGAGTTAAGGATTAGTTATTGTCCTAAGTTGGAGGTGATGCCACACCTTCCTCTGTCACTGCAAAGACTTCAAGTTGACAGGCGTTGAGCAGGCTCTGCAGCCACCACCAGCCCGGGGTGTTCTTCATCCCCGTTTTAACAAACCGAAGAAGCTTCAATTATGGAATGTGACAGGATTAGTATCCGGGCATGGGTGGGAGCTGCTGCAACATATGAGTGCACTCGAGTCATTGGAGATTATTCGCTTCTCTGGAGCACAACCCGATGTGCCTGAGAGCTTGTGGAGCCTCACATCCCTGAGGTCCCTGAAAGTGCACGGCTGGTTAAATATCCACGCTCTACCGAGTCGGTTGGGGAACTCCAGTCTCTGCAAGAGTTGACCATCGAATCCTGTGATAGCCTGACCAGTCTCCCCCAATCAATGGGCCACCTCACATGCCTCCAGGAGCTCATAATAGAATCCTGTGATAGCCTGAGCATGATTCCCCAATCATTGGGTCAACTCACATCTCTCCGGTTGCTAAAGATAGCACGCTGGCAATGCACTTCGCCTATTGCCCGACTGCCTAGGTAGACTCTGCTCTTTATGCAAACTCAAGTTTAAACTCTTGCCAAAGCTGATTTGCCTTCCAAAATCCATTTGCTGCCTCACCACCTCTCTTCAAGAGCTCGAAATCTATGGTTGCCCGTGCATCACATACTTGCCGCAGGGGATGGAAGGCCTCGCCTCCCTTGAAAGGCTCTCAATCAGGAACTGTATGGGCCTCACATCGTTGCCGCGGATGAAAGGCCTCGTCTCCCTTGGAAAGCTAAGCGTCTGTAACTGCCGAAGAATACGATCCTTGCCTAAGGGCATAAAAGGCCTCACCGCTCTGAAGGAATTGCTGATCCTTAGGTGCCCTGATCTGCAGAGGCGGTGCAAGAGGAACGGGCAGGATCGGCACCTCATCTCCCACATCCCTCATCTGGATATTTGATATCCAGATTGGCTTTAATACACTGCATGAGGTGATCTGTTACTATCCAGATCTAGAGATGCACTGTGATAGGAATGTGGAAGGTCTTTTATCTAAAATAGAGAGAAATGGGGGAGGACAGGCACCTCATCTCCCAAATCCCTCATCTACACATTGGGCAGTAATCTAACCAGGGGCCTCCCTATTAGTGCTTCATCTGGTGAGTTTGCTAACCTCTACCCATGATTCATTCTTGTGCAGATCTCCTACTGAACTTATTTCCTGATTTATCTAGATAAATTTATTACTAGTGTAGTGGCGTTCCGTGCATGCACAGTTTGCCAGATGCATGTATGAGTTGGGTAATTTGAACTCTGGTTTCAGGTAGATCAGGTCTATCGTCCATTTGTGTTTTCTTGGTTTTCTAGAGCTAAGGAGAGGTTATTTGTTTGTATTGCATGATCATGTTTCATTCATTTAATCATTTGGGTGCGGAGGGCATGGTACCATTTGTGCTTTTGTACCTCACAAACTACAGTAAATACTATTATATGATTCAGTTTTGTGCTGTTCTTAAAGCCTGTTTGCATGTGTGATTTGATTAATTTTTTCAGTTCAACACCCTCCCCAAGTTGACATAGATGTGTGCTGTGACTGTGATGCCACTAAAGGGAAAGCAGGAATACTGAGCAGTAGTCTTGTTTAGCAAAACACCAAAATTATGTAGTTCAGTATGCAAGAACCACAAGGAGTTAAAAATTTGTTTGGCTTAGTAATTTCACTGCTGCGGACACAGAAACTTCTGAGCTGCTCCATTTCTTGAATATTTTGAATGTGGCCCGTATTTTGGATTTCTGAATACTTGCTTATTATTTCAGGCCCACTGCGCTTGGCACAGGTGGCAGTCCTTGATTAGCCTGTCAGTCAAGACAAACAACCTGCATGGGTGAAAACATCGATGAACACCTTCAGGCAATTTTGTTTCAGTCTTTGAGCTCTTCTAAGTTCTTTGCGTATTCGAGAAAAAAAAAAAGCTCTTCTAAGTTCTAAACCGTACCTGTGGAGGACGATTTCAGAAGTTGATTTATCAAGTAGTAAGCAGCCCAAAACCAAAAGGCAATGGGGGGCATGGTCGACCTCTACTTTCCCAAGAAGAAATGCGTTATCTACTTGCTGCTCACTGCTTCCATCCTGCCTGATGATGCCATGAAGTAAATTGGTGAACTGCAGTGTTTAGTTCTCCATTGGTGGGAATGGAGCATTTAGTTGTATTAGGCGCACGACTCTGCTTTGTCAGACAGACCCCAGCGTTTGTAATGTATCAGAACATGGAACGTTGTTTATTTGATCTCCTTTACATATGAACAAAAAAGTTCAGATTTCACTGTTTCAGAAGGACAAACATGTTTTTTTTTTCTTTTGATGGAAAGAATGACAGACGTTTTGTTCTACTGTACTGTTAACATGATTGGTCTGCTTGCCGTCAGTCACAATTCTTGACAGCCAAAAGTACAGTACAGGTAGCAGCGCACTTGCGTTTGTCTGACGATATGTGGCCGACTTATTGTCAGCCTCGTGAATTCGCCGCCGATTACGGAGGCTTACTCAGAATGGTGCCGTTTCTCTTCCCATCTCCGTGGCGCGTGGCGTGGTTCCTGCTTGCTTGATATCGTTCGGTATGGTCGTATTATCCATTAACTATACAACTAGACAGATAGGCGTCTCAGACGCTCCCCTCAGGCTCGACGGCCGCGACGCCTCCCTGTGCGTAGAGGTTGCTCGTCGTCCGGGAGACAGTTTGCATTGGCAGTCTGCAGCATTTGTTCTTTGTTTTTCTCCTCATGAAAGGTGTTCAGTTGATCATGCTAAGGATGATGGCTGGACAAGCAAACTGCGTTATGGAACACTGAAAATGGTTTTTGCAATGCACTTGCATGATAAGTGAATGACCCTATACTTTTTGGATGACCTCCAGCAAAAAGGCTATGCTTTCAACTCATATAAATACATACACAGTCTCTTAATTTTATTTGAAGGTCGGTAGTAAGAGTGGGAGCTTAGAGCAATTGTTTTCTTGTTTAATTTATAGGCCAACTTTGCATTTTGAGGTATTGGAGGAAACAAACTTAAAAAGAGTTGTTGCAAGCAAATTAACACCAGGAGTGCCACCACGATGGCAGGCCTGATCGCCTATGTCGCGCCTGAGCTGGTGGTGAGCACGACGACGACGCCAATGGAGTCCGGCGGTGGCGGCACGACGATGTACCACATCAGGATGGCTAGCCTCCACCCTCGCCGTTTACCTCGGGAACCTCATCGACAGCCAGTACACTGCCATGTACCACGCCAACACAACGCTCCACCTCTACTTCCGGGGCGCACCACCTACTACTTGTGGATACTATATAAGAAGTTATATGACGATATATCAAGTAAGCAACAGTAAAGGCCTTGTTGGCATCCTCGAGCTCTGCTTTGCCATGAAGAAATGCATCAGTTTACCTACTGGTCACAACTTCCATCTTGGCTGTACTGAAGCAAGCTACTGCGAATGAATTTCCTTTGCTACCAGATGTTATGATGTAAATTACTGTTGAACTGAACTGTTTATTCTCCATGGAGCCATGGACCATTTTACTGTATTAAGTGCTTACTCTGCTTTGTGAGACCCAACGTTCTTATCAGAACATGCAGTGTTTTTTTTTTTAAAAAAATCCTTTGCATATCAAGTCTCAGATTTCAGAGCGACAAATGTTTTGTTCTGCTTCTGCTGTTCAATTAACATGATGGGTCTGGTTGTCGTCGGTTGATGGAGAGATTTAGGGAGCAGAAGAAGGACTTGCACATGGTCTTTATTGACCTCGAGAAGGCGTATGACAAAATACCGAGAAACGTCATGTGGTGGGCCTTAGAAAAACACAAAGTCCCAACTAAGTACATTACCCTCATCAAGGATATGTACAAAAGATGCGACGACATGTGTTCGAACATGTGATGGCGATACCGGTGACTTTCAATTAACATAGGACTACATCAAGGGTCAAGATCGAGCCCTTATTTATTTACTCGGTGATGGATGAGGTTACAAGGGATATACTGAGGGTGATATCCCTTGGTGTATGCTCTTTGATGATGTGGTGCTAGTGGATGAGAGTAGAGCAGGGGGTACATAGGAAGTTGGAGCTGTGGAGGCACACGCTAAGAGTCGAAAGGGTTCAGATTGAGTAGGACCAAGACCGAGTATATGATGTGCGACTTTAGCCCGACTAGGCACGAGGATGGGGATGTCACCCCTGGATGGACAAGTGGTGGCCAAGAAGGATACTTTTCGGTATTTAGGATGCGTGCTCTGAAGGATGGCGACATTGATGAAGATGTTAGACATAGAATCGCAGCGGGTTGGCTAAAGTGGCGTCAAGCTTCGGCATCCTATGTGACAAGAGGGTACCACAGAAGCTAAAAGGAAAGTTCTATAGGACGGCGATCGCCGGCGATCTTTGTATGGTGCTTTGAATGTTGGCCTACAAAAAGGCGACATGTCCAACAGCTAAGTGTGAGGCGAGATGCGTATGTTGCGTTGGTTTTGCGGGGCTTACTAGAAGGGATAGAGTTCGGAATGAAGATATTCGGGATAGGGTCGGGGTGGCCCCTTATCGAGGAGAAATTGATTCAACATCGGTTGAGATGGTTTGGACATGTTCAACGGAGGCCTCCCGAGGCGCCGGTGCGTAGTGGAGTTCTAGAGCGGGTAGATAATGTAAAAGAGAGGTGAGGCCGACCTAGACCGACTTGGGACGAGGCGGTTAAGCGAGACCTTAAGGAGTGGAATATCTCCAAGGATTTAGCTTTGGATAGGAGCGCTTGGAGGCTAGCTATTAACGTGCCTGAACCATGACTTTGTTTCCTTTTCTATCTACCCTAATCTTTATCCTTTTGTCTTGTGCCTTTCTACGTTCTTTTTTGTCTTGTTTCATATGGGTTTCATCTCTAGCCTACCCCAACTAGCTTGGGACTAAAGGCTATGTTGTTGTTGTTGTTGTTGTTGTTGTCTGGTTGTCGTCAGTCACAGTTCTTCACCATCAAAAGTGCAGGTAGCAGCAGACCGGTTGAGGTGCTACTATTACGAGTGATGCACGATGCGTTTATCTTCCCTGGTACAGGTAGTGCGTTTGTGTGATGAGACATGGCCGACTTCTCGCCAGCCTCGTGAGTTCGCCGCCGACTATGGCGTCTCCACGCCTCCACCCGTAAACCGTAGTCCGTGCCATCTGCGTGTTGATCCTGCCGTGTCCACGCCTCACTGCAGACAGCGTGGGGGGTACTGGTCAAGTGCCAACACCATTGTTCTTTTCGGCAAAGGCAGTTGGGCGGCTTGAGAAAAGAGAAGAGATAGTGAAAATCGAAAAGAAAACAACACAAAAGGGAGGAAATAATCCCTTGAATAAAAAGAATGCATAGCCATAGAGTGTTAAATTTTCAAAGAAACATGAATCGATAAATATTAAAATTTCTCTAATTGTTTGGTTGATTAAACTCCATAGAACAAACCGTACATATGTATTTTGTTTCATTTTCACTTGTGATGAAATTCCAGATCTTGGAACAATAAACACGTTCTGTTTTGGAGACAACAGGATGAGGATCGATGGAGCCTGGTGCCTCCCTGCGTTTGTGGGCGGTTGTCGGCAGTCTTGATGTGTCGTCGCCGACTACGGACTCGTCGCGTAGCGTTTAACCTCACTCTGTCCTGTCCACAGCGCTGCCACGGCTCCTCTATTTTTGTCATCGTCTTCGTCGCAGCCACTCAAACTTAGGCAGAGTGCTTTGCTCTCTGTACAGGGACCGTGGAGCCATGGTTGATCAATCCCGTGCCGGAGAGTCGAAGCTAGGCCGCATGCCGAGCGCTAGCGATCTAGGATGGTGAGGGGGTGGAAGAAACAGAAGCAGCAGGGCACGCTTGGTCGCCACTCGCCCGCACGGGCATGGATTGGGAGCGAAGCGCTGCACTGGTGCATCATTGGTCACGCGCGGACCCGGCCTGCTCACGCACGTGGAATAGCGGGCCTGCCTACCTGCCTTCCTATGGTGGGGAGTACTTGCAATGCTAATGCCCGAGCATTGTCCTGCTGTGGGGCTGTCGCCGGTCGCATGAGCACTCAAAACCAGTCGCAGTACGCGCCGCCCGTTCGACGAAATGCGCCACCACGCGCCCGTGGACTCTTGCTGCTTCAACGACAAGCAAAGCGCCGAGTGAATCGCAGTGCGCGCCACCCGTTCGACAAAATGTGCCACCACGCGCCCGTGGAGTCTTGCTGCTTCAACGACAAGCAAAGCGCCGAGTGAATCGCAGTGCGCACCACCCGTTCGACGAAATGTGCCACCACGCGCCCGTGGAGTCTTGCTGCTTCAACGACAAGCAAAGTGCTGAGTGAAGTGAATGTGAAGTTGAACTTGGTTCCTTGGTTGGTCAGCAGTCGCCATGGTATGTGCGCCACAACTCCACGGCATCTTCCCTGATATTTTTCAACATGTCATTTTCTTTTTGTTGAAGAAGAGTGAATCCATGATTGCTTCGGTTGGGTCCCTCCATCTTAATTGTAGCATCAATCATGGAGGCAGGCCCTGCTCCACGTTTACAGCTCAGCTTCCTCAATTTCTTTGCCACTTGATACCAAGACTCAGAGCCGGCCAATCACCCATGGCTGATTCTCTCCTGTCCTCAACGTTTGCAATGACAACACATTACTATGGAAGAATTGCAACATCCTAGAAGCCTTACAAATCATACCCCTTGAGCCCTTACATGCAAGCTGTAGGGTTCAGACACTCAGACATGTTTATACAAGGCTAAACTCAATAAATCTTCCTTTCTAATCTGAGGACACGAGCCATGTGTATCGAGCAAGACTACAATAAAATGATAGGTTGAGATCACATAGATGTAAAAGGTGCAAAACAGTGTATCTGCCCATCCATGACAAATTCACAGCACTTGAAAGTTGAAAGCATAATGTTACGTATCATACTCAAATTGTTTCAACATGAGGGACGAACATAAAAATTTCTCCATTCAGCTTGTTGTCCCAATCCTCTAAATTATGGCTATGGTCCATGGGGGTCCTCGGACAGTAGCCAGACAGATTTGCATTACTCCTTGTGTCCTTGTTAGTTGTTACGTTGCTTTCCTTGGTCTCAGTTGATTAGCTCATCAGGAAGGTCACAACTCACAAGCTAGCAGAAGCTCCCAACCCCAAGTGCTCTCATCCCTGGCTATCTAGATCTAGGCTCAAGCTCTGGTGTGCGTACATTGCAGAGGAGAAAAGAAAGGCCACATTCGGAGATGGCACGAATAAAAGCAGTACATCTGAGCTCCACAAAGATCTGATCTGCCCACTTGGCATTGGAAACAGAACTATAATTAATCTGATAATAACCAGATTGGCAAAACAGAACTAGAGACAACCTACAATGGCCAACTCCTCCAATGCCATGATTCCTCTCTTGAGCATCTCTTGCTTACGTCGCATCCAATGGGCCATCTAATTACCACATGTGCAGTGCCATCTCTGTTCAGTTTCACCTGTTTTCTGAAATGTCAGCATGTTCAGTTACATGGAGATCATTTGTTTTGGTTGACGTGTTTGGTTCCTTTCTCTCCATTATTTACCAAATCCTGGTCTGACTCTCTGAGAACAACACGGTAAATGCTATTAGTATTCCTCTACAAAACTATGATTATTAAAATGCTAGTACTGCAACTGCGAGTATTCTGACATGCTCTGTTCTCCAGTGCCATCTTAACCCCTTTCACCCAATTTGGCCTCTCCTTCAGTCCGATGGAGCGCCACCATTCTTATCCTCGTTGACAAGTGACATCTCAATACAGAGTAACTGATGCTGCCCTTGTTCCTAACATCCTCCCTACAGCACCACCACTATCTTGGGCACGCGAAAGAACCCCAGCCTCTTGGGCCATGCCGCGGCTCCAGAGCCCAAACGAGGATGAGCTGTGCGCGAGGGTGGTGCGGCCAAGGCGGGTGTGCCACCAGTGGACGTGCAATGGTGACGGCCCAGCGTCCCAATATGGCAACTGCGGCAACATTCAGCGGTGGTGCGCACCACCTGTTCGACGAAATGTGCACAGGTGAGGAAACAGTCGCGCAGTAGTTGTATCTCTCAATACAAAATTTATATTTGTCTGGTAAAAGACAAAAATGAGTTAAATTGGAGTGGCAGCATTAGTTGTCGCCCTCTCCTACGCCCCTAGAGGCGCCGTGCCGGCACAGCACTAAAGCTGTTATGGGAATTATCTAGGCATGTTAGTCGAGTGATACGATGGAGACAAAAAGGGTGGCTGGCCCTGCAATGTCGCTATTAGTGGCCTGCATTAAGTAAACAAACTGTACTGTCAAGCGTGAGCTTGCAAGACAAGAGCATTGTTTTGGCTCGGACAATGCACTTCCACCTATCGTGAGAACGAGAAATCCAGCTTCAAGTTCCTATTTAAGTTCCAAGTTGTGGATTTAGTATTGTTCAAACGTTATTTCTGATTGAGCCGTAGCATGAGGGATCACTTTTATTTTCGAAAGCGGGCTTGGCCCGTACTTCATTAAAAGAGTAAAGAGAGTTCATACGCGACTTGCAACATTTCCATAGTGAGATGCAGTGGGAATGGTACAAGTAAGAACTAAATTGGTTCTAACAGGTGTGACCGAATTCGAATTTCTCCGCTCGGTGGTGCTTGTGGACTAAAAATTATATGACTTTTGGTGACCTCATGTCCTATCACCAGCCATGGTCGGCAAGTTGATTACTTCAGAAGACCCAGCGCATGACTCTGCTTTGTCTAGCTCGGTGTCCTCTTTTTCCTTATCAATCACAGTCCTTTTTGAACGGATAATTTTTTTTTTGAACGGATCCTTATCAATCACTGTCTTGGCAACCAAAAGACTAAGACTCTCAGAGTTAGGCAACCACTCTTGGCTGCTTCTAACTTGTCAGGTTGTCCCGTAGATTTAGTGATGCTGGAGTCTAAATTACTGTGACTATGGTCCGTGTGGTTCCTTGGTCCCGCTTGTCAATAAAGATTTCCATCATCCTCATATCCTCCTGGCCAGTTCTTCACTCGGTAGGAAATGCAGCTGATCCCTGAGCTACAGGTATATTTAGCATCCCATTTTATTTGTTTCTTGCCTCGGTCACATTCATCACTTCCATCTCTGATATAGGCCTGCCTTTCTGCGCTACTCCTTGTGTGATTGTGTCCTTGTTTCTAGCAGTTGATTGGTTCACTACGAAGCATCACAAGCTAGCAGAAGATCCCAACTACTCTGGTCACTGGCTATCAAGATCTGGGCTCAAGCCTGCACTGTGCAACACAGATTCTGGGAGTCTGGTGTGCATGTTTCAGAGGAGAAAAGGAAGACCAAGTTTGGAGATGGCACGAGCAACGGCAACACATCCCTTAGCTCTAGGTATTTAGTTTATTTCTGACAAATAATGTTGCATCCTATTTTATTTTGGCTCTTGCTCTAGTCACGTATCTGTTCATTTCGTCTCTGACACCTGTACTTTTTGCAGCACATAATAGGCCTTCTTTCTATCGACTCTAATCTGGGCACTTAATACTGCTACACTCATCAGTCTTAGATAATCTGGGCACATGAACACTACTTGTTTGTCAGTTCTAGAGGCCGTGGTATGTTAATGTTCGTATCATAAATAGTTCATTTTCATCTACTTTGTATCTGGTACTCTCCTATGTCCTGCTCTCTGGTTTCCTGACATAGATGGCACATCTAATGTCAAGTTCATTATTATGTTAGAAGGAACTCATGATTGTTTGCAAAGAAGCACTTGAGCAATCTGAAGACCAGAAGGCGTGAACTGTACTTGAGCACCTGTTTACACAGGTCAGATATCTCAATTCTCAAATATATCATCAATTGTTTCATGCACTTCTATCACATTATTATTTGAATGAAATCTTCTATCAGATTGTTGTAGGTACTGATCATATATTGATGCAGCAAAGAAAAACTAATAATACTCAAATAAAATGCAGCAAATTAAGAGAAACTAATAATACTCACATGAAAGCACAGTAGAAATGTAGAATGATGTAGTTGCATCATGCATGAAGAGCCATATTTTGGTACAGCTTGTTTTTGTATCTTGCGTCTTGGCTTCATGAATGGCAGACCACTGCAAATTCATTTTGCAGGAAATCTCTGGTACAGTAGAATCTTTAAGAAAAATGACTGGAGTAGAAGCTGCTGCCTTATCTGCTGTAGTATGTGGAACCTTGAAGATTGTGGGCAACAAATTAGCTCCATTGCTAATCAAAGAGTACAACTCTATTTTGGGTGTCAAGGAAGATCTCCAAGAGCTCCATGATCTCGTTGAGGAGATGAACTTTTGGCTGGAAACGACAGCAAACAATTCTATTGGAAGTAGTCAATCATTTGTTTGGCTCAAAAAGTTGAAAGCTATTTCTTATGATGTTGATGATGTTGTTGATGAGTTCCAGCTAAAAAGCTGAAAAACTTGACTCCCTTTGGTGATGGTGGGGTGTCCAGATACATGTGCACAATAACAAAATCATTTGTATTTCAGTACAAGGCAGCCAACAAGATCAAGGCAATCAAGAAGAGATTTGCTGCAATTGTGAAGCAAAGAACTGACTACATTGCAATAACAAACAGTTTATCAGTGGATCCTCCTGTTCGACTTACAAACAAGAGAACAAAAATATGCCATCATCATCTAACATTGATGAGGAATCAGTAATTGAAGAGATAAAGACAAGCAGAATATAATATCCATGCTTGAGGAGAATGATGATCAACAAAAATTAAGATCGCTTTCTATCATCGGGCTTGGCGGGTCCGGGAAGACTACCTTAGCTAAATTGGTTTTCAATGATGATCACAGTATAGAGAAGAATTTTGAAGTTAGACTATGGGTTCATGTGTCACAAGAATTTCATGTCAAAGATCTCATCAAAAAATTGTTTGAAGCTTTTTTCTGACAATAATCCAGGACCCCATGCCTTGCCTTATATGACCAAAACAATCTCAGACAAGTTGAGCGGAAAAAGGTTTCTTCTTGTATTGGATGATGTTTGGACCAATTCACGGGATGAGTGGGAAGAATTCATGGTATATGTGAAGGGGGCCGCACCTAAAAGCAGGATTTTACTTACTACTCGCAGTAGAAGTTATGGTAATAGTGGGATCCATTGATCAATTTCACTTACCATTCTTGTCTCTAGATCTCGGTTGGCAACTATTCCAACAAAGTTTGATAACACCTCCTATAGGATGGAATTTTGAATTTGAGAATGTTGGGAAAGCAATTGTAGACAAATGCGGTGGAGTGCCACTAGCAATTAAAGTTCTTGCAGGTGCTCTCCATGGAAAGGATCGCATAGAAGAGTGGCAGGCCATGAGAGACAAAACAAATGTTAATGCTCATGAAGACAGTGTAACTGCATGCTTAAGGTTAAGCTATTCCCATTTGCCAACTAATCTTAAGCAGTGTTTTACAATATGTTCAGTGTTTCCTAAAGGTCATAAGATTGACAGAGAACAACTGATTGACCTATGGATTGCTCATGATATTATCAGTCTAGAAGATGGTGTTGATTGCTTGGACTTGGAGTATGTTGGCCTGAAGCACTTTAATTCACTTCTACAAGTGTCATTCCTACATAATGTTGAAGAAAAATATGGGAGAGTGACCTGTGGAATGCATGATTTGGTTCATGATCTTGCCCTATATCGCGGGTGATGAAATTTCACTCGACGTGACAAATGAGGCAAATGGTACCACAAAGAGCTATAGATATTTTTCTTTTGATTAAACGACCAGAAAATATGATTCCCAAAAATATTTTTAGAAAGACACGTGCTTTATATATGCATTGGTATGGAGATCACATATATGGCATGGCACTGAAGCATGCAAAAGCAGTTAAGAGTGTGAGGGTGGGATTTATCAGTGCAAAGAAATCAACACAATATCTCAGGTTAAGTATCTGAAATATCTTGCCATGTCATTACAAAGTTGTGAGACACTTCCTGAGAGTATCTCAGATATTTGGAGCCTGCAAGCACTTCACATAACACATGGCAGTTCACTTGTAAAGCTACCAAAAATCTATTGGTAAGCTGAAAAGTTGAGAACACTTAACTTGTCTGGCTGTTTACACCTAAAAGAGTTTACCGAATCTATTGGTGATTGTGAAATGCTTTCAAAACATTGATCTTTGCAGTATCAAGCTTACAACGTTGCCACACTCTATTGGTAAGCTGCAAAAGTTAAGCACACTGAATCTATCAAGATGTGGAGGGCTATACTGTTTACCAGATGCTATTGGTGATTGTAAAATGATTTCAAGCATTGACCTTTCCAATTGTTGGGGCTTACAGTGTTGCCAAACTCTATTGGTAAGTTGCAAAAAGTTAATATCACTAAACCTATCATGGTGTCGAGGGCTAAAATGCTTACCAAATTCTGTTGGTGATTGTGAAATGATTTCAAGCATTGATCTTTCCAATTGCTTGGGGCTTACAGTGTTACCAAATTCTATTGGTAAGCTGCAAAAGTTAAGAACACTCAACCTATCAAGATCTGAAGGGCTAAAATGGTTACCAAATTCTGTTGGTGATTGTGAAATGATTTCAAGCATTGATCTTTCCAATTGCTCGGGGCTTACAGTGTTACCAAATTCTATTGGTAAGCTGCAAAAGTTAAGAACACTCAACCTATCAAGATCTGAAGGGCTAAAATGCTTACCAAATTCTATTGGTGATTGTCAAATGATTTCAAGCATTGATCTTTCCAATTGTCGGGGCTTATAGTGTTGCCAAACTCTATAGGTAAGCTGCAAAAGTTAAGAACACTGAACTTATCATGGTGTCAAGGGCTTAAACGCTTACCAGATTCTATTGGTGATTGTCAAATGATTTCACGAATTGATCTTTCCAGCTGTATGAGGCTTACAAGGTTGCCAAACTCTATTGGTAAAAATGAAATACTAAGAGTGTTGAGACTTGGTGGGACCAAAGTTGAGATGCTACCATCAAGTATCACAAAACTAAGAAATCTAGAGTGTTTGGACCTTGAGGGTTGTTGTGAGCTAGTAGAGTTGCCTGATGGCATTAGCAACTTAGAAAAGTTTCAAGTTCTGAACCTAAAAGATTGTGGAAAATTGAGAGGAATGCCTGTAGGATTTGGACAGCTTAGGCGAGTACAAAAGTTAGGATTGTTTGTTGTCGGAAAGGGAGAAAAGTTTGCAGGAATCTCAGAGCTTGCAAATATATCCAGAATTGATGAGGAACTAACAATCAGAGGTATTTCACATGTGATGGACCCAAATGATGCACACATGGCATGCTTGAAACAGAAGACAAACTTACAGAGGTTGAGCCTAAATTGGAGGGGGGATGATGTGAAAGAGCTGAACACTAAACTAAATTGGATGGAGGATGGTGTAGAAGAGTTGAATACTACATTGGTGCAGGATGTGCTTGATGGCCTAGAACCACCACCTGTGATTAAAGAGCTGGAAATTCATATGTATACAGGTAGGCAATATGCATGGTGGATGCAGAATCAAGTCATTGGTGAAATACAGGGCCCTGCTCCTTCCCATTTTTGAGGGTGCTGACGCTATATAAGTTCAAGCTTGAAGCATCTACATAGGCTTGTGGAGCTACCTTGTTTGGAGTTGCTTCAGCTGAAACAGATGCCTTGTCTTGAGAGCATAAGTGGAGGCCCATTTCCTTCGCTGGTGAAATTGGAGATGAGTGAACTGCCTTGTTTGGGGGAGGTGTGGATAGTAGTAGAGAGGACTATGCCCGATGGAGAAGAGGGTGGAGGCTGCTCCAATTTCACACCTCAGTTGGGAAAGGTCCGAGTTGGTAATTGTCTATCAGAGTTAAAGATTACTGATTGTCCTAGGTTGGAGGTCAAGCCGCACCTTCCTCTGTCACTGCAGCATTTGCAGTTGCAGGGCAGTGAGCAGCTGCTGCAGTCACCAGGCCAATGCCTGGGGTCCTTTTCCCCCAATTTTGACCAATTGAAGAAGCTTCAATTATGCCATGTGACAGGATTAGGATCCGGGCATGGGTGGGAGCTGTTGCAACACATGACAGCACTCGAGTCATTGGAGATCATTAACTTTTCTGGAGTGCAAACCGAGCTGCCCGAGTCACTAGGCGAACTTCGTTCTCTTCAAGAGTTGACCATCAAATCCTGTGATAACCTGACCAGCCTCCCCCAATCAATGGGTCAACTCACATCCCTCCAGTTGCTCGTAATAAAATCATGCAAAGCACTTCAGCAATTACCTGATTGCCTAGGAGAACTCAGCTCTCTTCGCAAACTCGAGATGACATATTTGATGGGGCTGACTTGCCTTCCCCAATCCATCTCCCGCCTCACCACTTCTCTTCAAGAGCTCAAAATCAATGCATGCCCACACATCAAATCCTTGCCGGAGGGGATAAAGGGCCTCACCGCTCTGCAGCTATTGAAGATCCATTGCTGCCCCGATCTGGAAAGGCGCTTCAAGAGAGGAAACGGGGAGGACTGGCACCTCATCTCCCACATCCCTAATCTACAGATTATGGAGCGAGCGCCATATGCCTCATAGTGATTCATGTGGTGAGCTCGTTAACCTCTATCCACTATTCATTCTTGTACCGTGTGCTTTGGGCGGGCGTGTGGACAATTTTGAGGACTCTCTTAGGGACATCACATGCCACTACTTGCTTGGTGCCAACTGCAGAACAACTGAAATTGTGTCAACTGATTGCAACAAGCAGAGCACATTTTAGTCAGGTGATTCTCATTCTCTTGTTTCCTCAATCCTTTTTTTACAAACACAAAAGCATGCATGAACCACCTGAGAAATGTACAACTTATGTTGGATGCATGTGTGTGTATGCTAAATTGAACTATGTTCCAGGCACACTAGGCTTAAGTGCATGGGTGTGGAGGAGGTGCACAGAAGGATGGTCCATCTGCTCATTGTGCTTTTTGTGAGGCATATGGTATGGTGAGATCCTATTTCACATGGCCATCTGTATTGACGTGCGTTACATGCACATAGCTGGATAATCCTGACTCCTAATATGTTTGTGAGAATTTGTGAAAAAATTCTGTTTTTGAATTTTATAGTGGGGGAACACTTCACATGATCCTGTGTTATGCTAGTTGTCATGTTAACTTATTAATTGGTATTCAAGTTTGGAAAAAGAATATTACGTTGTTGAACTCAGCAAGCGCCACAAGTAGTTGTAACTGGTTTGCTTTAGTAATTGCACTGCTGCTGATGGATTTTTTTTTTTTTTTTTTTTTTTTTTTTTTTTGAAACGCAGAGAAACTTGTTGAACAATTTGAATGGGGTGTAGTTTTGACTTTTAAGTAGTTGACTATATATTGTTGCAGGTCAACCGCACTTGGGAGTCCTTGTTTGCCTGTCAGGCAAGAATGAAAGACCTGCATGGGTGCAACAAGTATATTTTTTTTTTTTCGAAAGCGCACTCATTGGCACGTACTTCATTAAGGGAAAATAGAGTTTTACACGTCGCACACTTTAGCCAAAAAGAATTAGCCGAAGCGCACGAAAAACACGCATACAAGAATCACCGGCTTCAACGGTGGTGCGTTACGGTTGTACTAAAGTTAAAGTAACGCGCGACGAGTGTTGGAGGGGCGTGTCCGCGGCTACAGGTCAAGTCAGGAATCTCCCGGTGCTAAAAGCACCGGGCGCATCAAGGGGAAGATCTCGGCGCATATGCTTCGCTTGCCGGATGAAGCGGCATCACGAAAGTGCTCCTCGGGCTTATGTTGTAGCTCGGGGACGGGCGCCGCCACCTGGCGTCCCTCCAGCTTGTTGAGCATCTCTAGCAACGCCGTCCGCTCGGTGCTCCGGAGGGGGTCGTGGCTTCGGTTGCTTCGCATGGAGACGAGCACGTCGTGGCTTTCCAATCTTCGACGAGGGACCTTGGACGAAGCGGAGGGTGGGGCTGGCCGCGAGGATGGGCTCGCCGAGCGGGAGGGTGATCGACGCCGATGAAGTCCTGGACGGAAAGCAGCAAAGGGCGCGGCGCGTGCTCTCGAGCGAACCCCCAGGCGGCCCCGGATCCGGTGGCAGTTGGGTGTCCCCTGCGTTAGAACTTCCGACTCATCCCCTTGGCCGGACGCGAGGGAGGGGAAGAATTTTGCACATTCTCCTCCCCGGGAGGACGGCTCGGCATCCCGAAGGCCGCGTGGAACCTCGCAGCCGGTGAGGGGGTCGGGGTAGGCGCTGCGTGCACAGGGCGCTTGGCCCATTTGTTGGACTGGACACGTCGCGCTTGCTTCTCCGGCCGATCTTCGCGGAAGGCAGTTTTGGCGGCCAGCCGGTCACTGCGGCGCGGTACCCAGTTGTCGTCGACGACCCTCGTTCCTCGCTTGCGCATATATGATGAACATCTTGATGCTATACGTAAACAAATCCGGTGCCGCTAATCTGTACTACATGTGGCCTGTGGGGACGAGTTAAGAAGTTGATTTATGAAGTGAGCAGCGCAAAGATCTATGGAGGAACCTTGGTCTCTGCTTTGCCATGAAGAAATGCATTAGTTTAATTTCTAATACTTACTACTCCCACCTTAAGTGTACTCAGGTGAGCCGAAAATTTTTCTTTGGTACCTGATCCATGAAGTAATTTTTTTTTTAAGAATATGGCAGGAGCTCTGCCTCTCCATTAAGCAAGGAAAGAGTTTATGTACAGAAAGTGCCATCGGCACAAGAAACCCCCAAGAACGCACAGATTAAAGTAAAATACACAGTACACCTACAAGGTCTAAGTCAGGTTGTTGAACACCCTAGAGCATTGGTCATTAAGTAATTTTGTTTCGTGAAGTGCACATTTTATTCATCATGGAGGAATGGACCATAGAATTGCGCCAAGCGCACAACTCTGTTTTGTTCTACTCAACATAACCATCGGAACAAACGGTGCTTGTACTGTACAATACATCTCGGAACAAAAGATGCCACACTCTATGTGTGATGATCAACATGATGAGCCTCCCTGCATTATCATCAATGATGACGATGACGCCGCAGTTTTATTTGAGGAATTGAGTTGTCGTCGGCAGCATCGTTGAGTCGTTGCTGACTACGGATTAATCGCATTTAACCTCACTCTGTCCACCGCTCCCTCCCCTGTTATCGTCTTGGTCGCAGCCACTCAAAGCAAATACAGAGAAGGCGTGGAAGACGGGGCAGGAGGCTGCAGGCCCAGCACGGCACGGGAGAGGAATCGCCGCTGCCTGCCTCGTTCTCCATGACGCTGCGTGCGCGGGTGGTGACCTGTCGCATGCGACCCCGTGTACTACTGACGTCTGCGCATCGCCGTCGGACCACTTCTCGCTCGCTGCAACAGGAGGCGGTGCACAGCTGCCCACCACCTGTTCGGCAAAATGCGTCACCGGTAACAAGCTGTCCAAATCTCGCGTCTTCTTATTTCAACTCCTGAGTTTTCTTCTCTTGAATTATCCACTGAGTGCGTGGAGGAGTTGCCATAGGCGACACGCTGCCCCAGGAGCTAAGTAGGCAACAGTGATGTAGCCATGGCCGCATAACGGGCGAGCTTTTGATTTTTCTAGATAACTGACGAAATTTTTAGCTTGGGACCTCTTCAGGGAAGACAAATTATTACACCATTATTGTTAGATACATACAGTAGCTAATGCTACTCAAGCACAACCAAAAGTCATGACTTAAAAAGTTTAAGAGGTATGATACTATTTGTATAGATGATTTTACAGAAATCGTGAATTGGCCACAAAGAAAGCAAAAAGAAATAAGAGATGCCCACTAGGCCGTGCAATTGGTCAGGAACTCAGGATCAAACTTGAGACCTCAAACTTCTCTCTTTTTGCCTTATAATTGCACCGTTGAGTCACTTGTGATAAAGTGTATGATACTATTGTTTATTAATTTTCACACATCTTGTATTTACTATATATTTTGACCTCTATATGTTTTCAGATGAAAAAAATAGTTGAACTAAAATAAAAACATGAATTTCAAACTTATATGAAACTTTTGGTAACTCAAATAATTTTAAATAAAAAAGTCACCACCTACAATATAAAAGTTCGTCTTCATCAGACTTGATTTGCACCTATGACGGGTCAAATTTCAAACCGCCTCTACAAATGGCTCTCTCTATTTACAGAGTTATTAGTTGGAAACATGAGACATCTCTAAACCTGGGATTTGTAGAGAAGGCTGCCACCTCTGAAGGAGGTAGCAATACCAAGCGACAAGATTCAGTTCCTATGAAATATAACCGATGTCCTCATAGCTTCTCGTGAGCTAGTTCTTTAGTAGAATGACTAAGAAGTTCCTATGAAATATAACTGATCGATTTATACATGCAAAGAGCATCAAGAGCCAACAAAATTCATCTCTGCACTAGAATCCTCACATAGTCTATGTTTTATGAGATGGATCAATAATTATCATTGATGTAAGGTGACATCTCACCTTGTTTATTTAGAAAAGTACATAGACCAAGCCTACCATTGGTATTGTATAAATTTGTTTCCAAAAAGTACACAAAAGCTGTCCAGAAAATCCCCAGAAACTAAATTTGTGTTCAATTTACCCTCCAGATTTTCAACTAGTGTGCCCCTAATAAAAGTTGTCTTTTTTTCCATTTATAAGTTGAGTTTTAGGGTGATGGAGAATGCCATACCTTCTGTTACAAAAATACACTATAAAATCATATTAAGAGATACATTGAACCATCTAAAGGATCTCAAGGAGCAAATTGAATACAAAAATAGTTAAGGGGGTTATCCGGACAACTTTTCTATGATGGGGAGTAATTTGGACCTTTTCTAATTTGTTTTGTCCATTAAAAGTATGTATTTCCTTTGCTAACCCAATCCATGTCACTGCTGGAGCTTGCTCTGTTTATCTTATTTAACATGGAGATCCCTTATCCTGTGCATCTCTGCTGCTGCATCCCTCATGGAGATCCTCTCTGTTGGATTCTGCTTGCTGCATGACAATGCAAGTTTTGTGATGGACAACATGACCTTGCTGATGTCTTCCAATGAATTATGTGCATCCTGCAAATTACATCCATATGATTCTTCCATGGAGAGTAGCACTGGATCAACAATCTTCAGTAGCATTTCAGGAAATGCATTCTCAGCATGCTTTTGCAAGGTTAACCCATTTCCAAACATGTCATGAGTGGGCTCCATGCCTGTAAACAACTCCAGGATGATAATACCAAAGCTGTATACATCCCCACATTGTGAAACTTGACCACCTCCCCCATATTCTACATTGAATAGACAAATACTAGTTATTTGTAGCTCAATATTTCAAATTTGAATGGAATGTAATATTTTAAGTTTAATTACCTGGAGCAACATATCCAATTGTCCCTCTTATTCGATTGTGCTCGTTGAGTTAATGAGCTGCTCACTTTCTGAGAAAATAATAATCTTTGCAAGGCCAAAGTCCCCAACGTGAGCAACAAAAATCCTGATCGAGAAGAATATTGCTTGGCTTTAAGTCACAGTGAACTATTGGTGGTTCACAATTGTGCAAATAATCTATTGCATCCGCAACATCAGTGGCAATATTTAATCTTTGTTCCAATGTCAAACCCTGCCATTGCTGCGATGCATGCACATCTTGATGTAACAGCCCATGTAGACTTCCATTAGCCATGAAATCGAAAACAAGTGCTTTGAAGTCATTGTGGTTCGAATCAGAACTTGAGCAACTAGTTATGACACTGATCAAATTACGATGACGAATCTTACTAAGTGCCTCACACTCAGCTATGAAACTTTTGGAAGAGCCAGACTGTTGAAGATCAAAACCTTCACGGCAACTGTAGTCATCTTATTTTTAGTAACAAGCTGCACTTATACACAGATCCATACCTTCCTGTACCAAGCAAATTGTTTCTATCAAAGCCACTTGTTCCTTGAACCAATTCAGCATAAGAAACTCTAGGATATCTGTCATCTGTCAAATGAAATCCTGATAAGGTTTGTGACTGAGGTCTTGCTTTCTTTCTTAATGAGATCAAAATAAGCACCAGACTAAAACACAAAATCGTTCCAGCAATTGGTACTATCACTTTCAAAATGAGACCATGTTTCCTTTTACTCTGCTCCATGGAATTTTGCGTGCATGGAGATAACTGCAATTGTGAAACACCACCACAGAGCCCCAAATTCCCTTCTAACATTAAACCAGTCATATTACTGAACACACCATGTATTGGAACGGCACCACTCAGAAGGTTGAAAGACAGGTCTAACCTGTACAGGGATGTCATATTTTCAAAGCTTTCTGGTATATCCCCAGACAATTTGTTGTGTCCAAGATACAGCTCTTCCATTCCACTAATCAGTCCTATTTCTTGAGGAATCCTACCTGAGAGTGCATTTTTTGTGAGATTTAGCAGCCTCAAGCCCCGCATTTGGCTGAAAGATTCAGGGATGCCATGGTTGAAGGAATTACTGTCCAACCGAAGGCCAATCAAACTCTGGCAATTGCTGAGTGCATCAGGTAGTGGCCCCGATAAGTTATTTCCAGAGATGTATAAGTATGCAAGATTCGTCCAGGCTGCCGACTTCAGCTGGAAGATAACCAACGAGATAATTTCCTGACAAATCTAGAAGGTCTGAGAGGGATGACAGGCTAAATATCTCTATAGGCAATGAACCATTCAACTTATTGTTGTTAAAGGTTGCTACAGTTATCTCCTGTAGACTTCCTAGGCTTTTTGGAAGAGTTCCTTCAATCTTGTTGTTATCAGTGTAAAGATTTAGTAATTTTGTCAGGTTTCCAAGGGAGGATGGGATGGACCCCGTCAACAGGTTGTGATCGACCCCCAAATATTCAAGTGAATTTAACCTTCCAATGCTCTCAGGCAGGGTACCAGTAAGTCGGTTATTGGAGAGTGATAACAAATTTATCTTCACAAGATTGCTGATGTGAAACGGTATGTTTCCTGAAATCTCATTGTAGGAAACAGCTAAGTCTTGGAGTTCTGATGATAGGTTGGCAACAGAGCTTGGAAGCATGCCGCCAAACATGTTGTAATGTATTCTGAATTTTTGGAGGCGTGTGCAGTTTGTCAGCAATGTCATGAACTTCCAGTCCAGTGGAGTAGTTGCCACAAGGAGATTTTTGGCAAGAATCAGCACTCTAGGGCAAACCATTCCAATCTCTGGAGGGACATTTCCGGTGAAAGCATTATTCCCAATGTCTAGATCCTCTATCCCTGTAGCATTGGCAAGGGAGGCTGGGAGGCTTCCTGTAAAGTGGTTATTGGCAAGCAAGAGGTACTGGAGTTTAGGAAGCTGATTCCCCAAGTCAGAAGGCAGCATGCCGTGCAGCAACCAATTTGTCGCCAAACTAATGTGGCTTAGTAAGGAAAGATTGAAGAGCGTTGGAGGGATAGTGCCCGAGAGGTTGTTTTCGGCCAGTGCCAAGAACTCAAGATTGCTGAGTCTTCCAAGGTCCTCAGGGGATTGAACCCTCAAGTTTGTTGAAGGCAAGATAGAGCTCTTCCAGTGCTGAGAGGTTGGCAAGTGATGGTGGGATCATACCACTAAAGTTGTTCTTCACAAGAAATATGGACTTGAGACTTGGCAAGCCACCTAACCAATCAGGGATTTCTCCAGCAAACCTGTTTGAGTCAAGGTTGACTTTTTCAAGACTAGTGCAGTTCTTCAAGTTGGAAGTTAGTTCACCATGAAATGAGTTTTTGGACAAGTCAAGATACTGTAATCGAGATAGACGGCCAAATGATGAAGGTATTTCTCCTTGCAGATTATTCCCACTGAGGTTTAGAGTTTCCAAGAATGTGAGGTTCCCAATGGAAGGGGAGATTGTCCCAGCAAGGCCCTGCATAGAGAGGTTAAGGCCTATGACCCTGTGCTTATGCTTGATGCTGCAATGGATTCCTTGCCAGCTGCAAAAGTCAGTTGTTGTGTTCCATAAGGCTAGGGCATCCTGCTGGTTGGTAAAGCTTCCCTTCAGTTCCAGCAAGGTATCCTCATCAGTGTTATTGTTGAATGTTGTCGCTAGCGCCTGAGCGGATAAACCCGGTGCTTGTTGGAGCACAAACAGCAACACCATTAACAGAACAACTGGAAACATTGACAATGACACTGGCAAACATAAAAAAAACTTGGGTTTCAAATTTCAAGTAAATTGCATATGATGCAAATAGAAAGAACGATATCCAGCTATCTTTATATCTACAAACTTCACTCTTTTGAATTGAATGCGTTTTAATAAGGCATTGAGGGCTGGTGAACCCATTTCTTATGAACAAATTCATATTTTGTAGGATTCATTCATAGTTCAAACTATATAAAAAGTAAAAGATATGCATGCGTATAGTTAGTGAGCCACTCGTTCTAATACACTGAGATTTTGATATCTTTTTGTCTACACTCTTCCTTGTCTTGCTACATCATATGTTGCAAGACATATAATATATCCATGTGTTCTGAGCATTTGTTTTTCTGAGGAAACTCTATCAAATTAAGAATATGCATCGACCCCTTTTTGGTAAAAAGAACTTGCAGATCGAAGTGGATACAAAGTGTTGATGATTTCTTATTTACCAATTTTTTTACTGAGATTAGATCCACTAGGTACCAAATTGAATGGTTAAAATTCATAGTAGGAATCACATACTTGATTTCTTGAACAAAGGCTCCTCGCCTCACCTCCTTCCCAGTCGATTGATCCAATATTCTTATGATACTGCACAATCTGTGTACAAGAAGATATAGGGGGCTCTAGCAGGTCAAGGACGTTATATGGTGATTATTTCAACATGCTGTCTATTCTGTAGACTTTTGAAAAGGGAAACGAGAAAGCTTTATGCACTATTTCCTCCAAAATTGTTTGCAATCACACATAGTGGCGTCAACCGGTTACAGCTTTTGACTCACAACCAGCCAGAACAATAGCTTTTTGACTTATCAACCAGCCACAACAAAAATTTCTTGTGGGATGTGTTGGCATGCTGGTTGTGAGTCAAAAATTTCTGCGTGGCCCATTTTCTTGTAGTCAAATAATTTATGTTGGAATAAAACTGTGGGTTGGGAGTGGTTTTTCTAATGGACCCAAACCAGAGTTTGCTTAATGGTTTGGTCTGGTGTGGGCTGGTTTTAGTACAGGTCGAGTGGTTCATTTTTTATAGATTGTTAGTATGGATTGGTGCAGTGATGGGCCGGATTTCGGCCCACTAGCAGGTTTAAATACAATCCTTGCCTGAGGGCATAGAAGACCTCACGGCTCTGAAGGAATTGCGGATCTTGAACTGCCCTGGTCTGCAAAGGCGCTGCGAGAGAGAGAAGGGGGAGGACTGGCACCTCATCTCCCACATCCCTTATGTTTCGGTTTAGATGGATGAACGGGGAGTGGTCGTGTGAGGAGGATTTGGCCAGCGACTGCATGATACTGCTTAATCGGGTGAGTTTGTTGTGCTATTTTTACCTGTACCAATGAGCAGTCCCCTGTTTTCATGTGTACTTGCACTAGAGGGCCATTTTCCTAATTATTATTTTCTATTCAAATGTGGTTTGAATTGTTGAATACTACTTTGGTTGAGGATGGAGTTCTGAAATTTATGGATTTGCCTATTATTGCATTGCAGGCCCACTGAATGCTCCTGGGAGCTGGGAGTCCTTAATTGGCATCAAATGATATGAAGAATTCTTTGCGCGCCTGTGTAGTGCAATGCTTTTAATCTTAGTCGCATAGGAGTATTGAATTTCAGATTCCAGAAGAACAGACATTTGTGCTCTGTTGTTCAGTTAACATGATGGGCCTGCTTGTTGTCTCGTCAGTCGCAGTTCTTGGGAGCCCAAAGTTCAGGTTGCAAACAGCCAGTGAGGTGGAACTATTAACTATATATAACATTGCGACGCTCGATGATGGGTTTTTCTTCTGTGGCACTGTCAGTGCGAAGAATGTGATGGATATATGCTGATGCAACCTACAAATGTTTGTTGCAATAGAGCTAGTACACCAGATGTGTATGCGCGAGTAACTATTAGGGTGGGCTAATTTGAACCCTGATATCAGTCAGGTCTGCCCTGCCATATCATGCTTTATCTGTCTATATGCAATTTCCTTGTGTGTAAAATAGTTGTAGAGCTTGAGTGTAAAATACCTGTGGGTACGATATAAGAAGTTATATGACGATATATCAAGTAAGCAAGCAACAGTGAAGGCTATGTTGGCATCCACGAGCTCTGCTTTGCCGTGAAGAAATGCATTAGTTACTTACTGCTCGCTACTTCCATCTTGCCTGTACTCAAGCGAGCTACTGGGAATGAATTTCCTTTTCTACCAGATGTTATGAAGTCAATGGTTGAACTGAACCGTTTATTCTCCATGGAGGCATGGCACATTCTTTTGTATTAACTTCTTACTCTGCTTTGTCAGACACACTTAGCGTATGATCAGAACATGTAGCCTTTGTTTGATCTCCTTTGCATATGAAGTCTCAGTTTGAGAGCGACAGATGTTTTGTTCTGCTGGTCGGTTAGCATGATGGGCCTGTGTGTCGTCAGTCACAATTCAGAAGGTCTTCGTCAGTCGCAATTATTCGCCATTGCGAGTGATGCACGATGCGTTTTTCTTCCCTGGTAGTGCGTTTGTCTGACAATGCGTGGCTGACTTCTCGGCAGCCTCATGAATTCGACGACGACGAAGGAGGCTTACTCTGAATCGCGCCCCTTCTCTTCCGTCTCTATGGTCCGTGCCGTGCCCGCCCATGCCACTCAAGCGAGACCGTGTCCTCGCCTCGCAGCAGAAAGCGCGGGGGGCACTGGTGCGGTGGTGCCGATCGGCCGGTGATGGAAATCAGCGGGCAAGGCAAGTGAGGCGCCGGAGCCTTATGCCCTTATCGGGTACGAGTATGACGGTGAGCATGCCGTCGCTGGGCTGCTGGCCGACGCTGCAACGCTCAAGCAGTAGGCGGTGCACGCCGCTCGTTCGACAAAATGCGGCACCGGTGGAGACTGGAGACGGAGGCAGTTCGTCATCCAAAAAGCACCGGGCGCACCGGTCACCACGCTACGCGCCACTACTCCACGGCAAGTCGGCATCTTCCCATCGCTGCTCTTTGGTACGCATTCTCAACTCAGAATACATCTTTCTATCTGTATCTCTTTCTCTCTCTCCACACTTGACGAAGACTTTGAGTCAGTCAACCACTTTTGCCTCGAAGAATAGTTCACAGTGCAGCGCGTGAACCTTTGCAATGACAACGCGCTACTGTGGTAGAATTGCAGGATCCCACAAGCCTTCATTACAAATCCTGATAGATGGTAGAGGTTTAGGTCACAGAGTTTACAAAAAGGTCCAAATCACTGTCTTTATCCCATCCTTGACAAAATAGTAAGGTTTGAAAGCGTAATATTGTGTTAGGTATTTACATTCATTCTAACAGGTGGGGGCCGAATTCGAATTTCTCCATTCATCAGCGGTGCTGTCGACTAAATTATGACTATGGTGAACAAATCATCCTCATGTCCTATCACTAGTCATGATCGGCAGTTGATTACTTCTCGACTAAATTATGACTTACACTAACTATTTCAAGTTCTTCTCAAGCGTACACTGTCTGGCATATTTGAAAGAATTTCAGAATTTTAAATTTTTAATGGTATTCTTCAAAATAGATGCATAGTAATGGTACTTCTTCAAACTTCGAAAATTGAAATGGTATCAACAAAAAAGACCTACTAAGTAAGTAAAGTAAGTATGGGCACGTCTATTTCAGATACAAACCGGCAGGCATTATGAGCAGCCAGGCGTCACCAAATACAACTATACCAGGACAAGTCTTTCTTTCTTCAATCCTCAGCCGGCAAAGGTAATCATCAGTCAACATAATAGCTAAACACGCCCAGCCAAGGCAGGCGACTAATATGGCCATCCGACCAATAAAGTCGGGCTACTACTTTCCTACAAAATGCTGCTACAGAGCTGTCCATGGCTCCTGCAAGCAACACAACATAATCGACCTCTGTAAGCATTTCTCTGTGCCTCACTGAAGAGAGACAAACTAGCCAAGTGCACCCCAATGGCTCCTGAAAGCAGCTCGTTCGTGCTGCTGTTATTGTTGGCCATCTTGCTGCCAGTTATAGTTACTGGTGTCGCTTCTGCTTCTTCATCTTCTCCAGGCCCAAGCCCGACTCCCAACAACATCAACGGCAGCGACACTGACCTCGCGGCGCTCCTGGCTTTCAAAGGCCAGCTCGCCGATCCTCACGGTGTCCTTGCCAGCAGCTGGACAACCAACGTGTCCTTCTGTCGCTGGGTCGGCGTCGCATGCAGCCGCCGTCGGCAGCGCGTCATCGAGCTATCTTTGGCAGGTGTGTCACTTCAAGGAGAGCTCAGCCCACATCTGGGTAACCTCTCTTTCCTCATGCTCCTCAACCTCACAAGCACCAACCTCTCTGGTACAATTCCTGCCGATCTTGGTAGGCTACATCGGCTTAGGGAACTAATCCTCCCTGGAAATAGCCTCTCAGGCGCCATTCCTAGTGCCATAGGCAATCTCTCACAACTCTACCTTCTTGACCTTGGTTACAACAGTCTCTCCAAGCAGATCTTGCCGGAGCTGCTACAGAATCTACCCAATCTTCAGATCATTTCTCTGCACAATAACGAGTTAAGTGGTGAAATACCGCCATATCTTTTCAATAACACACCTTCACTGAGGTACATCTACCTTGGAAACAACATGTTGTCAGGTATGATACCTCAAGGTGTGGGCTCCCTGCTCCGGCTAGAGTACTTGGACCTGCAACTCAATCAGCTCTCTGGCTCAATACCCACGACCATGTTCAACATGTCACTGCTGCAAGTCATGTCACTAGGACAAAACAATCTATCTGGGTCAATTCCTACCAATCAAAGTTTTAGCCTGCCGATGTTGCAGGGGTTTTACTTGCCTAAGAACAACCTTGTAGGTGGGATACCACTAGCGCTTTCAGGATGCAAACAACTGCAAATTCTCTCATTGGCCTTCAATTCTTTATTTGATACTGTGCCAACATGGTTAGCTCAACTTTCACAACTCATAAGCATTACCTTGGGCACAAATCACCTTGTTGGATCTATCCCAGCTGTTCTTAGTAATCTCACCAGTCTTACTCGTCTAGACCTATCTTTCTGCAACCTGACAGGAGACATTCCAACTGAATTAGGCCTAATGCCAGAACTCTCGTATCTGCATCTCGGAACCAACCAGCTAACAGGTCCAATGCCAACCAGTCTCGCAAATTTGTCTAATCTGTATTACCTAAATCTTCAAGCAAATCAGTTGTCTGGATCAGTACCAACCACACTTGGGAACTTCCGAGCTCTGATCACGTTTGAACTCTCATATAATAATTTCAATGGAAATCTTGGCTTCCTGTCCTCCCTTTCCAATTGTAGGCAGCTCCAGGAGGTTGGCATATTTTCTAATTCTTTCACTGGGGAACTTCCTGACCAAGTGGGAAACCTGTCCACAGAATTCACAGAGTTTTATGCAGGCTACAACAAGATAATAGGTGTGCTTCCACCAACCTTGGCAAACTTAAGTAATCTCTACCAGATTGATCTTCACAACAACCTAATAACGGGAGCAATACCAGAATCGATCACATTGATGCAAAATCTGGGATACCTTGATATCTCAGGCAATGATATGTCAGGCCCTATCCCAACACAAATTGGTATGGTGACAGGCTTACAAAGGCTGTATCTCGATGGAAACAAATTGTTTGGTCCTATACCAGATAGCATAGGAAACCTCACCAAGATAGAAGCCCTCACGTTGGCCTATAATCACTTAAATTCAACAATACCAGCTAGCTTATTCCACCTGGATAAACTTCTCGGATTCGATTTTTCTTACAATTATTTTTCTGGTGCCCTACCGGCTGATGTTAGTGGGCTAAAACAGGTGGTTCAAATTTTCATATCTTCCAACATTTTGACCGGAAAAATCCCTGATTCATTTGGACAGCTTAGGATGCTCAGTGATATAAATCTATCACACAACTCATTTGAGGACACAATCCCAGAATCTTTTCAAGAGCTGACCAACTTAGCATCACTCGATATCTCCTCCAACAATCTCTCTGGTGCCATTCCCAAGTTCCTTGCCAATCTCTCCTTCTTGACAATCTTGAATCTCTCCTTTAATAAGCTAGAAGGCAAGATACCAGAGGGAGGTGTTTTCTCAAACATCACCTTGTCATCATTGATTGGGAATGCTGGACTATGTGGTGCTCCCCGTCTAGGATTTTCAGCATGTCTTATGAGGTCTAACTCAAATCACATACATTTGCTAAAATATCTCCTCCCTGCTGCCATCATAGCATTTGGTTCTATTGTTCTTTTGTTTACCTAATGATTAGAAGGAAACTTAGAAGCAAGAGAGAAGTACATGCCACCTCTGTTTCTGGCCCAAGTGATGACATAAGCCATAGGTTACTCTCCTACCATGAGCTTGTTCGCGCCACTGATAATTTTTCTGACAATAACCTGTTGGGAACTGGGAGTTTTGGAAAAGTTTTCAAGGGCCAACTGAACACCGGATTGGTGGTTGCAGTAAAAGTTCTTGACATGCAAATGGAACAAGCAATTAGAAGCTTCGATGCTGAGTGCCGTGTGCTTCACATGGCTCGACACCGAATCTGATAAAGATACTAAACACCTGCTCCAACCTGGACCTCAGAATATTGGTGCTTGAGTACATGCCCAATGGAAGCCTGGATATGCTCCTACACGCTGAAGGCAGAAGGCACTTTGGGTTCCTCAAGAGGCTCGACATCATGCTGGATGTGTCGATGGCAATGGAGTATCTACACCATGAGCACCACGAGGTGGTCCTGCACTGTGACTTGAAGCCTGCCAATGTGCTATTTGACGATGACATGACGGCGCATGTAGCGGACTTTGGTATCGCAAAGTTGCTATTGGGTGATGACAGTTCCATGATCACTGCAACCATGCCTGGAACACTTGGGTACATGGCACCAGGTACGAGAGCATTTTGTACTCTTATTTTTAAACCTAGTTTAAGATTTGTTTATTGTGCCCATCAATTATGCTGAATCTCTGTTTTGGGAACACTCTCTTATGCAGAGTACGGATCTCTTGGAAAGGCATCACGCAAGAGTGACGTGTTCAGCTACGGAATCATGCTCCTTGAAGTCTTCACTGGAAAGAGACCCACAGATCCATTGTTCGATGGAGAACTGAGCATCAGGCAGTGGGTTCATCAGGCATTTCCATCTGAACTTGCCTCTGTTCTGGATGACCAGCTCCTGCAGGAAGCTGCTTCTATCTGTGACCTGAATGATTCTCTTGTGCCAATATTCGAGATAGGCTTGCTCTGCTCAAGTGGCTCGCCTGAAGAAAGGATGTCAATGAGGAATGTGGTGGTGAAACTGAAGAAGATAAAAGAGGAATACACAAAAATGACATCAGTGCCAAAGCAGAGTGCTGCCCAGTAATTGGTCACCCTTATTTTTATACTATGTGTGATTGTCTGTTCTTTTCGCTTGCTTCTGCAGTAGTATCAGCTGCAGTGTAAGACAGTGAGGATGGCATGCTGAGTATGTACATAATAGTGTAGCAATGTGCTATGTTAGCCAAGGACCTTATCGACAACTAGGACTAAGAGAAGCCATGAAGATGTGCCATGGTGACCATGTAGGTTTCTATGGCATTTGTCATGTTCTTGTGCCTAGCAGAAACTCGTTTGGTTTGCAGAGCTTATAAGAGATGCTACATAGCATTTGTTTGGTTGTCCAACACATTTAAGTAGTATAAAAGTAGGCATCCCATAGCATGCTCTGCTTCTCTTTCTCCAATGACTTGAGTGGAATGATGGTGGAGATTTAAGTGGTAGTCTACTATGCAGGCTCATTGCACTTGTAGTCCCTGATGTAAGAATTATTGGAAAGCATCGAACCACCAACTGCTCATGCCCAGTCCATCCGATCCAACTTGCTTTCTTGTACAGTCCATCCAACAAGTTGTAGGGTGTCATGTCCTTTACCTACTGAGCTTGTGTTGAATTTCATATTGTGCTAATAATTGTGGTAAGATGGATGGACGATACATCTGCACTTACGACCATTGGGCCTGATGTATTCGTCAGAACAGTCAGTGTTGGTTTTAGCCCTTTTACATATCAAATTTCAGGTTTCAGAAGAACAAACGTTTTGGTACGCTGTTCAGTTAACATGATGTATTTTGATTGGCGTGTTAATTGAACATGATGGTCCACTGGTAACTGCAGATGCTCACTTCATCGACATTTGACAATGCTGAAAACGGCTGTCTGTTTTGGTTTAGTTTCAGAACCTTGTGCATACGGCGCTCTGTGCTTGTGCAGATGCTCACGTCTTGGTTGTCAGTTATCAGTTCTAGTAACAAATGACATTTCTCTACGAAACTGCGATTATCAAATTGCTATAGGTGGGAGAACCATACTGTAATTATCAGGTAGAGTTTGATTGTCCATAGTGTGATCAAATAGTGGTGACGATTCAAAGACCATTTTGCAACTGCAAAGAACTGAAGGAACATGCTCTGTTATGCAGTGCGGACGTGGGCCATGGCCCATAGGAAGATGGACCGCCCGGTGATGCATGTCGGGCCTCGTCGCCACTTTTGGATGTGGATGTGGCCTCCTCCACCGTCTGCTTTCTCTAGCCATCTCTCAAAAAAAAAAAAAAAAAAAAAAACAAGTACAGGATTCAATCGTCAGTAGGAATTCGTCAGATTCGCATGCGCCGCCCACAGCGGCCGCTTCTCATCTGCTTCTCGTCTCAGCTGCCACTCCAACTCCATCTTGCTGGAGAGATGAAGCAAGGCAGCGCCGAGCAGCCTCGGACGAGGCGTCAACGACGGAGCAGGACGGCGCGGCAGTGAAAGAGAAACCTCCGCTTGCCAGCTCCTTGGCCACGACGCGCGCGGCCCCCGGGCTTCCGCGTGGTGACGCTGCCTGCAAAGGGTGCTGCGGCCGACCCTGGTATGGCAGTAAGTCCTGGCGACCGCATGGTGATTTGGTGATGACTGTGCATACGTAGCAGTCTCAGGCTAGTAAGTGGTGGTGGAGCTGTGGCCGCGTCAGCATCTGCCACTGGGCACACCAAACGTTCGACGAAATGTGTAGCTGGTGAGACATGCGTTTGTTTCTGTTTGTCATTTTTCTGCTGCTTCCGAGTTGAATTTCACTCCAATGTTCCAAAACCAAAAATAAAAACAATTGGATGGGGGATTTGTCCTGCAGTGCCGCCACGTAGCAGCACCTTCCTCGACATTTCATCCCACATGACGACACTTCTGCTGAGTTGGGGCTGCTGGCAACTCCTTCTGATGAGAGGTAATGGGGTTTGGTGGGCAATAGTTTGATCATCCAATCCAAAAAAAAAAAAATAGTGAATGAAAGCGTGTTGCCCAAAGCTTTCAATCTACCTCAAATTTAGTCTTTGCGTGCATTGTGCTCACAACTAGCACAAACTTGTAGTTTCTTTCTCCCTTATCTTATGGTTGGGCAACACTTAGAGTCTGTCAATCGCTCAAGTTCAGTAGTCCACTGTTTCCCCTGGCAGCGCATCTAGATCCTGAATTATGCATCCCAGATCCTGGAAGCTAGCTCTGCCTTGCATAAATATACACTGCAGATGCATATGCTTTGTTTCGAGCAAATAAAGAAGCAGGGGTCTAATTTTCTCTAGAAAAATATATATTAATTGCAGAGAAGGAACTTAGCAAACCAAAAGTAATTGATTGATCTCCAGGTGTTTAATTATTTCTACCCATGCATGTAATATTCTACTTTTTTTTTAAAAAAAAATTCTTGCTCTGCTCACGTTCATCCAATTTTCTCTCTAAGACCTATACTTTCTGCTTCTCGTGCTTATTCTTACTAAACAATTGGCCTTTGTTCTATATACTTCCAGCTGTGAGGACAAGAACACTCACTTGTTATTATAAATCATAATTATGGTATAGAGTCTCTATTTCATTGCTTAATACTAGAAGCCATGTTATGCTTGTCTTTGCATCATGAACTAGTTTGCTTTCATGTTCTAATATCTGTATAGCCTGCTCTCTAATTGATGTTTTGACATCTATTTTGCATCTTATGAATGGCAGCTTCGTTTTTAATGTTAAGAGAAAGAAGACTTGATTGTTTACAGCAAAGCACTTTAGCCACTAAAAAGACCAAACTACTAGAGCTTGTATTTCTCCATATCAGGTATCAAATATACATGTCAACTACTTTCTTTTGTGCTTCCATCTGGGTATTATTATTTTCTGACTGCAAACATATGTCAGATTGTTGTCAGTACTAGAAATCTTTAACAATTTTGCAAGGCAAAAGAAGAAAACTAACAATCGTGCAAAAGAACTATAGGAATGATATAGCTGTTGTTAGATGTATAAATGTATCTCTATTTTACCTCTCCTTAAAGGACCTCTTTGCATATATTTACACATGTATATTGCCCCTTTGGCCCTAGCAATACAAGCTGGTTGGCCACATTCTTCTAACAGCTGCATCATGTGGAGCCCAACCTAATCAGTATTAAACAATGATGATAGCGAGAGAGAGCTTACATATATATGTAAGACAGATGTTTTTCTGTCGCCTAACTTCCGGTCTACGCACCGTGAGAAGAAATCAACCTAATCAGTCAGTATACTTAATTAAATTGCAATAATGCAAGCTTAGTATATACATCACGGCTCTTAGTGTTCTTAGTGCGCTTTTCCACATGCTGCTCTTAGTGCGCTTTTCCACCTCAGCCCAACCTAAACTCCAAGTGGACAGCTTTCTTATTATATATTGACTTGAGCAGGACTCAACGGCTTTTCCACCTTAGCCTCAACTTAAACTCCAAGTGGACAGCCTTCTTATTATATATTGACTTGAGCAGGACTCAGGAAGTCACGAAAGATAGACCATTATATATTTGCAATGTGAAGGCATTCTACTTCGTGAATAATGCATATCATCACAGACTAGCAGAACGCATGCCGTGTTTTTTTTTATAATATAACTAGCAAACATGACGCGGGATTGGACCCCGGGCAGCCGGAAGCTTCCTAGCCGGCCGGTGGCCTTGGCCAATTGCACCGAGAACCTCTTTAAGAACCCAAGCACCCCACGACTCGCGCAAAGCGTAGATCGGCGCTAGCTTATATAGACGTCAGCCATGGCTACTAAACCGCAAGCGGCCAGGCTCCCCGAAGAAGCATAATTTGGGGCAAGAAGAAGAAGAGCTATACCTGATTCTCGTATGCCAAGCGGTGGAAAACCAAGACGTAGTTACTGCACACAAGCGTCATGGCTTATGATTGGCTTTGTATACGATGGCCCGGATACCAACGCGAAACCGCCTGTTGCTCGGGCACGGGGCCAACATATACTGATCAAATAAGATGAAATGCGACCGGTGGTTCCATATCGGCAACATAGTTTTCGAAAAACATCACGGTATGTACGTAGGAGCTAGTATTTGGCCCTAGCTAGTATATACTAGTAGTTACTATTTAGATTTTCATATATATTTCCTGGCGACATTTTCGTTACGCACATGAAGCCATCATGGTTCCACGATCGTATTTACAGGGAGCAAAGCGCGGGACCGACACGGATGGTGAGTGGGCCATTGTTGGCGACACGGGGCACTTTAGTTTTGCACAAGGTGTAATCTATTACAGAGTGCCAAGAATAGAAATGATGACCTGATACGACTTGACATCCGAGTGCTCTCTAGGCCTGTGAAAAAAAATCAGATGTAAGTATACAGGAAAACTCTTTCCCCAGCTTCAATCAGATCAACACGTTGGCTGCCCACTATAAAAGAAATGCATGTTTGGAACAACGGCTATCGCACCGACTCCGCATGGTCTCTCCCGCACCAAAAGATCCATGTATAGGAAAAACATGATGATATTTACTATAATATTATAGTAAGTAACTTAGTAGAAGTTAATTAATCTCGTAATTCAATTTGTATAGCATTTATCGTTACACACACATAAATGTAAGGATGCCTGCCTTTTTCCAACATACTAGTAATGTTGTCTAATTCCTACAGCTCAAATATGTGTTTCGGTGAGTTCAGTCCTTCCGAGGTAGACGGTGGAATTGACCGGAAGCATTGTCTCGGACAAGGGGCATATGGCGAGGTCTACAAGGCATGTATTCGGGACACAATTGTTGCTGTAAAGATTCTCAAACATGAAGGTTTACAAGCGAGAAAAGGATTTGACAAATGAGGTGAGTACCAAAATAAACTACATCATAGAAGAGCGTGTTCAAATGTCTCAATATCTAACAATAACTAGCTAGTTGATCCGCGTAAATTGCATTTTCTCGCCGTTTAGCTTATTTTAACCATAACAGTTTTTTTTATATATTTGATTATAATTGTTTATCTGAATGCGTCTTTATTCTAGCTGTTGTCATGAACTCTAATTAGCTATTGCTATCAAGGAGTAAAACGAAAGGTACGAAAATTTCTCCACTATTATTAGTACCCTTTTTTCCCTTCGAAATAACTCTTAATGTCGGTCTCAATGGTGAGTTTCATTTCATTATTTCCAAGACTATCATGCCATATAAAATGAAATGAAACTTGGATGAAACTCCTACTCTCAATGGAGAGTTTCATCTTGTGGTTTCATAGGCATTTAATTTCATGACTCGAGACGGTTGGTATTCGTGCCAACGAGCTTCACCAAGATGAAACTTTTTCCTTCTCTCTCCTCGAGTTTCATGCAAAAAAGTAAACTTTTGCTGATGTGGTGTCCTACTTAATGTGCATAAAACACCTATGAAACGCCATTGAGACGGCCTAATATCTTCGGTTTCCCGACCGAAAAAATTCCCGAACCCCGGTCCCGCCTCGACACTATGAACTGTAACCTATGGGAACTACGATCCTCCATCCAGCGGGGAGAGGACCTAGGCCGGCACCTGCCGTAACCCATAGCACGATCCACGTGACCTAGGCTGGTTCTTAACTAGTGCTTTGGCACACGGACTGGGCGAGGGATTTTTTAACCACAACCTGAAATTCGCTCCCACGGGGAGTCGAACTCGTGAGCCGTGGAGTGTCGCTCGAGTGTCTTAAGAACCCTTTTAGACTATTATTAGTTTTTTTTTCTTGTCAAATTGGATATACGAATTGAATTGACTTATTCATGAATTGTATGTAAATACCTAGATATTCTGTTTGTTCTCGATGATATTCCTTACTAATATTAGGTATAGATATAGAAGTCCATTTATTTAAGCTAATATTTTATTATCCGTAAAATTTAATTTAATCCAGATTGAGAGGTTCAGAAGGATCCGACATGAAAACCTGGTGACCCTCATGGGAGCATGCATTCCCATGCAGGCACTAATATATGAATTTTGCCCCAATGGCACCCTTAAAGCTCGCCTCTTCCCCGCGTGATAAGAGTATCACCACCCTGCAGTCATGGAAGCAGAGAGTCGAAATTGCCTGCAACATCTGCTCAGGTCTCAAGTTTCTTCACGATCAACTAATTGCTCACGGTGATCTGAAACCAGGAAACATACTCTTCGACGCAAGCAAGATGTGTGCAAGATCTGCGACCGGGACTTCGTGTCTCTTGAGGTATACGAGTCGATACGGGGACGCCTGTGGATTACACGGCCCCGAGGGGTAGCCCAAAGTACCTTGACCCGCAGTGCCGCGGAAAGTCCAAGTGCGAGCTGACCCTCAAGTCAGATGTGTACTCTCTGGGTATCATATTGCTGCAGCTCGTCACGGGGAGAAAACCAAAGGAGGTGAGAAGCTGGGTACTGCAGAATGAAAATGAACAAGCTGCCCATACTGCAGAGGAGAAATGCAAGAAACTCGTGGACCCAGCTATTCTGGACGACCTGTTGAAGGCCACGCCGAAACAAGATGAGGCTCTCGAGATGATATACCTTGGACTGGAATGCAGCAGTAGCACAGGGGAACGGCGTCCCAGACGTGGCCACCGTGGCTCTCAAGATTGAATCCATAGCCAAAAAGTGACAAAACAAATTGTAACAAGCGTCAGTAGCAACACCCAGCAGCCGTGAATTAATTACGATGGACCCTGACGCCACTTTTGTGTCTGGCTTCCGCCCACCAGCAGTCCGACGCAAAAATGGCGTCTAGCTTGCTTGCTTTCGTACTGTATTGTGTGATCCATGTCTTTTACTACTTCCCGATCGATCGAGTTTGTTGTACGTGTGCTGAGAGCTTTCATTCATATGCATATTAATTGTGGTAAAATAATTGAGGCGCTAGTGTCATGCAGATTTTGATATATTGTTCCATCAAGTATAGATGCTTGTTAAATCAAAGAATAGTTCTAAATGGACTGATTTTTCAGGTTCAGGAATTAGGGCCATGTTGATGAGAAAGTAGCATCAACTCATATTTTGCTAGCATCTCTTGTCACAACTCATATTTTGCTAGCATCTCTTGTCCCTCTTGGCTTTGATCAAAACTTGAAAGTATAATATGCCAATGTATATTCATTTGGAGCTCTCCACATCATAAAGCTAGGAACTGAGGTTGTTTGACATTACAGGCCAGCAAGGTGATGTCATTGGATTAAATAGTTATTTCTGAATGGTTATTATTTAATCCAATGGTTACTATTTGGTCTTATCTGAATTGGCTGTGTACATCCCTGGATGTAGAGGCCGGATTTTATTATCCATTATCTAAAAAAATCTAAATTGTATGTGTAGTTCAGTTAAGATGACATATATGACTCCAATGTGCTATGCTAAGTTTTTGGTTTCCTTGCAGCAGCAAATCTATCAAAATTATTGGGAGTTCGTAATTCCTATTTAGTGTTCTAATTTCCTTAGTAGCCAATAATGTAGAATGGATTATTCTTGTGTTATGTGTGTTGCTCTAAAGACATTTTTCGTGATTGAAAGCTTCTTTCGGAAGGTGATCCTGCAGTTACAGTTGGTTGTCATATTTCAAAGATATTTCAGCCCAATTGGTCTGTACTCTTTTTCGTGCTTCTTTTATATTAGATTTACAGTCAATAGCCATATTATTCCAGCGCAATTGGATTATTCTTGTGTTATGTCTGTTGCTCTGTTTTAATTTAAAATGCCTACATGTGGTTGTCAAATCTAACACAAGGTCAACATATGAAAAGAAACTTTAGCCATGAATTTGATGGTAGAAATGATAATTATGAAAGTATTATATTATAATTATAATAGGATGTCACCTGTCCTAGGCTTTCTATCTATAAACACGTGCGTGGTGCACGTGCTTTGCCACTAGTCTAAAAAAAAAATATAGAGAGGAATGGGGAGGGGCAGACACCTCATCTCCGAAAACCCCTCAGGCCTCATCTATACATACATTGGGCACTAACCAGGGGCCTCCCTATTAGCGCTTCATCTGGTGAGTTTGCTAACCTCTACCCATGATTCATCCTTGTGCAGATCCTCTACTGAACTTATTTCCTGATTTATCTAAATAAATTTATTACTACATGCACAGTTTGCCGGATGCATGTATGAGTTTAAATAATTTGAACTCTAGTTTCAGCTAGATCAGGTCCATCGCCCATTTGTATTGATTCATGGTTTTCTAGAGCTAAGTTCTTGTTTGTATTCCATGATCCCGTTTCATTCGTTTAATCATGTGGGTGCGAGGGGCACAGTAGCATTTGTGGTTCTGTGCCTCACAAGCTACAGTGAATACTATTATATGATTTAGTTGTGTGCTGTTCTTAAAGCCTCTGAGATTTGGTTAATTTTTGAGTCAAAAACCCTCCCCAAGTTGACATAGATGTGTGCTGTGATTCCACTAAAGGGAAAAGGAATACTGAGCAGTCGTCATGTTTAGCACAATACTAATATTATGTAGTTCAATATGCAAGCACAAGGAATTAAAAAATTGTTTAGTTTAGTAATTTCACTTCTGCTGATGGAGATGTAACACACAAACAAACTTTTGAATGTGTGTGCATTTTTGAATTCTGAGTACTTGCCTATTATTGCAGGTGTACGTACTGCACTTGGCACAGTTGGGAGTCCTTGATTAGCCTGTCAGTCAAGATGAACGACCTACATGGGTGAAAATGTGGATGAACACCTTCAGGCAAATTTGTTTCAGTCTTCCAGCTCGTCTCAGTTCTAACCCGTACCTGTGGAGGACGACTTCAGAAGTTGATTTATCAAGTACTCCCTCCGTTTCAAATTGTAGTTCACTTTGGCTTTTCAGATCCATTTGTTTTTCTATGTATCTAGACATAGTATATATAACTAGGTGCATAACAAAATCAATGCATCTAGAAAAGCCAAAGTGAACTACAATTTGAAACGGAAGGAAGAACAAGCAGCCCAAAACCAAAAGGCAATGGGACCTTCCTCGACTCTGCTTTGCCATGAAGAAATGTGTTATCTGCTTGCTGCTCACTACTCCAGCGAGCTGCTGCAAATTTCCTTTGCTACCTTTTGATGCCATGAAGTAAATTGGTGATCTGCAGTGTTTAATTCTCCATTGGTGGGAATGGAGCATTTGGTTGTATTAGACGCACGACTCTGCTTTAGTGCTTTGTCAGACAAACCCCAGCGTTTCTATCAGAACATGCAACGTTGTTTGTTTGATCTCCTTGACATATGATAAAAAAAAAAAAAAGTTCAGATTTCACTATTTCAGAAGGACAAACAATGTTTTTTTTTTTTTGAGGGAAAGAATGACAGACATTTGGTTCTACTGTACCGTTAACATGATTGGTCTGCTTGCCGTCAGTCGCAATTGTTGACAACCAAAAGTACAGGTAGCAGCGCGCGTGCGTTTGTCTGACGATATGTGGCCGACTTCTCGTCAGCCTCGTGAATTCGCCGCCGACTACGGAGGCTTACTCAGAATCGTGCCGCCTGCCGCCGCCTCTCTTCCCATCTCCGTGGCGCGTGAATATGCGAGACCGCGTCCGAGTCGCGTCCGCGTCCGTGCCCGTGTCCGTGAGCCGGGGCATCGGTGCCGACCGGCCGGCCTAGGATGCTGCAGCAGCGGGCAAGGGAGGCGCGGGACCACGACAGGGAGCACACAATGGCGACGGCGGAGCATCCTGCTCTGCTGGGCTGCCGGCCGTAGCAAAACGCTGAAACAGTAGGCGGTGCCCGCCGCTCGTTCGACAAAATGCGGCACAGGTGGAGACTGGAGACTGTAGACTGCAGAGTTGGAGCAGTCGTCATCCAAACAGCAGCGGTCACGCCGGTCACGATCACGGCATCTTCCCCGATATTTCCTTCGCTACTCTTTGGTACGCGTTCTCAGCTTAGACTACTTCTCTTCCTCTCCACACAAAGACTTTGAGTCGGTCTTCCAGATTCCCAATTTCCCGTAGATTACTTCACAAGCAAGCACCATAATTCACAAGCTAGCAGGGGCCACCCTGGAAACTCTGGTGTGCGTACATAACAGATTAGCAGAGGAGAAAAGAAATAACAGATTAGCAGAGGGGAAAAGAAAAGCAGCGACTGGAGATCCCCGAGCTCCTGGTATTTACTTTCTTTTCCTTCTTTTTTTATATATATTTTTCTGGGGCTACTTTTATCCATTTCTTCTTCAACAATGGACATCTAGAGTTTCTGCTTTCAGTGCAATTATTATTACTTTTCACAAAACAAAATTGGTGATTGTTCTGCCTATGGTCAGGTACTGATTAATGAAGGCCGGAAACTCAGAAGTCATACATCATTACTACAATAATATGTGATTGCTGTTGATTCTCCTGAGCTAGACACCATGGTTTTTTTTGCTGCTTATCATGTAAGGAGCAAGAAGGCAAGTAGAGTTTGATTGCAAAGAAGCGCTGCTGCAACCCAAAGACCAAAGTATAAAGAGCTACTGCAAGTGCGCCTGTTTTCCTAGGTCAGATATCAATACCATCAACCACTGTTTCATACAAGGCTATAAATCAATATCTGCATCAGCCATAAATGATGTATGCGGACAAAGAATGAAACGCAATTGAATTAAACAGCATGTTTCAAAGCCCATATTTTAGCATTGCTCTTTTTTTTTCTTTTTCTTTTTTTACTTTGTCAAGAGTACCAGCTAATTTGACAATGTAATTGTAGGGAATTTTTGGTGAAAAATACGTTTCTGAACTACACTCAGTTATGGAAGCTGCTGCAGTATCTGCTGTGGTATCTATGACATTGAAGACTGTGGGCAATAAATTAGGTCCACTGCTAGTCAAAGAGTACAGCAACATTGTCGGTGTGAAAACAGATCTTCATGAGCTCAGGGATCAAGTTGAAGATATCATAAATTGGTTGGAGACAAGAGATGAAGCTATTTGGAATGATCGTGATTCATCATTTAATTGGCTCAAGAGGATGAAAGATGTTGCTTATGATGTTGATGATGTTGTTGATGAGTTCCAGCTGAAGGCTGAGAAACATGAAGCTGCTGATGGTGGTGGTTTTATGTCCAAATATATGTTCAAAAAACCCAAATCATTTATTTTAGAATGCAAGGTAGCAAGCAAGATTAAGACAATCAGGAAGAGATTTACTGCCATTGTGAAGCAAAGAGCTGACTTCATTACAATAGCAAAGAGTTTACAAGTTGGTCATTCTGCTCAGCATATGAACGAGACAATCTTTGAGATGTCATCATTGCCCATTGTGGATGTGGCATCAGTACTCGGAAGAGACCAAGACAAGGATAAGATAATAAATGAACTAGTAAAGTCTAATGGCCAACAGGAAAGAGCGATAATTTCAGTCATTGGGCTTGGTGGCTCTGGAAAAACCACCTTGGCTAAACTGATTTTCAGTGATACAGAGACTTTAAAGAACCATTTCGACTTTAAACTATGGGTTCATGTATCACTAGAATTTAATGTTGGGAGCCTCATCAGGAAACTATTTGAAGCTGTTACCAAAGAGAAGTCTGACAAACATCCCTTGCAGCATATAAGTGAAGAAATATCAAAAAGATTGAATGGAAAGAAGTTTCTACTTGTACTAGATGACGCTTGGACCGGAGAAGAAATTGAATGGGAGCAATTTATGGTGCATCTAAAGAGTGGCACACCAGAAAGCAAGATTCTAGTCACTACTCGCAGCAGAAGGGTTGCAGAAGCCATGGAATCAATATACATATTTGACCTACCATTCTTGTCTTTCGATGACAGCTGGCAGCTGTTCCATCACAGCTTTGGAGCAGGTGTGACAGGATTGAGCCCTGAATTCCAAGAGGTGGGAAAAGAGATTGTGAGAAAATGTGGTGGGGTGCCACTAGCAATCAAAAGTCTTGCAGGTGTCCTCCGTGGGATGGAACGAAGAATAGACGACTGGCAAGCCATGAGAGACAACAATCTATTAGATGTCCAGGGAGGAGAACATAGAGTAGCTGCATGCTTGAGGTTGAGCTATTCCCGTTTGCAATATAATCTCAAACAGTGCTTTACAATATGTTCAGTATTTCCCAAAGGTCATAAGATAGATAAAGAACAATTGATTGACCTATGGATCGTTCATGATATTATCTCTATGGATTATATCGGCAACAAACACTTCAATTCTCTTGTGCAAATCTCTTTCCTACAAAATGTGGAAGAAGAAGAAGGTGGGAGAGTGACGTGTACAATGCATGATTTAGTTCATGATCTTGCCCAGCTCATCTTGGGTGATGAAATTTCACTCATCATCCCAATGGAGGAAGAAAATTCTACAAAGAGTTATAGATACTTTTCTTTGAGAGAACAGCCAGAAGTTATTGTTCCCAAAAATATTTTTTTGAAAAAGCACATTCTGTTTATATTACAAAGTGTTATGATCACATTTTTGGTATGGCACTGGAGAAGGCAAAGCACTTGCGTAGTGTGACAGTTGGATCTCCCTATGTAACGGCACTACCCAATGCCATATTTCAGATTAAAAATCTGAAATATCTTTCCATGTCAAGGCTAAATTGTGAAGAACTTCCTGACGCTATTTCAGATGTTTGGAGCCTACAAGCACTTCATATAACAGATAGTCTATATCTTGTCAGGCTTCCTGAATCCATTGGTAAGCTCAAGAAACTGAGGACACTAAATTTGTCAGGCTGTCAGTATCTAAACAGATTACCAGATTCTATTGGTGATTGTCACATGATTTCAAATATTGATCTTTGGTGTTGTATGGAACTTACAGTGCTTCCAAACTCTATTGGTAGAAATAAGGAGCTGAGAGTGCTAAGGCTAGGTTGTACCAGACTTAGGAGGCTACCAAGTATCATTACGTTGGAAAATCTAGAGTGCTTGGACCTCACACGGTGTTATGAGCTGGTAGAATTACCTGAAGGCATATGGAACTTGAAGAAGCTTGAAGTTTTGAACATAGAATTACCTGAACACAGCATTATGTTTGGATCCCCACTGGTTTTAAACAGATGGAAACTTGATCGAGTACAAAATATGGACATATTTGTTGTAGAACAAGGCAAAAGATCTGCGCTACCGTTACAACATGCATGTATAACAGGTAGGTACAATAGTGATATATCTTTTGCACATACGTATGTGATGGAACAAGATGATGCACAGATGACATGCTTGAAACAAAAGACAAACTTGCAGTGTTTGAACCTATGGGGGATGACACATGGCATGGCTGAGGTGAATCAATTTGTCAAAGCTGTACTTGATAATCTGGAACCACCATCTGGAATTAAAGAGCTAGGAATTAGTGGGTATGACATGGCTGAGGTGAATGAATTTGTCAAAGCTGTACTTGATGATCTGGAACCACCATCTGGAATTAAAGAGCTAGGAATTAGTGGGTATTCAGGTAGGCAATCTGCATGGTGGATGCACAATAAAGTTGGCTGTGGTGTACAGGGCCCTGCTCCTTCCCATTTTTGAGGGTGATGAAGCTATCTTCTTTTCCGAAATTGAAAAATCTACATGGGCTTGTGGAGCTTCCTTGTTTGGAGGAGCTTGAGCTGCAACAGATGCCTTCTCTTGAGAGCATAAGTGGAGGCCCATTTCCTTCGCTGGTGAAGTTGGGGATCCATTGGCTGCGTTGTTTGGGAGAGGTGTGGATGGTAGGAGAGGGAACCATGCTCGATGGAGAAGAGGGGGAGGCTGCGGCAATTTCACACCTCAGTTGGGTCAAGTTCGAGTTGGTAGTCGCCTAACAGAGTTAAGGATTAGTTATTGTCCTAAGTTGGAGGTCAAGCCACACTTCCCGATTTCACTTGAGAACTTGTGGTTGAACGAATCCAGTAATTACATGCTGCTATCTCCATGCCAAGGCGAAGGGTCCTCTTCGTCCTCCAATTCTCCACTCTCTTTTAGCCACCTGAAGGTGCTTGAACTATGGGGTATGAAAGCATCTTTACCTTTATCACGATCACCATCACCTGGATTAAGATTGGAGCTGCTCCAGCACATGTCAGCACTTGAGTCCTTGGAGATTGTCCTCTACAATGACCTAATTGAGCTGCCCGACTACCTAGGGAATCTCTCTTCCCTGCGACAGATGAGCATTCTAAGCTGTGACGTCTTAAGGGGCCTTCCACAATCAACAGGACACCTAACCTCTCTCAAGGAGCTCATACTAAGAAAGTGCCATGCATTTGTCCAGTTTCCAGAAAGTCTGGGAGAGCTCCGCTCTCTACGAAGGTTCGAGATTTATGATTTGCGAGTCTTGACTTGCTTTCCTGAATCCTTGTGCCACCTCACGTCCCTCGAGGTGCTCAGCATAGCAGAATGCAAAGAACTTGTTCAATTGCCCGAAGGTCTGGGCAAACTCTGCTCTCTAAGCGAGTTGAATATTTGGTGGTTGCCAGGGCTGACTTCCCTTCCCCAATCCATGTGCGGCCTCATGTCCCTCCAACGGCTCAAGATAGGAGGGTGCAGAGCGGTTTGCAAGCTGCCTGAAGGCTTGGGTGAGCTCCACAGGCTACGCGAGTTAGTGATTTTCGGATTGTCCAGCATAACTTGCCTTCCCCAATCCTTATGCCGCCTCACCACCTCCCTTAGAGAGCTTGAGATCTGCAGTTGCCCAGGCATCAAAGCCATGCCGGAGTGGATAAAGGGCCTCACAGCTCTTCAGCGATTGAAGATCAATTCCTGCCCTGATCTGGCGAGGTGCTGCAAGAGAGGAATAGGAGAGGACTGGCACCTCATCTCCCACATCCCTAATCTAGAAATTGGGCGGCCATGGTGACTAGGGGCAGATTATTAACCTCTTGGCGATTCATCTGGTGAGCTTGTTAACCTATATCCAAGATTCGTACTTGTGCAGTAACTTTTTTCCTAATATTCATTGCTCGTGTTCAGGTTGCACTTGCAGGGGACATGCTCACTACTTGCTTGGTGCCAACTACAGAGCACATTGTGCATCCCATTGTGTCAACTTATTGCAGCTACCTGAGCAAAGCATATTTCAGTAAGGTGATTCTCATTCTCACCTGAACCACCTGAGAAATGTACAACTTATGTCACATGCATGTGGGAGTAGTCTAAATTCAACTCTGTTTTCAGGCACACTGGGACCACTTATTTTGATTCATTTTTGGTGTGGAGGTGCGACAGCACAGTAAAATGGCTCAAGATCATTCTGCTTGCATGAAGTACATGGGGGGTTGGTTGTCTCACAAGCTACTGAGCTTCAGCTCCAAGGCCATTTGAATTAATGTAAGGTACATATACATAGATAATCCTATTTCCTTTTTAACTTTTCATGAAGAAAGATTTATTAAAATTTCTAAGTGCAATACATCGAGTTGATACAAAGTCATGAAAATAATTCTGTCTCCTGCCTTACAAAAACACAAAGCCAACACTGGAATGACCCAAACACATATTTGTGATGGAGATCGATGTATAAAATGCAGAGAAACTTGTACTGCTTCATTTTTGAAGAAACCGTCTCATTTCTGTTGTTGGACATTCTGAATGATCATGTATTTTTGCCTTTTAAGTAATTGCTTATTATTGCAGGTCCACTGCATCTGGGAGACTGGAAGTCGGGTAAACAAATCTCCATTTCAGTCTTTCGGTGTGGCTATTCTGTACCAGTGGTCCCTGGAGTCCGGAGACAATTTAATTAAGAAGTTGATATATCAAGTAAGCAACGCAAAAGGCTATGGAGTATCCTCGAGCTCTGCTTTACCATGAAGAAATACATCAGTTCACTTACTGCTTGTATTACTAACATCTTGCGTGTGCTCAAGTGAGCTGCAAATTTCCTTTGAAACCTGTAGCCATTTCGTAATGTGTGTTTGGTAAACTGCTCTGTTTATTGTCCTTGAAGGCATGGACCATCCAACTAACCGTGTGAAGCTCACAACTCTGCATTGTCAGATGATCCAATGTATTTTTCAGAACAAGCAGTATTTCGTCACAGCCAAAATGACAGTGTGGTGGAAGGATTGCGTTTTTTCTTGTCTGATAGAGTGAATTTGTTGATAGACGAAGATGCTGGAGTTGCTCGCTGTCATGACTCATAAGCAACTCTGTTGATGCAATCATGTAAATGGCTGACAACCGTAATCGATCCATCCATCCAGTCAATACGGTCCTAGTTAAAATCAATGTATTTAGGTGACAAAAACATGTATTTATGTGGTTAAATGAATCAAAATCCTATAATAGCTTGTGGAAACGTTGGAAGTCCTATTTTGAAGAAAACAATGTTAGGAGTAGATAAACCATGATTTCTGAATCCCAAACAGGCCCATAATAGCCATTTTCTCGTGAGGGCGTTGCAAAAAGTGGCAACGCACCCCAAGCGTTCGACAAAATGTGCCGCTGGTGACGAGCGTTCCATTTCTGAATCCCCACCACCCGCCCCTCGTGTCGTGCTTCACCGATTTCAGATCAGACACGCACGCCAATGTCAAGCCCAATCTGCAAGTCCATGGCTTATCCCACCCAACGGGCAGCCATGGACGAACCTGCCGGCAGGCGCGGAACAAGGAGCAGCCAACCAACTGCCTACCTCCTTGTCCTTGGCCATGGGGACGGCCCCAGTGCCTGCACTGCACGTGGCGGTGAGGGGTGTGGGAGTGGGACCACGGCCATGGCAGCGGCGCGCTAATGTGCAGCGTTGGTGGTGCAGCGATGGAGGATGTGGCGCACCGGTGCTCGCTCGCGGCAACATGACGCGGCCCTGCTCGCTCACCACCTGTTCGGCAAAATGTTCCACAGGTAGCAACGCTTTCCAAATCCCGTCGTTTTCTTTCAATTGCCTTGGGTTCTGCTTGTCTTGAGTTTTCGATTGCATTTGCATCAGTGGAGCGGAAATGGACGGACATATATACTATTTGGAATTCAAAATTAACTTTCCTCCAACAATGATCTTGCTGGAATGAACTAGTAGTAACACCAGTGCCATTTGAACTCATTGCTCGCATGGAGCGGTGAGACCTCGATCAGTGGTGGGTGAGGCACTGGAAGCTGCAACGAAGATGCATGTGCCAGCGTTGCAGGATAGAGATGAATAGGTTGATGGTGTTCCGCAGCTTACGCGGTGTACCTGCCTGCTTTTTTGGCCTTTTCAGCATAGCCTACATAATATTTAGACACAACACCCGTGTGAACATGCAGTAACAACACTATCGTGGTGCTGTCAACTAATGTTCTTGTGCGCTTCCCAATGATCTGGTCCAAGGGAGGTCCAGAATGGCTACACTATAGCTGCATGCCCAGGCAGCCAATCGACATCTCTGACCACCAGTTCCCGAGAAATCCAGCATGCATGCACTGCTGTCATTATTTAAGTTGCAAGTAGTGGAATTATATATCCAGTACGTACGCATTTCCTACTCAGCAAGCACTTTATAAAAAGCGAAAGTGCTAAACATAGACCTCTTTTGACTCGCCTGAATATAGAACTGCAACGCGCACAACAGCAATACCTTTGCAGCAATACAATACTACTGGGGTAGTGGTAGTAGTTGGCTGGGGCTGGCATATCCTAATGCCCTCTTGCAAGATTATCTATGCTTTGCTGGGGACAATACTTTATTTATCCGCCCACATTTGTTTTTCTGTCCTCTAGGTCTAAGAGATGCTCAAGTGATAAGCTAAGTTGCTCCTAATGAATGCCTTTGTCCAAATCGAGGGACGACCCAAACCTCGAACTAGCACACACTGCTCACTTAGGATAAAAATCTCTCTGGCCTTGTGCAGCCCAAACCCCTTTGAGACGGCACAGGCAAAACCAGGTATTTTTACACTTAAAAAAAAACCCAGGTATTTTACTCTCCTTTGTCAACCAACGAGATCCAAATCCTCTGTTTTGTTTCTCAAGCCTGCTATGCTTTTCCATGTCTTCTCTAACATGCAAACTCTGCTTCTGATGTCCTCTGTTTTATTTCTTGAGACTAGGTGGATTGTTCGACTAATCAATAACTGACGGCCGACCGACACATTGCTGCCGTTGTTGCTCCTTCCATTTCTCGGCAAGTTGATCAACCCAGACCTTGCAAAGGAGGAAGGTCTATGCTACGCCTGGAACTGGCATATTCAAGAGCCCCAGGTACCTTGCAGATCCTGGAGCTCTAGGAGTTACTTTATTTTTTGACGAATAATTAACATCCTGTATGTTTAATTTTTGTTCCTTGCTTTGGTGTGCATAGTCTAGGGTCTACATAGCAAAGGAGAAAAGAAAGGCCTCAATTTTTTAGATGGCATGAGTAAAAGCAGTAGATCTGAGCTCCCCAGAAAGCTCTGGGTTGTGTAAGTTGCATCATGTTTCAGCCCTGATTTTCTCTAGTCTACCTAGCACTGATCAACTTCTCCCTTTGCGTTGGGGAAAAAATTGATCTGCTCTAAGGGAAGGCTCACATTTTGAAATACCCACAGACATTCATCTGTCCTTTTGTGACAATAACTCTCATTCTATATATAAAGAAGCAACGACTCAGGCTGAAGGACTGCAGCTACTAGTTTTTTCAGGTCAGATATCCATACTGTTGGCGTCTGAAATAGATAACCACACATGAAAGCACTAGTACCACATATATGACCCAAGTAGTTCATTAGTTGTGAATTGTCACCTATCTATGAAACCCTCTATTTTGGAATACTTCTCTTTGCAAACTGTTTTGCTTTCAGAATCATGTAATTATGTCAAAAATCAATTTGCAGGAAAAGCATGGTCGGCATGGAAGCTTCTTTACTGTCTGCTGCAGTAACTGGGATGTTGAAGATTCTTGGCAACAAGTTAGCTCCACTGGTCATCAAAGAGTATAGCTCTATAGTGGGTGTGAAAAAGGACCTCCAGGAGCTCCAAGATCAAGTTCAGGAGATCAATTGTAACCTGGAAAGAGCAGCAGATAGAGATCCGAAGGATTCTCCATGGCTCAAAAAGTTGAAAGAAGTTGTTTACGATATTGATGATATTGTGGATGAGTTCCAGCTAAAAGCTGAAAAACATGAAATTGATGGTGATGGTGGATTTGTGTCCAAATGCCTGCTCACAAAAAAAAAAAAAAGCAGAATCACTTGTATTGCAATGTAGGGCAGCCAAAAATATCAAAAAAATCAAGAAAAGATTTGCTAAGATTGTGAAGAAACGAAACGACATGACAACAATATTTGGCAATGATCCTGTCAGCCACATCAACAAGACAGCTATGAATATGCAAACATTGCCTGTCGAGGAGGCAACTGTACTCGGAAGAGACCAAGAGATGCACCAAATAATATCTAGTCTGATGGAGAATAATGACAAAAATGAAATCAAGATAGTTTCAATAGTTGGACTTGGTGGCTCTGGGAAAACTACCCTAGCTAAACAAGTTTTCAATGATGGTGAAACAAAGAATAATTTTGAAGTGAGACTATGGGTTCATGTGTCACAAGAGTTTGATATTCATAAGATCATCAAGAAACTATATGAGGCTTTTGCTGATAAAGATCAGGGACAACCTTCCTTGCCGTATATGAGCAAGAGAGTTCAAGAGGGGTTGACAAAGAAGTTTCTAATTGTAATGGATGATGTTTGGACTGAGTCCCAAAATGAGTGGGACAAAATAATGGGATATCTAAAGAAAGGTGCACCTGGAAGTGGTGTTTTACTCACTACTCGCAGTGCAGATGTTGCAGAAGTAGTGCGATCCACATACCAGTTTTGTCTACAACGCCTGTCTCCTAATGACAGTTGGATGTTGTTTGAACAAAGCTTTTGCTCGAAATATTTGGACCCTGACTTTTGTTGAGGTTGGCAAAGAGATTGTGGAAACATGTTGTGGATTGCCACTAGCAATTAAAGTTCTTGCAGCTTCTCTTCGTGGCAAGGAACTAATAGAAGAGTGGCAGGCCATGAGAGACAAATTATTAGATGTCGAGGGTGAGGACTCAGTGTCTGCATGCTTAAAGTTGAGCTATTTTCATCTGCCATCCAATCTGAAGCAGTGCTTCATAATGTGTTCATTGTTCCCTAAAGGTCATTTAATCCATAAGCAACAGTTGATTGAACAATGGATTGCTCATGATATGATCTGTTTGACTCCTGGTGTTTTTGATTTGGAGCATATTGGCATCAGGTACTTTAATTCACTTGTGCAACTGTATTTTCTACAAGATGTGCAAGAACATAAAGATGGGAGAGTGACATGTAAGATGCATGATCTGATTCATGATCTTGCTCGATCCATCTTGTCTGAAGAAATTTCAACTATTGTGCCAGAGGATGTAACCAGTTCCACAAAAGATTACAGATTCTTTTCTCTAACTGAACCAAGAAACCTTTTGCCCAAAAAAGGTTTTTGGAAGCACACTTAAGAATGCAAAGTTCTTATGCAGTATCATTGTTGAGAATTCTGTTTTGTCAACACCAGTGCTTACATCCATATTTGAGGTAAAAAATCTTAAATATCTTGAGCTGTCTGAACTGCAATGTGAAGCACTCCCTGAAGCTATTACAGATGTTTGGTGCCTCCAAGCTCTTTACTTAGAACCAAGAAATCTTCTCGAGTTGCCTGGATCCATTGGGAAGCTGAAAAAGTTGAGAACATTGAACCTATCATGGTGTTGTGAGCTGAAGACTTTACCAGATTCTATTGGTGATTGTCAAATGCTTTCAACTTTGGAACTTAACGTTTGCGAAAAAAATTGAGGACCTGCCAAACTCCATCGGTAGGAATAAAAGGCTAAGAGTGTTGAGACTAGTTTCGACTGGAATTCGTAGGCTACCATCAGTTATCACAACTCTAGAAAATCTTGAATATTTGAAAATTGGACCATGCTATGAGCTGGGACAGTTGCCTGATGGCATTGTGAACCTGACTAAGCTCAAAGAATTGGACCTAGATGTCCTTGATACGTTGCCACTGCCACTGGGTATTGGGCAGCTCACTCAATTAGAAAAACTGAATGAATTTTGTGTGTCAACTGACAAAAAATGTGCACGAATCTCAGAGCTGGCAATGCTATCTAGGATAAGTGGGAAACTAAGAATCTGTTTTCTCAGCAACTTGACAGACCAGAGTGAGGCACGCCAAGCATGCTTGAAACAAAAGGAAAGGTTAGATGAGCTGAAACTTTCATGGGGGTCTCTACATGACAGGGAGAATCCTGAGCATGAGGTGGTTGCACTTGATGGTTTGGAACCTCCATTAGGGATTAAACAGTTAAAAATAAGCACGTATGCAGGTTCACGGTTTGCTTCATGGATGCTGAAGCAAGCCAGTGGTGGTGTTCAGGGCCATGGTCAATTCCCTTTTTTGACCAAGGTGGTACTAGATGATTTGCCAAACTTGAAGAATCTTGATGGGCTTGTGCAATTGCCTTGTTTGGAGGAGCTTGATCTGGTGTGCATGCCTGCTGTTGAGAGCATAAGCGGAGGCCCATTTCCTTCACTTGCCAAGGTAAAACTAGAGGGACTATATAGTCTGGGAGAGGTGTGGATTGTAACAGCTACTGATAGGACCCTATTTGGCAAGGAGGGAGAAGGCTCTAGCAATCACAATCCTCCTCAATCAGGACAACTGCAAATTGGTAGTCATCTTACAGACTTACATATAGAAGGCTGTCCTAAATTGGTGGTTAAGCCACACTTACCAATTTCACTTGAACACTTGCTATTGTACAAATCTCCATGCCAAGGTCAACGGTCCTCTTCGTCCTCCAATTCTCCACTCTCTCTTAGCCACCTGAAGGTGCTTAAACTATGGTTAACTTATTCACGATCACCGTCACCTGGATTAAGATTGGAGCTGCTCCAGCACATGTCAGCACTTGAGTCCTTGGAGATTTTCCTCTGCAATGACGTAATTGAGCTGCCCGACTACCTAGGGAATCTCTCTTCCCTGCGACGGATGAGCATCAAAAACTGTGACTGCTTAAGGGGCCTTCCACAATCAACAAGTCACCTAACCTCTCTCCAGGAGCTCATAGTAAAAAAGTGCCATGCATTTGTCCAGTTTCCAGAAAGTCTGGGAGAGCTCCGCTCTCTAAGCAGGTTCGAGATTTATGATTTGCAAGTCTTGACTTGTTTTCCGGAATCCTTGTGCCACCTCACGTCCCTCGAGGTGCTCAGCATAGGAAACTGCAAAGAATTTGTTCAATTGCCCGAAGGTCTGGGCAAGCTCTGCTCTCTAATCAAGTTGGATATTTGGCGCTTGCCAGGCCTGACTTGCCTTCCCCAATCCTTGTGTGGCCTCTTGTCCCTCCAACAGCTCAAGATAGGAGGGTGCGAAGCACTTGGCGAGCTGCCCGAATGCCTGGGTGAGCTCCACAACCTATGCCAGTTAAAGATTTGGGGATTGGACGCCGTGACTTGCCTTCCCCAATCCTTATGCCGCCTCGCCACCTCCCTCAAAGAGCTTCAGATCATGGATTGCCCAGGCATCAAATCCTTGCCGGAGTGGATAAAGGGCCTCACCGCTCTGCAGCGATTGGAGATCCGTTCCTGCCCGATCTGGAGAGGAGCTGTGTGAGAGAAAACGGGGAGGACTGGCACCTCATCTCCCCACATCCCTGATCTATGGATTGGATAGCGACATCACTAGGGAGTCATCTGGTGAGCTCTTCAACCTCTAGCCATGATCTGTCCTTGTGCAGATTCACTATTGAACCTATTGACTGATATTTGTTGCTGGTGTTCAAATTACATGTGCAGGTTGCTCTGGGTGGGAGTGTGGGCAATTTTGAGGCAACATTTCCAGAGAATGTTGACAAGCCTGTATGCCCATTGTGTACATTTCAGTAAGGTGATTCTCATTCTCTCATTTCCTCCTCTATCCTTTTTTACTAACACACCATGAAATGAACCACCTGATAATTGTACAACTTATGTCAGATGTATGTTCGAATTGAACTATGTTTTCAGGCACACTAGGACCACTTGTTTTGATTCATTTCGGTGTGGAGGTGTGACTGCACAGTAAAATGGCTCAGGACCATTCTCCTTGCGTGAAGTACATGGGTTGTTGGTCGTCTGATCATATTGCGAGGTGTGTCACAAGCAATGAGTTTCAGTTCAAGGCCATTTGAATTGATGTAAGGTACATGCACATACATAATCCTATCTCCTAATTTTTTTGTGAGAATGTGAAAAAACTTTTTGCTGTAAAATTTATGGTGGAGAACACTTGAATTGATTGTTGTGCTAGTTGTCACTATTTAGAAAATGAATATTAAGTGGTTATCATAACAGAAATATGGTTGAACTGTGCAAGCACCACAAGTTGTTATACCTGTTTTGCTGTGATAAATGCACTGCTGCTGATTTCTTTTTATGGAGCAATATTTATTAAAATTTGTAAGTGCAATAAATCGAGTTGATACAAAGCCTTGAAAATAATTCTTCTGTCTCCCGCCTTACAAAAAGACACAAAGGCAACATTGGAATGACCCAAACACATATTTGTGATGGAGATTTGTAAAAAATGCAGAGAAACTTGTACAGCTTCATCTATATTGTTGGATATAGTGAATGTGTTCTTGACCTTTAAGTAATTGCCTATTATTGCAGGTCCACTGCATCTGGGAGACTGGGAGTCCTTTATTTTTTTCTTCAGTCAGCCAAGATGAAAAACCTGCATGATGCATGGGTGACAAAAATAAATATGAAAAATCTTGAGCCATATGGAAACAAATCCCAGTTTTGGTCTTTTGGTGTGGCTAATCTGTACCCGTGGTCTGTGGAGTCCACTCCGAAGACGATTTAATCAAGAAGTTGTTATATGAAGTGAGCAAACCATGTTGCCTGAAGAGATGCATTAGTATACTTACTGCTTATACTATTATTACCATGTTGCCTGTGCTCAAATGCGCCGCAAATTAATATCCATTGCTACCTTTGCCATTACTGAGTAATAAGTAATTTGTTTGGTGAGCTGCACCGTTTATATTCTCCATGCCATGGAAGCACATGGATTGACTTTTATCAAGTGCACTACTCTGCTTTGTCCGTATTTGTTTTGCATATGAAATTTGAGTATCAATTTGTTCACGTTTCACTCTGCTCTGTTCAGTTGTCATAATGGGCCTTTTGTCTTCAGAATCAGACAGACCCAGGCTTTCTATCAGAACATGCAGATAGGTGCACAGCATGATGGTGCGTTTGCGTTTACCTTCCCTGGTAGTGTGCTTGTCTGACGAGACGTGGCCGACTTCTCGCCGGCCTCGTGAGTTCGCCGCCGACTATGGAGGCTCCGCGCCTCCACCCTGAATCGCGCGCACGGCTTCTCTTCCCGTCACCCTGATGAGGGGCGGAAGAAGCAAAAGCAGCTGCCGGCCAGCCCCCAGCAACAGCAACAGGGCACGGGCATGGATTGGGAGAGTTTACCGTGGCCTGACTGCATCATTGGGCAGCAAGCGGCCCCTGCGCGTGCACATGGAATCGCGAGCCCCTTCCTAGCCTATCTTGATCCCGACCGTGGTTGTCCTGGGGTGGGAGGTCGCACGAGCACTCAAACCAATCGGCAGTGAGCTCCGCCTGTTCGACGAAATGTGCCACAGCGCACTGATGGAGACTCACTGCTTCAACGTCAAATGAAGCGCCGCGTGAAGTGACTTTGGAGTTGGACTTGGTTCGTCAGTCTCCATGGTATGTGTATGTGCCTGTGCCACGACTCCGCGGCATCATATCTTCCCCGATAATTTTCAACAGGTCATTTTCTTTTCTGAAGAATAGATTGGGTCATCTTAATTGTGGCATCAATGTCGCGTGCACTGCGATTACTACGCACTCGGTACACATTTTCAGTGCAGCTTCCTCTTTCTTTTTCACTTTGTCTAGGCACTTGAACAAGACTCGGAGTCAGTCAATCACTCTTGGCTGCTTCTCTCTTGTCCCGTGGAGCAAAATTTCAGTAACATGAAGCAAGATTGCTGCCAGCCTGCTGATCCTCCTATCCTGGTTTCACAGTTTTACTGCTGATCGTCAAATTTCAGGAAAGGAGGGCTAGTTTTGAGACGGCATAGGCAAAACAGGTATTTACTCTGCTTCATGAACCAAGGAGATCCAAGTCCTCTGTTTTGTTTCTCGAGCCTTCTGTGTTTTTCCATGTCTTCTCCAACATGCAAACTCTGCTTCTGATGTCCTCTGTTTTATTTCTTGAGACTGGGTGGATTGTTTGACTAATCAATCACTGACGGCCCACCGACGCATCGCAGCCCTTGTTGCTCGTTCCATTTCGCGGCAAGCTGATCAACCCAGACCACACACGTTGCAAAGGAGGAAGGGATACGCTACGCTTGGAGCTGGCTTATTCAAGAACCCAGGTAAGTTGCAGATCCTGGAGCTGCAGCAGTTACTTTATTTTTTGACGAATAATTAACATCATGTATGTTTAATTTTTGTTTCTTGCTCTGGTGTGCATACTCTAAGGTCTACATAGCAAAGGAGAAAAGGAAGGCCTCAATTTTTTAGATGGCGTGAGTAAAAGCAGTAGATCTTATCTCCCCAGAAAGCTCTGGTTTGTGTAAGTTACATCATGTTTGAGCCCTGTTTTTCTAGTCTACCTTCCATTGGTCAACATCTCCGCGTTGGGGGGAAATTTCAATCTTCTCTAAGGCAAGGCTCTCATTTTGAAATACCCGCAGGCATTCATCTGTCCTTTTGTGACAAGAACTCAAGGCTCCAAGTATCATTCTATATATAAAGAAGCAGCGGCTCAGAGGCTGAAGGACTGCAGCTACTAGTTTTTCAGGTCAGATATCCATACTTGACGACTGAATTAGTTAACCATACATGAAACAGCTACTGTTAAGACTATCAACTATATGGGGTGGGGGACTTGATCTCTGAGGTTCTCATTTTCTTGAATTTCTTATGTTCTACCATACCAAGTGCACATCATAATCCCATTCATCTCTCCTTCTATGGTTCCTTATGATGCTAGTGACAAAAACATAAGGCTGCTAAGTGTTGGTCTTAGGTATCATTATGCGTATCATCAACCATTGTCGTGTCCACTCTATGTTATGTCGGACCTTTATTGATACCAGTAATACTGATGGCAGCGAAAAGAGAGAATGAGTTAATTAATCACACATGAAAGCACTAGCACTGTATGGGTATACGGCCTAATTAGTTTCAACATGTAAAACCCCTTATATATTCTGTAATAGTTCTCTATGCAAACTCTTTTGCTTCCATAAACGCCTGGTTATTTCATTTATATTATTCAATTTATTGCAGGAAAAGCATGGTCGGTATGGAAGCTTCATTACTATCTGCTGCAGTAACTGGGATGTTGAAGATTCTATGTAACAAGTTAGCCCCACTGGTCATCAAAGAGTATAGCTCTATAGTGGGTGTGAAAAAGGACCTCCAGGAGCTCCAAGATCTGGTTCAGGAGATCAATGATCATCTAGAAACAGCAGGAGATAGAGCTACAGGGGATGCTGCATGGCTCAAAAAGTTGAAAAGATGTTGTTTTACGATTTTGATGATATTGTAGATGAGTTCCAGCTAAAGGCTGAAAAACATGAAATTGATGGTGTTGGTGGATTCGTGTCCAAATTCCTGCTCACAAAAAAAAGGCAGAATCACTTGTATTGCAATGCAGAGCAGCCAAAAACATAAAAAAATCAAGAAAAGATTTGATAAGATTGTGAAGCAACGAAGCGACATGAAAGCAATATTTGGCAATGATCCTGTCATCCATATCAACAAGACAACTACGATTATGCAAACATTGCCTGTTGAGGAGGCAACAACCGTACTTGGAAGAGTCCAAGAGATGCACCAAATAATACGTGATCTGGTGGAGAATAATGACAAAAATGAAATCAAAATTGTTTCCATAGTTGGACTTGGTGGCTCTGGGAAAACTACCCTAGCTAAACAAGTTTTCAATGATGGCGAAAACAATAGAGAATCATTTTGAAGTGAGGCTATGGGTTTATGTGTCACAAGAGTTTGATATTGAAACGATCATCAAGAAACTATATGAGGCTTTTGCTGATAAAGATCAGGGACAACCTTCCTTACCATATATGAGCAAGAGAGTCCAAGAGGGGTTGGCAAAGAAGAAGTTCCTAATTGTAATGGATGATGTTTGGACTGAGTCCCAAATTGAGTGGGACAAAATAATGGGCTATCTCAAAAGGTGCACCTGGAAGTGGAGTTTTACTCACTACTCGGAGTGTAGCAGTTGCAGAAGTAGTGAGATCCACATACCAGTTTTGTTTGCAACCCTTATCTCCAGATGAAAGTTGGCAACTATTCCAACAAAGCTTAGGAATGCAAAGTGAAACATCTGGAGTCTGAATTTGTAGAGGTTGGAAAAGAAATCGTGAATAAATGTGGTGGTGTGCCACTTGCAATTAAAGTTATTGCAGGCATCCTCCATGGCAAGGAACTCATTGGAGAGTGGCAGGCCATGAGAGACAGCAATTTACTTGATGTTGAGGGTGAAGAAGCTAGTGTATCAGTATCTCGATGCTTGAGGTTGAGCTATTTGCACTTGCCTTCCCACATGAAACAATGTTTCACAATGTGTTCAGTTTTTCCTAAAGGTTACATGATAGATAAAGAACAATTGATTGACCAATGGATTGCTCATGATATGATAACTCCACAAGTTGGTGTTGAGTTCTTGGATATTGGTGACAGGTACTTTAATTCTCTTGTGCAAATGTTTTTTTCTTCAAGATGTAGCTGAAGACTGGTATGAAAGAAGAGTCAAATGCAGGATGCATGATTTGGTTCATGATCTTGCCCTGTCCATTTTGGATGACAAAATTTCAACTGTTGTGCCAAAGAAGGCAACCAGTTCGGCCAAGAGCTGCAGATACTTCTCTTTGATTGAACGACCAGAAAATCTGGCACCCAAAAATATTTTTAAAAAGACACGTGCTGTATATATCCCTTGGTATGGAGATTACACATCATATTTCAAGGCAATGAAGCATGCAAAGCACTTGCGCAGTGTCATGGTGGGATATGTTAATGGAAAAGAAGTCGACATCATATCTCAGGTTAAATATCTGAAATATCTTGCCATGACATCCAGTTGTGAAACACTTCCTAAGGGAATCTCAGATGTTTGGAGCCTACAAGCACTTCATGTAACAAAGAGCTATTCACTTTTCGAGCTACCAAAATCCATTGGTAAGCTGAAAATGTTGAGAACACTAAATCTGTCAGGGTGCAAAGAACTAAAGTGTCTGCCAGATTCTATTGGTGATTGTGAAATGATTTCGAGCATTGATCTTTGCTATTGCGAGAACCTTACAATGTTGCCAGGCTCTATTGGCAACCTACGAAAGTTAAGAACATTGAACGTATCATGGTGTGAGAAGCTTACAGTGTTGCCGGACTCTATTGGTAGAAATGAGAAGCTAAGGGTTTTAAGGCTAAGTTTCACAAAAATTGAGAGACTTCCATCAGATATCGCAACACTAAGAAATCTTGAGTGTTTAGACCTTCAAGATTGTTGTGAGCTGGTAGAACTGCCTGAAAGAATCGGCAAGTTGGAGAAGCTTCAAGTTTTGAACCTAAATGGCTGTGTAAAGTTGGGAGGCATGCCTTTAGGCATTGGACAGCTCAGTCTACTACAAAGGTTGGGCTTATTTGTTGTCGGAAAGGGAAAAAAAGTTTGCAGGGATCTCAGAGATTTCAAATGTATCTAGGATTGAGGAACTAAAAATCAGAGGTATTTCACATGTGATGGAGTCGAATGATGCACACATGGCATGCTTGAAAGAGAAAACAAATTTAGAGAGGTTGGACCTAGATTGGATGCCAAATAACATGGAAGAGGTAAACACAGAGGTGCAGCAGGATGTGCTTGATGGCCTAGAACCACCACTTGGGATGAAAGAGCTGTACATTCATGGGTATTCAGGTAGGCAATATGCACGGTGGATGCAGAATCAAGTTAGTGGTGGACTAAATGGGCCTAGTCCCTTCCCGTTTTTGAGGGTGATGAGGCTATGTGATTTCCCGAACTTGAAGCATCTACATGGGCTTGTGGAGCTTCCTTGTTTGGAGGAGCTTAATCTTGAAGATATGCGTTCTCTTGAGAGCATAAGTGGAGGCCCATTTCCTTCTCTGCTGAAGTTGATGATGTGTAAACTGCCTTGTTTGGGAGAGGTGTGGATGGTAGCAGAGAGAACTATGTCTGATGGAGATGAGGGGCGAGGCTGTAACTTCAAACCTCAGTTGGGACAAGTCCGAGTTGGTAATTGCCTAACAAAATTAGAGATTAGTAAATGTCCTAAGTTGGAGATCAAGCCTCACCTTCCTCTGTCGCTGCAGCAGTTGAAGTTGAGGCACAGTGAGCTGATGCTGCAGTCACTAGGCCAATGCGAGGGGTCCTCTTTGCCTCCCAATTTTAACCAACTAAAGAAGCTTGAATTATGTGATGTGACAGGATTACAATCTGGGCATGGGTGGGAGCATTCCGAGGTGCCTGAGAGCTTGTGGAGCCTCACATCCCTCGGGTCCCTGGAAGTGAACCGCTGGTCTAATATCCGCATGCTACCCCGAGTCGACAGGGGGAACTCCGATCTGCAAGAGTTGACCATCTTATCCTGTCCTAGCCTGAGCATCCTTCCCCAATCAATTAGTCAACTCACATCCCCTGCAGGAGCTCGTCATAGAAGAATGCGAAGCACTTCACCAATTGCCCGATTGCCTGGGAGGGCTCTGCTCTCTCCGCGCAAACTCAAGATTAAAGACTTGCCAGAGCTGACTTGCCTTCCACAATCCATCTGCCGCCTCACCACCTCTCTTCAAGAGCTCGAAATCTATAATTGCCCGGGCCTCACATGCTTGCCACAGGGGATTGAAGGCCTCGCTTCCCTTTGAAAAGCTCTCAATCTCGTACTGTACTGGCCTCACATCGTTGCCGCAGGGGATAAAAGGTCTCGTCTCCCTTGAAGAGCTATACATCTGGAACTGCCGCAGAATACAATCCTTGCCTGAGGGCATAAAAGCCCTCGCTGCTCTAAAGAGATTGCAGATCTCGGACTGCCCTGATCTGCAGAGGCGCTGCGAGAGAGAGAAGGGGGAGGACTGGCACCTCATCTCCCACATCCCTTATGTTTCGGTTTGGACGAATGCATGGGGAGTGGCCGTGTGAGGAGGATTTGGCCAGCGACTGCATGCTACTGCTTAATCGGGTGAGTTGGTTGTGCTATTTTTACCTGTACCAATTAGCAGTCCCCCGTTTTCATGTGTACTTGCACTATAGGGCCAATTACCTAATTATTATTATTTCTATTAAAATGTGGTTTGAATTGTTGAATACTACTTTGGACGAGGATGGAGTTCTGACATTTATGGATTTGCCTATTATTGCATTGCAGGCCCGCTGCATGCACCTGGGAGCTGGCCCAGCTGGGACTCCTTAATTGGCTTCAAATGATATGAAGAATTCTCTATGTGCCTGTGTAGTGCAATGCTTTTGATCTTCGTCGCATAGGAGTATGGAATTTAAGATTCCAGAAGAACAGAGATTTGTGCTCTGTTGTTCAGTTAACATGATTGGGCCTGCCCGTCGTCTCGTTAGTCACAGTTGTTGGCAGCCAAAAGTTCAGGTCGCGATGATGGGTTTTCCTTCTGTGGCACTGTCTGTGCGAAGAATGTGATGGATATATGCTGATGAAACCTACTGCAAATGTTTGTTGCAACTTACTGTAGGAGCTAGTACACCAGATGTGTTTGCGCGAGTAACCATTTGATGGGCTAATTTGAACTTTGATTTCAATCAGGTCCGCTCTGTCATGCCACGATGTGCCTGTGTCTATGTTATTTCCTTGTGTGTAATGTAATAATAGTTGCAGAGCTTGACTGTGCTTTGCGAGTTGCATGGCCAGTCCTAATCAGAATACATGTGGTGTGTTTCTGTGTGACTCACCACAAGGTAGAGAGAGTATGTGTTTTTGTGTGTGTCAGCCCCATGGCCGCTTGTACTGGGCATAATTGTAAGAAGGCAGGCAGATCCTCAGATGTGATGATTCCGATTTGCTTTTGTGACAGTTTGAAACCGTAAAAGTTTCTTGTGTTGGAGGACACTTCTCCATGATGGAGTTGTGTACTGCATCCTGATTTCTGCTATGCCTTATGGTGGAGATTAAATGCATGCTATAATGCCAAGGTTACATTACAGGTTCGTCACAGGCCACAGAAGACAGAAGTCACTTGAGTTGAGTTGGCATTAGAGATGTTGAGGCTACGTGATGTAATGTAAACAGTTTCGTTTTGATCACTCAGCGCTGGTACAAATCTGTACATGTGGAGGATCAGGAGCTCTCTGTGTTTGCCAAGGAGAAGTGCATTCATTAGTTACTGCTAATTTCGTTCTGAACCTGTAATGCCAGAACCAAGTAGTTTGCTGAACTGCACTATATATCCTGCACCATTCAGTTTTGTAGCAAACTCCTCTGCTTTGAGCTTTGTGAAACCCAACGTATTTGTCAGACCAAGCAGAGCAGAGTTCGTTTTACATATGAACATTCAGATCGATCTCAGGAGGAAAATAATAAAAAAAAACGCTCTGTTCTGTTGTTGATCAGTTAACATGATAAGGCTGCTTGTCATCCGTTATCATGTGGTTAATCAGAACTTGTAAAATCATGTCACAACCAAAATGTCACTCAGGTCAGATCCAAGTATCGCGTCTTCCTTCTCTGACAGATGCAAGTGTCTGCCGAGTCTGACGGAATGCCACGTCTCTCTTCTCTTCTGAATCGTAGTTGCTTCTTCTGCATTTGACACGCTCCTCCTGCAAGATGTCGTAGGTCCCACACTTCTCGTTTTCCATTTCGTCTCCGTGTCAGGCCATCTCTCTCTGTGCCACTCTAAGGTTACGTACCAGCGGCAGCGAGAAGGGCTGCTTCGCCTCCGTCGCCATGGCGCGGCACAGGCGTCTGCCCGTGGTGGCGCAACGTGCCAAAGTGGTGCGGCCGTGGCGAGTCGTGGCGCCGTTCAGTACTGATTCAGTGCTGACGGCTGAGCCTTCAGGCAGGTGCGATGGCTACGGACAAGCTGGTTAGCGCGACGACAACACACACCGCGCACCACATGTTCGGCGAAATGCGCCACAGGTGACAAGCTGTCAGAATTCCATTGTTTTTTACCCCAATGGCTGGTCTGTGGGTTTGCTTTGGTTTTGGTTCACACGAATCTTTCTGCATTTTAATTTACTCGGATTGCACACAGCGAGCAGCATTTGGTTTGTACGACCATGCACAAAACATAGTATTTTAAGTTGCAACGGGTTTGTACTGTTAAAAAGAATGAGACTGTGGGGTATGCACCTGCCCCTCAAGCCTTTGCCACGTGGATGGCAGGTGGAGGGGCGAGGGCTTCTCACAGAAAGGGGAGAGAGAATGACGCTGACGACGTGGACAAAAACAGTTCCCAGGAAAGCGTCATTTCGATTGATAGGTCATAAAAGTTCCCACCAACCGTCCCTTTCATACGTCCTGTCGGTCCGTATTTATAGGCGTCTGGTTGGTCGTTACTGTAGTTACATATTAGGACAAAGCCTACTTGCCACTTACGCCTAGGGCCCGCGCAGGGGCAAATTAGTACAATCCCCTTTAGGGGTAGGAAAGTAAAAACACTAGCCCTGACTATGCTGGGTCTCCGCTAGGGTTTCCCTTTCTTCGTGCTGCCGCCTGGCTTGAGATCCTCCCTGGGCCCCCGCGGCTCCTCGCGCCTGCGGGGGTGTTGCTTCTGGTTTTGTCGCCCCCCTCGCTTGCGGGGGTGCTGCTTACAATTGTCTTGCCGCCCCCGCTGCCTTGAGTGTTGCTCCGGTTTTGTCGCCCTACCCCTCGCTTGCGGGGGGTCTTGCTCGGTTCCACGTCGCCCGCTGGGATGTCGCTCCGGTTCATGTCGCCCCGCGCGCTGTGTTGCTCGGTTCCGTCGCCCCAGCGCTGCGAGATGTCGCTCATGCGTCCCCCCCGCGCCCAGATGTCGATTTTCCCGGGGAGCTGCCGGGGTCCTCGGCGAGGCCCTCCCCAACGATAGCCTCGGGGTTTGGTCGGTGCGGCCCGGGCGAGGGCAACGAAACCCTTTGGAGGGACAACCTTGCAAGCGGCCGGGGTGCTTGCGGGGTTGACCTCGCCCGGCCCGACGCCCGGTTCTTTCTTTGGGCGGTTGCAGTTTTCCTTTGACACGTGGTGAGCCTGCTGCGGTCGTGGCCGTTGGGTTTCTAGATTGGATGCAGTGCGTTGAATGCGAACCGTCGGGTGCGTGGCGGCGATCTGCCGTTCTCGGGGTCCGTTCCCAACCGCTCTCTGGCCCTATATAAGGATGGTGTTACCGTCTCGGTAAATTTTCTGCGCTAACCTTGCCCTTGCTTTCCTGTCCTCATCATCGCTTGAGCCCTCTCTCTTTGTGCCTTACGCGCTTGTTGTTTTCGAGCGAGAGGTCTCGCGGCGCCGCCGTGAAGGCCTTGTTTAGGTCTTTGGGCCGAAGATGACTTCGAAAGCCTCGAGGCGGCAAGGGGAGGGGAGGGGGCGAGACCTCCCAACCCGATGTTCCCCCTGACAGGGTGACCGAAGGGGATCTGAAGGAGTATGCGGAGTCGGGCTATTTGGAGCAGCGGCGAAGCCCGGCCTCGCGTGGTGATCGTATCCCGCCGCGGGACAATGAGGTGGTGGTTTTAGCGGAGTTCTTCGTCGCGGGCTCCGCTCTGCCGCGAGTTCGTGGTGGAGCCGATGAAGTGGCCGGGCTTCGGTTCCACCAATGAACCCCGCGTGCTTCACCAAGCATCCATCTTCGTCCGGGCCTGCCGCTCGCGGGGCGATGCGGATGTCGACGCCTTCCTTTACAACCACCGCGTCCATCTTCAACCTCGCGTTGCGGGGGGTGCGAGGATGCAACAACTTGCCCAATACGCGGTGTACACCTTCGCCTACCGCGGGAATCGGGCGCTTCCCGTTCAGGCGCGAGAGGAACAAGTGGGCGCCGATTGGCTTTGGCGGTGGTTCTACTACGAGTTGCCGGAGGCCCCTGAGGCATCGCGGGGAAGGCTGCGTAATCTCAGACCCTCGGAGGGAGGCAATGGGGCGCAGACCAACGCCCGTGGCGGAGCGCGGCGTCTTGACCAACATGTCGCGTTACGGCGAGCGCGACTTGGTGGAGGAATTTGTGGCGGCGGTGGTTCCTCACGTGGCGCTGCTCCAAGTTTGGCCGAGGTTGAGGGCGTTGACAAGTTCGCGGGGGCTTCGTCTAAAGTCCCCGAAGGTGGACCCTCGGCGCCCTCCGGAGCCATCAGTTCGGAGGGGAGGCAGGCACGGGAGGCGGGGCGTGAAGCGGGTTCTCGGGAGGTCGAGGCCCGGACTGATGAGCTGGTTGGCAAATGCGGGGGCGCCGAGCTCAAGAAGATCCGGATGGCCCTTGGGAAGAGGCGGGCTGAACCCGAGTGTTTGATCGGTGCGGGGTGCTTTACTCCGATTGGCCGTCGTTGGAGGAGGTGGATGCGGCCCCCTACGACGAAGCCGCGGGAAGAAAGGGCCGGCACGGGCCCTGATGTTCCTGCCACCACCGGCTTGGGGCGGGGTGGGCGGCGCGGGTGCAAGGCTGGGCGCGGCTCCCCCCCGCCCCCGGTCGCGGGGTCGTCGGTGGTCCCATCTCCGAGGGCGCCGTCCACTCCCGCCCGGGGTGCTCGGCGATTCATAATATAGCGGCTCGGGCGAGGCGGGGGCGATGATCGGCGTGACGGGTCCAGCGGATGACCGTGTGCCCACCGGATCACGGCGGAGACCTCAGCCCGGAGGGGAGGAGGGAGGTGGAATCCCAGGGGGTTGGGGGCACGTCGGGCGCGGCGGTTTCGCTCCCTGCTGGAGAGGCGACCGCCCGAGGCTGCTCGGCACGGCTGACCACTGGAAGCCGGCGATGGTGTGTCGGCGGGTTGGGCGCCGTGGATGCGGGCTCTTCTATGGCGCCAGTCGATGGCGCCTTTCGCACATGCCCGGGTCCCCTCAGGCCATATTCGGTGCCATATCTGGTGGGGCCGGGAGATCGAGGGGCTTCGATGGTGGTGATGGCGGGGGAAACGGGGTCACGGCCGATGTTTGCGACGACAGCTCCCGGGTTGTGGAGGGAGGTGGTGCCCTTGGCCCCGGTCGGACCTGACACGGGCCCGATATTGGGGGTGTCGGTTGGGTCCAGCGAGGCGAGCGGCGGTTCTGAGCACGGTGTATGGCAGCGTCGCGTGCGAAGGCCGGGCTCGCTGAGCTTCCGTTCTCGCGCGGGGCTGAGCCAAGACATCGCCGTGAAAGCAGCGGAGATCATGGCGCTTGCGCGGGCTCAGCGGAGCCGGGCGGTCGGGGCCCAGCGAAAGATAGATGGGCTGCTCAAGAAAGAGGGCGGGCGGCGTCGTGCGCGCGCGAAGGCGACGCGGGCGGCCAGCGCGAGAAACTCAAAGCGGGCGGGCGTATGCTGCCACGGAGGAGTATAAGGCGGCGCACGGTGGTGAACACCTCGCGGCGCAATGTGGACTGAGCTCAGAGGTTCGCGAGCGGCAAGCGAGGAGGCTGCCACGAAGAGGGTTGCGGCGGAGGGCGCAAGCTTTACGCTCGTGGCGGCTGGCTCTCGAGATGAGTTACGTGAAGGAACTCCTCGATGACGTCTTGGTGGGCGCGGGGCACCGGTTGCGCTCCGCTGCCCTCCAGCGGCTGCGGCCATCGGGGAGTGGCTGGCTGCTATCCCGGGGTGCCCTCCTTGTGCACCATGCGTCGGTTTTCGGGGCTGCGTGGCGGCTATGGCGGCGGGGCACACCTGCGATCTGCGGGTGTCCGCACCTCAACGACCCCGAAGGCTGAAGTTTCCCCATAAGGAGGAGATGGGGCAGTGCTTGTGGATGCGGATCTCCGCTACTGGCGGGCGGTTCCTTAAAAAGTTCTTCACGAGGCGGGGCACGAGGTGGCGATGGAGGAGGCCCGGGGGCGGAGGCGTTGCTCGGGGTGCAGGTTTTTACTATTGGCTTCTCTCTTTCGGGTTATTGTCACGGGGGCTCCTTATATTGTATGTTTCGACGGTGACTTGCGCGGGCGTTGGGCTGGCTGTGCTCGGCGGGGCCGATGTGACCCCGACGCCACGGAGGTGCCGGGTCGAGGGCGGCCTGCGTGGCGCGAACACGTTTGCACCGGGGCGGCGCGGTGGATGAGGAGGTTGTTGCTGCCGCGGGGGGGGGGGGGCGCGGGCTGAGGCAAGGCGCGGGGGATCTTGCGGATGGTTCGGTCGACTCCGCCCGGCCCGGGTTGATGCCTCGCGGGAGTAGCGCTTCCCGAGGTGTAGGAGTTAGGGGGCCTCGCTATGAGGTGCTATGTATGTGCTTGGTGCACTTAACGGAGTTTCGATGTGGTTTTAAAGTTAATATGTTTTTTACACACCTTGTGATGCTATCTCTTCACGTGTTGTTTTCTTTTGCCACGGGCGAGGGTTAATTGCGGGTTTTGTGAGGTGCCTTTTTTCTAACTCATGGCTCTATCGCGCGAGGATCCCGAGGGGCCTCTGCGGAGAGGTCTTGAACGTCATCCCACGATGATGAATTACCAAGATGTTTTTGTCTCGGGGGAGGCGTGGGTCCATGCGATGATGAAGTATCAGGGATTGGATTTGAAGCCTTTTGGTGGGGCGCGCACTTTCGAAAGTACGATGTGAAGAATCAAGGCTGCGGGGGCTTTTTGGCGTGGAGTACGACTGACGGACCGACAAGTGGAAGCGGGTGTTATTTGGGGCGGGGCCTTCCTCGGTTGCGTTGGGCGAGGACATTGGGGATGAAAGAGGCCGTTGCTATCGCCCTTAGGCGGGGTCGGTTTCGAAGTTGGCGAGGGTGCGGTGATTGTTCCTAAAGGCGAGCCGGTGGAGTTAAGTGTTCGTGACTTGCGGAGGGTCTTCCGCCAGCGGGTCCCCGGCGGGGGGTCGCTTCCGCTCGTCAGGGCTCCCCTCTCTGTGGGGGCCACTAAGTTTCTTGGGAGGAGGCGGTCGGACAGTTTGTTGGGGTGAGGGGGCTAGGGTGGCCCCCTTGAAGTCGAGGTGGTTGATGTGGCGGAGTTTGTGGAGCGTGTGGCGGGGTCCTTGTAGGTGATGTCTTTGGAGAGGCTTGCTTTTAGAGATAGGCGGGCGTGGTTTGTAAATGAAGGTTTATATGGCGGGGTCACCGCCATTTGCGGGGTTGTTATAAACTTGCCCCCCCCGGGGTTGTTGTAAATTTGTCCCCCCTGTGCGGGGTTGTTGTAACCTTGTCCCCCCTTCGCGGGGTTGTTGTAAGCTTGTCCCCCCCCTTCGCGGGGTTGTTGTGGACTTGTCCCCCATCGCGGGGTTGTTGTAAGTTATTGTGATGAGGGTGCTTTGTTTTTGTGATACTTGGCGTGGAATATTGTGTCTCGGGGTGATTTCTTTGCGTTGCGGCGCCTGTTTCTTTGAGCCGAGCTTACCGGAGAGGATTGTAGATGCGTGCGGCGCCCCTGTTTCTTTTAGCGAGGCTCGGCTGATTTGCGAGGACTTAGTTGCGCCAGCGACACCCCTGTTTCTTTTAAGCGAGGCTCGGCCCGATTTCTGCGGGGCTGTGGTTACCTGGCGACGCCCTGTTTCTTTTAGCGAGGCTCGCAAATTTGCGAGGATTGTAGATCTTGGCGGCGGCGCCCCCTGTTTCTTTTAGCGAGGCTCGGTTTGCGAGGATTGTAGTTCTTGTGACGGCGCCCCCTGTTTCTTTAGTGAGGCTCGCTGGTTTGCGAGGATTGTAGTTGCGAGGTTTTAGTAAGCGTTTGTGATGACGAGACAACAGTTTTCCATTGCCTCTTGGCGGGGTTACATGCTTTTTGCGAGGTGTATCGGCTATCCATGATGCTTTCCTTGCTTGCGGAGTGAGGAAACCGACTAGCTAAGCTTCTCTACTAGGTAGCTCAAGGTTACCACGTTTCTAGGTTAAGCGGGATTGCACTGCTAGTTGGTTTTCACGAGGCCTCCTTTTTCCTATCTATGCATGATCGGGGTTGCTCGGCCTTTCAAGGTACCCGAGGGTTCTCAGAGCTGGTCGATGTGGTGTCGAGGTGACCGGTTCGGAAGGCTTGCGGCGAATGCCCTTCATGCGGAGGAGGGGGCTGACAGCAACGCGGGCTGCTGGCTGCGGCTACGTGTCTTCTTGGGGGTCTTCGAGGGGTTGCGTTGCGGCTGCGTTGTCGCAGCGGGGTTCGTGCGGCGGGTTCTCGAACCTTGTTGCGGAACTTTGATTCCTTTGGGGCCTTGCCGCTTGGGAGGATGTTACATTCTCCATTGCGGTGCTGCCCCGGGGGTTAGGCTGCGAAGGCGATGGATTCAAGCGGGCGGGTTGGTTGGCTAGCTTTGGTGGTGTGCGGGAGCCCTTGTTGCGGCTAGCGATTGTTGTTTTTACATTTTCCATTGCGGTGTCTAAGGTGCGGGTGTTGTGCGGGGTTCGGGGAGGTTTATGGCGGCTTGCTTATTGTAAAGCGCGGTGTTCTAGTTACGGGAGCATTTTCTTGCTATGGTGTTCCTCTTTTGGCTTGGTGCTCTGTGGTGTGTTCGGGCGGCGGTGGTGGGTTTTTATAGTGGTGCGGGGTTGTGCGGCGGAGTGCGGCACTTTAGTGGTTTTATGGCGGTAGGTGGGTGTAGTTGGCCATTAAGGGTATTGAAGCGGGGGTCCTTACATTGGTGAAGGTGTTCGATGCGTTGTCTTGGGTGGTCCCGGTTTTGGTGTCATGGTACACAAATTATTGAGTCGGGGTTACCCTCCGAGTCCACGGCGCTGTTGCCGGGGTGTGCGTCTTATTTTGTACCAGCGCGTGGCCCATACTCGGGGCCTCTATCGGGGGTTGCGTTGCGAGCCCTGGCGTCGTTGCCGGGGTGCACGTCTTTTTGGGCCCTCCGCGCGACCATCCTCGAGGTCCGCGTCGGGGTTGCATTTTTTTGAGCCCCCCGGCGTGTGTTGCCCGTGGTGCGCGTCTTTTTGATGTCTCTGCGCGGCCCATACTCGGGTCGCGTCGGGGTTGCGTTTTGCGAGCCCCAGCGTGTGTGTTGCCGAGTGCGGCGTCTTTTTGATGCCTCCACGCGGCCCTACTCGGGGTCAGCGTCGGGGTTGCGTTTGCGAGCCCACGGCGTGTGTTGCCAGTGCGCGTCTTTTTATGCCTCCAGCGCGGCCCATACTCGGGGTCAGCGTCGGGGTTGCGTTTGCGGGCCTTGGCGTATGTTTGGCTCGGTGCAGGCGAGGTGGGCCGAGCCACTGGCGACCAATCATCCCTGTCGGAATCTGCCGATGAGGGCGGAGGGGCATCACCGCCCCTTTCGTCGCGTTGGTCAAGGGTGTAGCGAAGACAAAGCTTTTCTTGAGGGAAACACTGCATGTATTAATAAGATGGGGTCTTTGCCTCGTTAAAAAACCTCGCTTCGATCGCGAGGAAAAAGAGATGCAGCCCACGTACATAATATTGTTTTTACAAGAGACTTGAAGAAAAATGCAAAAGAAAATTTAAAGGGATCTTACAGCTCGCGAACGCCGAGGTGCGGCGCCGCTAAGGGTAGTATTTGCGGAGGTCATCAATGTTCCATGTGTGTGGTAGGTCATTCCCGTCGAGGTCTTGCAGGTGGTACGAGCCGGGTCTTGTCGATTTCGTGACCAGGAAGGGCCCTGACCACTTGGCGACAAACTTCCCTGCCATTGGAGCGTTTTGCTTTCTGATGAGCGCGAAGTCTCCGACTGCGAGGTTGCGAGGCTTGACCTTTTTATCCCGCCATTTGCAGGTTTCTTGTTGGTATGAGCGGAGGTTGAGGACGGCCTGGTTGCGGACCTCTTCAACAAGGTCACTGGCAAGGGGGGCGTCCACTTCCATTGGCGCGAGGGTTGTTCTTGGGGAGCCATGTGTTAGTTCCTCTGGGAGTACGGCCTCTTCTCCAAACAGTAGCTTGAACGGGGTAAATTTTGTTGCTCTGCATTCGGAGGTGTTGTGTGACGGACCACCGGTGAGATGCTCGACCCCGGTGCCCCTTGGTTTTCCTTGGATTTTTGAGCTGATGCCTTGCGGGGAATGGTGCCGTTGGCCCTCTCCACGAGGCCCGTTCGTTCGGGGGTGCGGACGGAGGCAAAGTGTATCTTGGTCCCAATGCGGAAGCAAAATTGCTTGAAGGCCTCGCGGTCGAATTGTGTCTTAGTTGTCCACTTTGTGATTTCTCTTGGGACCCCGGCGGCAAATGATTTCTTTGCCGGAAGAACTTCACGAGTGCGAGGGTTCTTGTCGCGAGGGGTCGGGCTTCAATCCACTTTGTGAAGTACTCAATGGCTACAACCGCGTAGCGGAGGTTGCTGGCGGCTGGCGGCATTGGCCCAACGAGGTCTATTCCCCACCTTTGATGGGGCCATGTTGGACAAATCGGCGTAGTTGTTGCCCCGGGAGGTTTGAGTGGTGGGCTGTTAGGCGGCATCCTTCGCGGCGCTTCACGAGGTTTTCGGCGTCGGCTAGGCGGTGGGCGGTGAAACCCTGCCTGAACACCTTTCCGACGAGTGCGGGGGGCCGTTGTGTGCGCCCTTGAGATGCCCTCATGCACCTCCGCGAGGATTGTTCTTCCCTCGGGGGCGAAACACACTTGAGCCATGGAGTGGGTAACCGAAGCCTTGTATAGGCGTTCGCCGATCATTACAGTATCCTCTTACCTTTTGTGCTATCCTTTTTCTTCTTCTTTGGAGTCGGGTTCGAAGTGGCCTTTTATGTAGGCAATCATCGGGGCTCTCCAATCCTCGCTTGATATGGCGTGCACAAACTTGGCTGGCGGCGGGGATCCTCGACATACCGGCTTTGTGAGGGTTTCATAGAATACGTCCGGTGGTAGCGGGGGCTTGCGTTGCGGCTCCCTTTGCTAGCTCGTCGGCCTCGCCGTTGTCCCCGCCCGCTATGGTTTTTGTTGTGATGCCCGGAAAAAGGCCTCGCTTTTTGCGGACCACGAGAAGGTACTTCGGAGCTCGGGTTTACGGCTCGCAACTTTTTTTCGACATGGCGACACGACTTGAGATCTGTCCCGATAATAGCTTCGCCTTTGGCGATAGAGCCCGGGCTTGTTCGGCGCCCGGTATGATCGCCTCGTGATTCTCGCGATGTTGTTGGTGCATGGGAATTCCAGCCTCGCGGCGTAACGGAGCTTTACTCCGGATGGCGAGATGAGAATGGCTGCGACCCCCGCCCCTGCGGAGCCCCAGGCTCCATCCGTGTATGCTATCCATATTGGGTCCAACCGGCGGCTTTGGTTGTATCGTCGGGGTCCAATCTGCGACAAAGTCCGCGAGGGGCTTGGGACTTGATTGCTGTTCTTCCCACGAATTTGATTGCGTGGTCGCCCAGCTCTGTTGCCCAGCGGGCTATCCTTCCTACTGACTCGGGGTTTCTGAAAATGTTCTCCAGTGGGAAGCAAGACGGTACCGTGATCTCATGCGACTGAAAGTAGTGTTTAAGTTTTCTTGCGGCCATGACCACAGCGTAGGCTACCTTCTCTAGTTCAGTGTAGTTGGCTTTGGGGCCCTCGAGGACTTCTGATATGTAGTAGATGGGGAGCTGTCGTGCCTTGGTGCTTTGTCCGGTGACCTCCTTGGCGAGGGCTGCGCTTACCGCGTGCTTGGGGATGCCGCTACGTAAAGCGGAGGCCCTCGCCCGGTTCGGTGTTGCGAGGTTGTTAAGTTGAGGAGGTAGTGCTTTAGGTCTTGAAAGCTTCTTTATCTTGGTTCCCAAACGAAAGGCTCGATGCTCTTAGGATCCGGAAAAAGGTAGGCCCGCTCTGCGGACCTTGAGATGAATCTGCTTAGGGAGGCCATGCGGCCGGCGGGCGTTGCGCCCGATTTTACGTTTGTCGGGGTTCCATATTGGTGATTGCTTGGATCTTAGTTGGGTTTGCTTCGATGCCTCTTGCGGAGACTAGGCACCCGGTAGCTTTCCTTTCTTGACTCAGAAACGCATTTTGCGGGGTTTAGCTTGAGCCTGGTCCCGCGGAGTTTGAGGAATGCCCTTTCGAGGTCTGCTATGTGATCTGCCTGGAGTTTGCTGCGCGACGACGGCGATGTCGCCCACGTGGCGGAGATTGCCTGCGTCGTCTGCGAGAACCTCCGCAGATCATTCGTGTGAAGGTGGACCCGCATTCGGAGGCCTTACGCCATTCTTCTTCGAAGCAATACGTGCGGTGGGGGTTATAAAACTTGTCTTCTCCTCGTCTTCCTTGTGCATCCAGATTTGGTGGTACCCGAGAAACAATCCAAAGCGAAATAGCATTTCGCACCCCGCGGCCGTGTGTCTGAGTGAGCCGATGCGGGGTAGGGGAAAATCATCTTTGGGGCATGCTTTGTTGAGACTTGTGAAGTCCACACACATTCTCCATCTCGGGGTTCTCACGATGTCCTTGGAGAGGCTTGGTTTTTGACGAGGACCACGTTGGATAGCCATGTTGGGTACTTTATCGGCCTTATCACTGGGCATCTAAGAGCCGGTTGACCTCGACCGCGCTGCTTGCTTTCTTTCCTCGGACATCGGACGGAGTTTTTGCTTACACGGGGTTGTCCCCTCCGGATATTAAGCTTGTGCTCGATGATTTGGCGATCGACGCCACGGAGATCCTCGGCCGACCATGCGAAAACATCGCAATGGTCGCGGAGGAAGTGGATGAGATTGGCCTCGAAGTCGGGGTCCAACATTGCGGAGATGGTCACTACCTTGGTCTCGTCATTCGGGAAGAGCCTGATTTGCTTGGTCTCCTCCAATCGGGCCGGGCACGCGGAGGTTTATAGTGGTCCTCGTTGGGGTCTTTGTTTTCTTTCTTTTCCTTTTCCTCTTTGGCCTTTTGTCCCGCCGAGGGCGTGGACGTTTACCGCTTTGGGGCGCGCCCCCTTTCGCTGTTCTTGCGAGGTCCTGGTCTCCAAAAACTGCTATGACTCCGGTGATCGATGGCATTTTCATGCAGAGATAGCCTGGGTGAATTACTACCGCGAAAGCATTAATGATGCCCCTCCCGAAGATCGCGTTGTAGTTGTAATGCATGTCGGCGACATCGAAGGTTATATTTTCGGTTCGTGGGTGAGGTTGGTCCCCGAAAGTGGCCGGGAGGGTTATCTTGCCAATTGCTCGACTTCTTGTCCTCCGAATCCGAAGAGGGGATTTCTGCGAGGCTCCGGAGGGTTGCGGTCAAGCCTCATCGCGGTCGAAGGTGGATGTAAATAGGATGTCATGGAGCTTCTGTAATCGACCAAGATTTTGTTTACAATCCAACCTTGCAATGGTAGTTTTGATTACCATTGCGTCGGTGTGAGGGAAGTCCTTGAGCCTCATGTTCGCTGGGCATTTGAGCGTGATCGGGCGTGGGACCACTTGGGCTGTTCTTGTGGGGGCCTTCCGCTGCCACGTGGTGCACCTGCGGTAGTGCTCCTTCCTTTGTCGTTTGTTGCCGTGGTCCTCGTTGGAACCCCCGAAATGGCGAGGATCTCGCCATATCGCGGAGGTGGGGTTGTTTAGCGTGGTTCGCATTTCTTGCTTTATTGGTGGTGGCGGGGTGGTGGTGGCAAGGTTGGGATCGGGCGGAGGCGGGGTAGTGCGGGGTTGGGGGCGAACGGGTTCGGGGGGTCTCCGGGGTGTGTTACTTGTGTAGGCTTGTCCGGCCGAAGCGGGCCGGGTTGTGGGCTGTAGTGGTACGAGGGTTGATTAAAGGCGGGGTAGGCCGGGCTGGTATGGAAGGGGCTGCGTAGTTTGGGGAGGTGTAGGAGTAGTGATTATGTCGCGGGGTTTGCGCCGTCCTCTGGTGTGTGGTTAATCTGTCGGTTGGTTTCTTTGGTGGTGGCTAGGGCGGCCGTCCATATACTCTTTGCCCATGGCGAAGTATGGGCCTTGTTTAGGTGAAGTGGCCTTTGTCCACTCCGCAAAGAGTGGCAATAGGGCTGTTTTTGCTCGCGACGACCCCGATCGTCGCGCCGGGTTGTATGGCCGTTGGTCCCTTGGCGATAGGTGAATCTAGCCGGGGTGTTTGTTCTCTGCTCGGTTGGTGGCGCCAGTGTCTATGGCTGCAACCCCGAGCGGTCCGGGTAGCTGGGGTGTTCTGATCTTTGTGGTCTCTCTGCGGGGTATGGGGCTCTGCGAGGGCCGAGGACTAAAGCGCCGACCTTGGCCTTGTAGCCGGTATCCGCCCGGCGTGCTTTTCCATTATCTCGTGGAGTTCGGCGAGGGTTTTGGGCTGCCTCCTTTCAATTTTGGAGTGGCATGGCCCCGGCCGTATGCAAGCGAGGGCCGCCATGATGACACTTTGGTCGGATATCCCTTCCGTTCTTGCCTTGGTATGGAGGAACCTTCGCCACCGGTCTCTTAAGGGCTCGGTCGGCTTCGGATGACGCCGAGGAGCTCGTGGAGTTAGCCGTCGCGAGTCCACTCCCTTGAAGTTTGTTTGCGGGGCCGACCGCGGCTCCGCCCGGTGGCGATGGTTGCGGGGGCAAAGTTGAGTACCAGGGCTTGTGCAAGCTCCCTTGCCACAATGACGAATGACTTCGCCATCGTGGATTCGTTTCCTCCGACCGCGGCTCACGGCGGCCTCGTGCGACATAATGACTGTCGGGGTCCGTGTGTCCGGTGTATCTCGGGAGATCTTTGGTGGCTGTCACGCCGAGGGCCACTCCGCCCGGTGGAGGCCGAACGAGAGCGGGGATGCAGGGATCGTAGTGGGTGGACCGCGGGGGGTTGGTCCGCGGCCCGGCGGCGGTTTTTATTCTTTGGTGGGGTTTAACGGGACCTCGCCGCGTGGCCGTGGATGCCCCCGAACGGCGGTGGAGGGTTCGGTGGCGGCGGGGTTGGTTGCGATGGCGGCGGGGGGTGGCGGGTCTTGACCTGCTGCCCAGAGGCGGATGCATGGCTCCGTGTGAACCATGAATCTCTCGCGCTACTCGCAAATCTTTGCTCCAGCCAATTAAAAACGCCCTCCGCCGCCTCGGCTCGTCACGATGGTGCGCAAGCGGCGCCTTACGATCGAAGGTCTCGGTATGCGCGTTTTCCGCACCGCGCCGCGGCGCTTCAAGTGCCGCGGTCCCTACCGCCTCCTCATCGTCATCCTCGGTGAGCCCCTCGGCAAAAACTCGAGCGCTCGGGAGGGCGTCCGCCTCGAGGGCGGGCTGCCGAGGGCGCCGCTGCCGACCCTCGGCCTTGAGGGATCTCCGTGAGGGTCGCCCGGGGCCTTGCGGCGCCGGCAGCCTCGGACACATTCGGGGGGGCCCGCGGCCCGGATTCTCTGCCAAAGGTGGGGTGGGGCTCTTGCCCAGGCGCCGGGTGGGCGCAGGATTATCCGAGTCTTGAGCGGGCTGAGTTCGGCGGGGGCCGATCATCGTTCGGGAGGGCCCGGCTGGTTGTTGCTGACCCCCGGCAAGACCGGTGGTCTGAAGCCCCCTTGTGCTACTCCGGTGTTTGCGGGCATGGCTTTTCCGTTTCGGTCCTCACGGACGGCGCCAAGCGGTAGGGTATGCACCTGCCCCTCAAGCCTTTGCCACGTGGATGGCGGGTGGAGGGGCGAGGGCTTCTCACGGGAAGGGGAGAGAGAATGACGGACGACGTGGACAAAAACAGTTCCGTGAAAGCGTCATTTCGATTGATAGGTCATAAAGTTCCCACCAACCGTCCCTTTCATACGTCCCGACGGTCCGTATTTATAGGCGCCCGGTTGGTCGTTATTGTAGTTACATATTAGGACAAAGCCTACTTGCCACTTACGCCTAGGGGCACGCGCAGGCAAATTAGTACAATCCCCTTTAGGGGTAGGAAAGTAAAAACACTAGCCACGACTATCTTTGGGTCTCCGCTAGGGTTTCCCTTTCTTCGTCTTTGTCGCTGGCTTGAGATCCTCCACGGGCCCCCGCGGCTCCTCACGCCCGCGAGGTGTTGCTTCGTTTGTCGCCCCTCGCTTGCGGGGTGCCGCTCGTTTACGTCGCCCCGCCTGCGGGGTGTTGCTTCGGTTTTGTCGCCCCCTCGCTTGCGGGGGTGCTTTGCTTCGGTTCAGTCGCCCCGCGCTGCCTGCGGGTGTTGCTTCCGGTTCCGTCGCCCCGTGCACAACGGGGATGTCGCTTTCGGTTACGTCGCCCCCCGGCGCTGCGGTGTTGCTTTCGGTTCCGTCGCCCCCGCGCGCTGCTGATGATGTCGATTTTCGGCCCGGGGAGCTACCGGGGTCCTCCGGCGAGGGCCCTCCCCAACAGAGACCAACTATCTATATTCCTGAAATGTGTGAGATTCTCATTCTCTCGTTTTCTCCTTTCTCTGCTTTTTTTATTTACAAACGCAAAAACATCCATGAAATGAACCACCTGAGAATTGTACAACTACTGTCGGATGCATGCACGAGTAGGCTAAATTCAACTCTGTTTTCCAGGCACAGTACGTGACCACTTGTTTTGTTTCATGCTTCATTTATATATACTAGAAAGGCGCGGCTTTGCCGCTGCATGGCCATTGGCTTTTTTTTTTCCTTTGTAGTTAGGTATATGAATATAAATAATGGTAACTCCCTAAATTATTGTTTATGCAATGTATTAGTGTTTCTTTTCATGTATTTTTTGAAAATTATCATTTGTGGATGATTGTACATGTTAATCGCGTTGTTTTTATTTTCTTTGTCTATATTTTTCTCGAGTCTCATAAAATTTACCGTAAATTTCTTCTCAAATTTATTTATTAGTTGAGCATGGAATAATAATTTTTGAAATATTTCGTTTTTAAAGAGGTTGTAAATACCACAAAGTATTCACGAAATAAATTTTGTAATGTTGGGTTTAATATTTAAATGTATAGGAATCATGGAAGTTTCATTTGTTAACCGAAAGAGATTATTCTTAATAATTTTAATTTTTTTATTTTCCAAGTTTCATATTTTGTATAGATAGAGTGCATCATGGAGAGTCTTCTAAAATTTTTTCATGATTTTAGGAGCTTTGATTATTCTTTGTATGAAATAAACAAAATCAGCATATTATAGGATTTAATAAAAGATAAAAAAAAAAAAGGCCTTTTGGGCCGAAAGTGGCCAGGCTGGTGGCAGGCCGGCCCATACATGTGCTTGGACGGGGGTCTTATTTCTGAAAAGCTCGAGGGTTGTTTTGTTATATTTTTTGTGAGAGGATTATGGGCCGGCTGGCTGTATTTCGATAAAGTTTGAGGTTGTTTTTGCAAAACGGCCGATGAACGCTGATCTGAGCCGTCCGTCCGCCGCCGTCGTCACGGCCGAGAATCGCAGGCGACGTGGCCACGCTAGCTGCCCTCGTTTTGGTGCGTGAATCGTTTAGAAGAGATTGTTGGACATTGTGAATGATGATGTGGAGTGCCAGACCACCATCGCTCGATCAATATCCTCGTACAAGTCGCGTCATTATCATCATCCACGATTAGCAAAGAAGCAAACGCACGTACGCATCGTCATCCCATCCTCGTCATTGCACTGAGATCATCGTATCCGACCAAAGGTGGTGGTTGTTAACGGCCGGCCACCGACCATGCAATAACGGCTAACGCCGGCGGCGGCCGACCACACGACGCATCACATCTTGGTGTCCTTCGTTGTCACTATCTTGTAAGCTGTATATATGGCGGCACAAAATTTTTCCTTTTTATTATTTACTATACTACGTACTTCTGGGCCAAGTAAACTCGTAAAAAACAGCCACGTCGTAGTTCTCACATCGACTTTGTTTGTCAAAAAAGCTAGCTTGTTACTGTGTATAGCAGAGTGTGACAGAGTCCAGACCAGGCTACAAAGTGAAGTCTCGCCATTGTTGCATGCTATAAAACGCGGAGCAGCCAGGCATCTGAGATAGGCAGAGGCAGCCAACATACTCTACTTACTCCGGCGAGACATAAGACCCCAAAAAACGTAGGTGATCCGATCCAATCATGGCACTATCCGGCATTGGAGGTAGCAGCAGGACGAGACTGCTGCTCTGCTCTGCGCTGCTGCTGCTCATACGTCTCCATGGCGCTTGCGGTGTTGAAGTCGGCAGCGGCATCGAAGGCGGTGAAGCCGGTGGAGAAGCCGGTGGAGAAGGAGGAGGATCATCCGAAGGTGGGCACAGCGCCAGTAGTGGCGGCAAAGGTGGCAGCGCTGGCTATAGTTTTTCCTACACCCCCAGTGGTGGTGGTGCGGCTGGTGGATCCCTTCAGTCTGTCCTATGGCTCGTCCTTCTTGGTGCCGCCGTTATCGGCGTCGCTGTGGCAGCTGGTGTATTTGTGGTCCGTGGACTACGGAGACGATTTAAAGAGAGCAATACAAAGGCTCATGGAGGGTCCTCGAGCTCTGCTTTGCCATGAACAGATGCACTCTCTGGCCTCCTCGAGGAGTCCGCCCTGCAGTGTTCTTCGTGTCAAATAGATGGTTATCTCCTAGTTGGATTGGTTTGCATTAGTCTAAACTTTCGTGTGTCATTTTGAGCTTCGTGTTTTATTGTAAATTGTAATAAATATTTAGTTGGTATGTTTTTTTTGGGTGCTGTGTTTTTATAATAATAGCCTTATTCTACATTGTAAATGAAGCCAGATATTAACTATCTTTTAGATGCATTAGTTTACATACTGCTTATACTATACTACCGTGTTTCCTGTGCTCAAGTGAGCTATAATATCCATTCCTACATGATACAATTAATTAATATGTTTGGTGAACTGCTCTGTTTATTCTCCATGGAGTCATATGCATTTTTTTTTTAAAAAAAACAAAGGCAGGAGCTATGTCGCTCAATTAAGATGAATGAATATTATGTACAAGAAAGTTACCCAAACGAGATGCCAGAAGGCATACGAAAAGGTTAGCCACCCCACGCAACATGGTTGAGCACAAACACGACACACTGCCAAGGGTCATCATTCTCAAGCATGGAAGCCAAGCTATTGGCACCTCCGACTTCCCAAGGCAAGCCACCCACAGTTCACCCTTGATGGGTCCGAAGCTAATGGCGACCGCCGGTTATCGTTGCCAAGCTCAAACACCGAAGAGCATCTCCGACTTCCTACCGCGAACCTTCGCATTGCATCGAAGCCATGACAAAAATCCAAGACGCCTTCAAGAAGGGAGCAGTGCCTTTAGTGCAACCATTGCACGTCCAACGTAGACGGGTTTTCACCCTTAGAGGACATGCTAGACGAGAAACACGACACCCTCAACATGAAGCGGAACGCCTAATAGTGTCGTTGTCGCAAAGGCTTTCGCCCAGGAACCCTCCATCACGAACACCGGGCTACAAAACCGAACCCTCCTACCAGCCTTCAATGCCATCGCCGTTGTCCCTCCACCCCCTGCCGCTGTTGCCCAACGGGATCTGACCGCACTGGGGCAGCCACAGCCATCGCGACCTTCCCCGTGGAGCTCCACACAACTCGCGCGGGAGGACTGCTATACCTACTGCTGCTTGTGCCACTGAGGGAGGGAGACGCCATGACGCCACCATCTCAGACGACTGAGAGGCCATGCGTGTCGCCCGTGTGGGAGCGACGCGGGGCAGTTCATGTGTGTACCTCTCTTCTTGGAGGCATATGGATTGACCGTTTAATTTTGTCAAGTCGAACGCGGAAATTTTGCTCTGCAGAGCACATGCTCCCAAGCATGTAGCCGTTGATGTCGTTTTGAGATCTGTGCCACCCTTTACGTATACTACTTGTATTTTGTATTGAAGGATTTTCTTATCACCGCATTTAATCCTGAAATCTGACAACTCTTTCTTCTCTCCTCTCGACTCACACCACAGTCTCTCTCTCCATTGGCTGCAGCACGGTGTCCTTTTCTGCAGCACTGTGTCCTATTTTTTTGCAGCAATCACTCGCTCTCTCTCTCTCTCTCTCTTCACCCTCATTTTGCAACTCTCCCCCCATGCAGTTTGCAACTCTCTCTCTCTCTCCAATGCAGTTTGCAAACACATCAACATTTTCCCACTTTTTTTTGAGAATGACACAGTACAACGCAGACGTTCACAATACGCACGCACACTCACCCCTATGAACACACGCACGCAAACCCTACCCCTATGAGCACCTCCGAAGGACTGGGCAGCCGGCAGATCTGGAGATTCTCGAAGTCACCATAGGCGCCTCGTCGTCGACGGGACCGTCGCTTACCACTTAATGCATAACGCTGGTAAATCCTGGGAAAATCTTAAGAAAAGGTGCGAGCACCAGGATTTGAACCCCTAGTGGGTAGCGTCCCCACTGGACCGTACTACCATTGGACTACAAGACAATTAGCCATTTTCCCATACTTTCTAAGATAAAAAAAAAGTCATATCTCTAAACCAAGTATCATAACTAAAATCCGATTGCACCATCTTATTTCTTGTAATAAACTCTTCAAAACAAGATCCCACATAAATATATTTTGATAATTTTTTTTAATGAACATTTATCTCATAATAATATTGTATTTAATAACAATCGTCGAACATCACCATTAACACTACACAAAACATCCCAAAAAAGAAGCATATAACATCCTATGCATACTATGCGAACAACATGTGTATATATATATATATATATGATGTTCGTGATTGCATAAAATTAGAAATTACAGATATATTATTTTTGAACATAAGATAACACATAAAAAGATACACAAATATATACTATGTTCCCATCATCCAAACGTAATACATGTTGATACTCAAACTTCTCTCTACGTTCTAAAATACTTAGTTTAATAGCGTTTAAATTATATTATAAAACAATTTGCATTCTCTTTTCCATTCATTCCTTTTACGTATCATATTAGCTTTATGTCCTTTATTTTACGAAATGTACCTCCTTCTATTGCTCGAATGTAGTTTGAACGTCTTAATTAGACATGGCAATGTTTGTTCGAAGTTGCCCAATCAATTCTTAATACTAAAGTGATATAGAATTGTAAAGTCCACAGGAGCAACTATTACAGCACACCTTCAACACACCTTCAATCTGGACGGCAATTGTCCAATCATGCATGCATGTGGATTTGAAACACACACTGAGTTTCATGTTAGAGTGTGCAGAAGTACACATTTTAACAACGCATTTAATGTTCTAAGTTCTAACAGCCAGCAAAAGCCCCAGCATTAAATAGACCAGATCTAAAAAGTAATCCAAACATGGTGTATTATTTGACCTTGTTTAGTTGCCTTTCTTCATTCTTAAAGCCTTCTCTCACCTCGGTCTCCATCCTTCTCTCTCCCTTGCTGTTCCTCTCTCTAGTTGCCGTCGGGAACAGAAGGCAGGTGAGAGAAACGAAAAGGAAAAATAACTTTCTCTTGTCAAGTGCACTACTCTGCTTTGTCCTATCCAATGTATTTTTTTTCTAAACGAAAAAGCCGTATCCATTTTTGCATATGAAATTTGAGATCGATTTCATCACGTTTGGGTTTTTGCAGTTCAGTTGACATAATGGGCCTGTTGTTGTCTTCAGTTATCTCGTAGTTAGCCACGTACAATTGATGGCAGACCATGATCGCTTGAGTCGGTTGGTGCGGGCTGATGTTTGGAGTTGAGTGGAGTGGAAGGGATTGACAGGTGTCTGGGTGGACCTCCCTCGCCAATCGCCATGCATTCACGTTGTATTAGTCAAAAATCACCGATTGTCTATATCTGCTCCTCGACTCCATGGATCGACTTCTCGTACAAGCTAAGTCGCGTCATCATCCACGATTAGCAATGAGGCAAACGGTCGTCATCAAACGCACGTACGCAGCGTCTTCCTCGTCATTATTGCACTGAGATCCATCATCGTCGTATCCGACCACATAGGTAGTTGGTAACGGCTGACCACGCATTAACGGCTAACGGGTGCTGCGGCGGCCGACCACACGACACATAAATCGCGGTGCCCTTGGTTCTCACTATGCTGTACTAAGCTGTACTACTACTATATACTATGTCGGCACAAAATTATTGACTATATACTACTCCCTCTGTCCCTTTTTTTAGATGTCGTTATGGGGTGCGTGCGGTCAAACTTTTTCAACTTTGACTAGGTTTGTAGAGAATACGTGCAACATTTATATCTCCAAATAAATTTATTAAAAACTAGACTTAAAGATCTTTTCAATGATACTAATTACTTAGCATAAATATTTATATATTTTAATATATAATTGCCGGCAGTTTGAAAACTTTGACTTCCGGCGAGAATGACATCTATTTAGGGACGGAGGGAGTACTACTTCTGGGCCAAGTAAACTCTTAAAAAGAGCCACGTCGTGTTCTTATCGACTTTGTTTGTCAAAGCTAGCTTGTTACTGTATATAGCTGAGTGTGACAGAGTCCAGACCAGCTAGACAACAAAGTGAAGTCTTGCATGCTAGCTCTTCGCCACTTTCTTCCTTGTAACAACTATAAAACGCGGAGCAGCCATGCATCCAGCCGAGGCAGAGAGAGAGAGGCAGCGAACATACTCTGCACCGGCGACCGGCGAGACATATATACAATAAGACACAAAGCGTACCTGAGATCCGATCCCACCATGACACTGTCCGGCATGGGACACAGCAGGATGAGACTGCTGCTCTGCGCGGCATTCCTCCTCCTCTGCCTGTCCGCACGTCTACAGGGTGCTTGCTGTGTTGAGGCCGGCGGCAGCTTCGAAGGCGGTGGTGGGGGTGAAGCCGGTGGCGAAGGAGAGGATCCGGAGGTGGAGACGCCGAAGGATCCGAAGGTGAGGGCGGGTGAGGGCGGGAGTGGTGGCAGCGCTGGCTCTGGTCATCCCTCTACACCTCCAGTGGTGTCTCTGGTGGATCAGTTCAGTCTGGCGCGGCCGGCCGCCCGTTTCCGTTTGGTGACGCCGCCGCCACTGGGCGCCCTTGTTGTGGCCGCTGCTATCGTCGTTTGGTAATTGGTACTGATGATGATCTTCATCGGTCACCAATATATACAACTATGCTGATATGAATTTTGTGTGCTATATATATTACTACATTGTATGAACTGAATAGTTTGGTATATGCATGCATGTCTGTATGATTACACAAACGCTAATAAATTACATGGTGTACGTACCCTGGTTTTCTAAACCTTGTTTTTATTTGGCTATAGTACTGTACTACTGTGCTGTATGGATACTTAGCCTGCACCGCCTAATTTCTGCACTTATAAGTATTGTATAAATTGCTACTACATGCATGTTCAAGGTTGATCCATTTTTGGTTCCTAAATGCTACTTAATGAGCGCGCACGTAAAAAGAAACATTAGGTGTGAGACTTTTGTTATAAAACATTAGATGAGTGTTATAAATAAAACTACGGTCGCAACGTAAAAGGAAGGGGCTTGTGCATTTCTACATATGTTTTCATGCTAGTTTGTAATTTTTCCCTCGTTTTCTTTAACTTTGTGATTTTAATTACCCCTGTTTTTGTTTACAAATGAAGGAATACTTTACTCCTATTATGTTAAGACCCTATAATGGTGTTAACATTTGTGCAAAAGGACAACTTTGCCTATGTGTCCTTGCTGCTTCCCTCTCTCTGCCTTCACTGACATGTGGGTCAGCCTGCCAGTGGGCTAAAAATCAAACCTTACCCACCCCAATCCATACTGCTTTCAACAAAAAAATAAACCCAACCTAATCCGATCCATGGCCCCCAGAAACCAAACTATGTTTTGAATTCATACTGTAGCAACTTAATTAGCAGAGCAAAGCAGGCAAAATGTGATTCCAACCCACGGTTTCAACCCAGTTTCAACCCATGGTTTCAACGCAGTTTCAATCCATGGTTCGTACTGTAGCAACTTAATTAGCAGAGCAAAGCAGGCAAAGCAGGGAACTTAATTAGCAACCCAATTAGAACCATGGGCTACAAACCGAACCAGACCAAACAATTGCTATCTTGAAACCCAACCAGACCAAACCATAGGGTGCAACCAGCCCATATACCCCAAACTTATACAATCCAATTCTAAAAACCAAACTGAAAAACTCAATTGAGCCCAAACCATTAGCGGTGACATGTGGAACCCGGTCGCCAGGTCCTTTTCAACCTCCAGCTGTCTTCATCCTTAAACCTCAACGAGGTGGTTGTTCTTCTTGCGTGGCGAACCCCATGCAGGCCCCTCCAGCCCTAGAGGCGAACCCTCTACAGCCAGGCGGGGAGGGCGTGGGGCGGCGCCGATCGAGAGCCCCCTTCAGCCCTCCCGATGGCGTGAGCTGGGGAAGAGCCAGGCGGAGCCCCTACGACCTTTCACCGCGGACAGAGTCAACCGTCGCGCTGCCATGAGGGAGAGGAGGGAGGGGTGGTGGATGAGGAGCCGAGCCTGGAGACAGGAGGATTGAGGGGCGGCTAGTGGAGGATCAATGACGCCGCCGTTAGCACCTCCCCTACCGTTTTCTCAAAACCCTAGCTATCATCGTCGCTAAGTCGCGGGTCTCCGACGCGAGTGGAGAAGGAGCGGGAGACAGGGGAAGAGCCGAGGAGGCAAGCTAAAGGGTATGAATGTCTTTTTGCCTGTTGTTTTTCTTTTTTTCTTTTTTTTTGCCATTTAATTCATCCACATTACACGGTGTTACAAATAAAAGGCAAACATGAGCTTCATTGGCAAAGTGAGGGAAAAATTGGAAAGTTAAAAAAAGTAGGGACAAAATCACCATTGGACTTTGAAGTAGGGATATGATCACTAAAACCCCTAAAAGGAAACCACACTGAGACCACTGGGACTTGGAGGTATCCACACACAAGGTCAGCTTTATCAGCATCTGCCACCTACAACTGGGTAAAACAAACCTTAAGTACTCAATTGTACTCCACAAGACTTACCATTCAGGAGGAAATAATTAAAAGACTCCAAAAGGCTATCTGGCTTGTGGGCTCATTAATTGCATCAGCATGAAGCATTACTAAATGTGCATCCTTATATTCAATTATACTCATTTTAACTAATCATTCTATGTAAGCATCTATGCTACTTTCAAGCATGTGGTAAGCAATCAGAATCGAAGAACAAATCGAATGAGAGAGAGATAGGTGCTAGAGGAAGAGAGAGAGAAACGGTCGCGCGCGAGAGAGAGATTGAGTGAGAGAGAGCGAAAGAGCGGCTGCATTCGAAGAGAGAGAAAGACAGATAAAGCAAAAGTGATAGACTAGGAGTGAGAGAAACTAGAGAGAGGGAAATGACATGTCTCTGGATGAATGAAATAGAGCGGATGAGAGAGAGATGGAGAAAGTGGCCCGAGAGAAGGGTAGTAAACGGCGAGATGAAAAGAAATCTCGTATCACATTATCTCGCGAATCCATCTGCCGCCTCACCACCTCTCTTCAAGTGCTCCAAATCTTTAGATGCCCGGGCCTCACATCCTTGCCACAGGGAATTGAAGGCCTCGCTTCCCTTGAAGAGCTATGGGTCAGCGAGTGCCGTAGAATACAAAAACTTGCCTTCGCATAGAAGGCCTGACCTCTCCCACATCCCTCGTGTGTTTGGGTTATACTGATGAACGGGGTGTGGGCGTGTGGGGACGAGTTGGCTAGCAACTACATGCTACGACTTAATCGGGTGAGTTTGTTGGTGTGTTATTTTTACCTGTTTTCATGTGTACATTCACTACTAGAGAACCAATTTCGTAATTATTATTTTCTATTAAAATGTGGTTTGAATTGTTGAATACTACTTTGGACGAGGATGCATGTAATTCTGACATTTATGAATTTGCCTATTATTGCATTGCAGGCCCACTGCACGCACCTGGGAGCTGGGAGTCCTTAATTGATTTCAAATGCTAGGAAGAATTCTCTACGCACCTGTGTAGTGCAATGTTTTTTGATCTTAAATCGCATAAGAGTGTAACACCCGGTTTTAAGAACAGAACCGAATGAACACCATGTGTGAGCCCTGCAAGTCAAATCTCACATATAGCTACAAATGAATGGTAGTATCAATTCACAATGCTTTAAATATAACGAACATAGTATAAAAGTATACAACCTCAGCTAGCAAATAGCGAAAAGACACTCCGATCTTACGGTGTAGACTCCACGAGGGACAAGCCCGACTGGTTGATCATAAGCCTAAACTCCACTTGAGGTGTGGGGAATAGCAAGAGTGAGTCCATGCGAACTCAGCAAATATAACATGGGGTTCATGAGGCTCAAAAAGGCTGACACTGGGCTTACTGCAGTTCTCTTTTAGTTGGTCACAATTTTAAGTATTAGCATCAATAATTCCCAACAACCCGTAATCATATAAATAAACAAGTATGAACAATAAGTAGATCATGAATAAATCATAAACAAATATTAAACAGTGATCATCTATTTTGTGAGTGTCTCCAAGGCCGTTCATAACCGCGAACACGGCTGATATATCAGTTTTTAACTCTGCGCAGAGGTGTACACTTTCACTATGGGTTATGATGCTCAAATGCACGGGTTAGCTAGACCCAAAACACCGAGAATCATATAAAGCCTTTCAAAGGTTTACCTAAAAATATTAGTGGCCAACGAGTGATACAATCCCGTTTCTCCCATTCCGGCAAACCACCAACAAAGATAGATAAGGTCCTTTGACCGACTAAAGCCAAAAACCACGTAGCCCCCATAGCTGTACGATAAATCCCGGATGATTAGTTACAAAATAAGTCCTTACGGAGAGCTAAGAGCATCATAAATAAACAAGCTCTTTTGCCCCGTGAACATGTGATCAATAGCATAAACCATAAATCATAATAAAATAAAGTGTAATGGTTAAAGCGCTAGCATCATACTACCCACATGCATAATTCCCAAGGTAACAAGGTATAAGTCATCAATAGCTAGGATATCCTTAAAAAATCGATCAAGGTGGACACATGCAATAATGAATATAGTGATTAAGGTGAATAGGACAACAAGGATGATCCCATGCATGCTATACTTGCCTTAAATAGAGATCCTTTCTTCAAGTCCAAGCTTCAAAAAGAAATCCTTCTTGATCGTCAACTTCTTCTAGATCACCAACGCATAAAGCTCACTTTGTCTACTCGATTCCAATCGGCAACACAAAACATATAGGCCAATCATGCATAACAAACAATGCTACAATTAGAACAGTACACCAACAGTGGAAAAACAGTTTGAAAAGTACATAAAACTAAGCTACACGTCACTATGATCACAGAGACACGAAGATCACGAAATAGGAGCTAGAACGGAGAAGATACACATTTTACAAGTTTTACGTGAATAAAATGATAAATTAAAAATAAACTCGAATTTTCAAAAGATGTAAACAGGTTGAACAGTAGCATTAACATGTAGATTATGGAATTATGAATCCAACGCAACTTGTACGGAGCTAAACGGATTTAAAATGTGAAAGTTATAAACTGATTTCGAAATAAAAATAAATCAAATCTGAATTTGATTGCTGGATAGTCTACGAGCTAGATACCGGAGGAGCTCGAGTCTCTTTATGTTATGGTGGGCAATGTATATCGAAGGAAGAGGCAGTCTACTGCTCGTCATAGTGGCTAAATGGTTGAGTCAGGCTGGACCATGGCTGTTGGGTGAGCCGCATTATCTTAAGTCAGAGTCTAGGTTGGATAAGTTTGTTACAGATTGCGTTTGTTAAGCATAGCTAGAAAGATTGGGTTTGTTAGGCCTAAAATTAGATGGAGTCGGTTAAGGTCAGATGTATAAGAGTCGAACTCTATGGTCAATGCATGTTAGCCCAGGATTGAGATTTAATCTCCCTCGGGCGCCTGGCGTCTATCTACTGTTCCTCGTAATCTCTTGTCGCTCAACACCACAGCTCCTCTCCGACGCCGTAAACCCCTCCGACCTCGCGCTCCCTTCTCTCCCCATACTTCCTACGCAGCAAGACCCGGCGTCCTACCACTTTAGCAAAAAATTCTGATGAAGGGAAACAATCGATGGCTTTTGATGATTGGATGGATATGAGTATTCCTCTTGTATTTCTAGATTTATTTTTGTATAGGAAATCGGCCAGAAAACAATTGATGTCATCACATGATGACGTCATCGAGCTAGCAACGGTGACATCAAAAGCAAGCTAGCAAGACCAAACTGGACAGGCACGGTCGGCTATCAGGAATTGTAGGTAATGTGTATTTTCTATTGTATTTGCTGATTTGTTTTTGTGAAGGAAAACGGCAAGAAAACAAATGATGGCATCATATGATGTCATCAAGCTAGCAATTTGATCAGCAAGCTAGCTAGGATTTTGAGCAAGGTGCATGGCCGACGATGGAACTTCACAGGAGTCCGATGAAAGGAACGTATACATGCCTCAACTTGATCCGGGAAGGAACACAATAAGATAGAGGTGAATGAGGATCGAGAGTTCACCTAGGGATTTCTCAACCGGCGACGATGAAGGCGCGATGATCCAGGACGTGCAGTTCGTTATGGTAGACAGGGCTGCTTCCTGTACGTCAAACATGGTGACGATGTGTGAGCAACAGCACCGAGAGAGACGGTAAGAGGTGGGGCTCGGAAGCTTGGTCACCAGCAGATCGCGAAGCTCGCAGCGGATGAATCACGTCGAGGAGCGGCAAGGATGGAACGGTGAGTCGGCTTCTTCTTGGCTCACAGAGCTCGGCAACAGGTCGGGAACCGAACGGCGATGAAACAGCAGACGACATCAATGGCGATGGCGGGCAGTCTTGCGTTCTCGGCGAGATCCAAGACGCCGGCTGGGAGATGTAAAGGGCAAGAGTTGGCCTGGAGATACGAAAACTGGGTCCGGCAGATAGCTTATATAGGCCAAAGACGTTCCAAGGCTGGAAAGAAAACAGATCGAGGGGGATACGACTGCCTCAAACAAGGAAGGCCACGACGTTCTATTCATCGTGTAGGAGACGGTAACGTTGTCCAGGGAGACCCTCCGATCAGCCAAACAACAAGGAAAAGAGAGCATGCTCGGCTGCACAAAGAGATGGAAGGCGCTCGTGCTTAGGCTGGACTGCGCACTGCACAAGGAAACCAGCGCTAGCTGCAGGAACAGACCAGCAGGCCCAAGAAACAGAGAAGAAAATAATCTTTTTTTTTTTTTTTATAAATAAATTTCCAAAGTCCAAAGTCACTTTAAAAAGAGTTTCAAAACAAATTTTGAGTCCATTTCAGATTTGATCAAAACCAGTCAACACAAGAAGAAAATGCACCAGCATGTATGCATCAACATGTAGCTAAACCTTATAGTGAATTTTAATTCGACAAAAATTATTGTCTTCCTATATTTTCATGAGCACAAAAATTCAAATGTAAGTCAGTTTTATTCTATTTTCAAAAACACAAAATTTAGGGTGTTACAAAGAGTATGCAGTTTCAGATTCCAGAAGAACAAACATTTGTGCTCTGTTGTTCAGTTAACATGATGGGCCTGCTTGTCGTCTCGTCAGTCACAGTTCTTGGCAACCAAAAGTTCAGGTAGCAACAGCCAGTGAGGTGATGATGGGTTTTTCTTTTGTGGCACTGTCAGTGCGAATGTGATGGATATATGCTGATGCAACCTACAAATGCTTGTTGCAACCAAATGCCATGCCACGCTTGTCTGTGTCTTTGCAATTTCCTTGTGTGTAATAATAGTTGCAGAGCTTGACTGTGGTTTGCGAGTTGCATGGCCTGTCCTTATCAATCAGAATACTGCAGGTGTGTTTCTGTGTGACTCACCACACCACAAGGTAGAGAGAGTTTGTGTTTGTGTGTGTGTCAACACCATGGCCGCTTGTACTGGGCCTAATAGTAAGAAGGCAAGCAGATCCTCAGGTGTGATGATTTCGATTTGCTGTTGTGACAGTTTGAAACCGGTAAAGTTTCTTGTGCTGGAGGACGCTTCTCATGATGGTGTTGTGCTATGGCTTATGGTGGATATCGAATGCATGCTTCGATGGCAGACTACATTACATGTTTGTCAAAGGACACAGAAGTCACATGAGTTGAGTTGCCACCTAATAAAAACAAATAAATAAATTCCAAGCAGTCACCGGTGAGTAGGGACTAGTTGAGTTTTGATCACTCAGTGGCAGTGCTGCTACTAATTAATCTATACCTGTGGAGACTCCACGAATTGAGAAGTTGATGATATATCACGTGAGCAGAGCATCCCCAAAGGCTACGTACGGAGGATCAAGAGCTCTGTTTTACCATGGAGAAGTGCATTCATCAGTTAACTGCTTTGCCATGGAGTACTGCTAATTTCGTTTGCAACCTGATGTGATGACCTACAATTTGCTGAACTGAACTATTTATTCACCATGAATGCATGGACCAGTCAGTTTTATAGAAAAATCCTCTGCTTTGAGAAACCCAACGTATTTGTCAGACCAAGTAGAGTTTGTTTTACATACGAACTTTTAGATCGATTTCAGGAGGAAAAATAAAACGCTTTGTTCTGCTGTTGATCAGTTAACATGATAAGGCTGCTTGTCATCAGTTATCATGTGACTAGTCAGAATTAATAAATCATGTCACAGCCAAATTGTCACTCAGGTCAGATGCAAGTATCGCGTCTTCCTCCCCTGGCAGCGCGAAAATGGTGCCGAGTCTGATGGAGCGCCACGTATCTCTTCTCTTCTGAATCGTTGCTGTTTCTTCTGCATCTGACACGCTCCTCCTCCACGACGTCGTGGGGTTCCACACTTTTGTCCTTGGATCATCTCTGTGTGCCACTCCATCTAAGCTTACGTACCACGGCTCGTCGCCATGGAGCGGCACCGGCGTCTGCCCGTGGTGGCGACCGTGCCGGGGGTGGTGCGGCCGTGGCGGGTGCTTGGGCGACCGTGGCGCTGTTCACTTCTCAGACATTTGGAGCCTACAAGCACTTCATGTAACCCAAAGCTATTCACTTCTTGAGCTACCAAAATCCATTGGTAAGCTGAAAATGTTGAGAACACTAAACTTGTCATGGTGTGAAAACCTAAAGTGTCTGCCAGATTCTATTGGTGATTGTGAAATGATTTCGAGCATTGATCTTTGCTGTTGCAACAGCCTTACAATGTTGCCGGGCTCTATTGGCAACCTACGGAAGTTAAGAACATTGAACCTATCATTGTGTCAGAAGCTTATGGTGTTGCCTGGCTCTATTGGCAACCTACGGAAGTTAAGAACATTGAACCTATCATGGTGTCAGAAGCTTACAGTGTTGCCTGGCTCTATTGGCAACCTACGAAAGTTAAGAACATTGAACATATCATGGTGTCAGAAGCTTACAGTGTTGCCAGACTCTATTGGTAGAAATGAGAAGCTAAGGGTTTTAAAGCTAGATTTCACAAAATTTGAGAGACTTCCATCAGATATCACAACACTAAGAAATCTTGAGTGTTTAGACCTCCGGGGTTGTCGCAACCTGGTAGAACTACTGAAGGAATCGGCAAGTTGGAGAAGCTTCAAGTTTGAACCTAAATGGTTGTAGAAAGTTGGGAGGCATGCCTTTAGGCATTGGACATCTCAATCTACTACAAAGGTTGGGATTATTTGTTGTGGGAAAGGGAGAAAAGTTTGCAGGAATCTCAGAGCTTTCAAATGTATCTAGGATTGAGGAACTAACAATCAGAGGTATTTCACATGTGATGGACCCGAATGGCCTTTTACATGACATGCTTGAAAGAGAAAACAAATTTAAAGAGGTTGGACCTAAATTGGATGTCAAAGGAAATGGAAGAGGTGAACACTGAGTTGCAGCAGGATGTGCTTGATGGCCTAGAACCACCACAAAGGATGAAAGAGCTAGAAATTAAGGGGTATTCAGGTAGGCACTTTGCACGGTGGATGCATAATAAAGTTGTTGGTGGAGTACAGGGGTCTAGTCCCTTCCCATTCTTGAGAGTGATGAAGTTATGTTACTTCCCGAACTTGAAGAATCTGCATAGGCTTGTGGACCTGCCTTGTTTGGAGGAGCTTAATCTAAAAGATATACCTTGCCTTGAGAGCATAAGTGGAGGCCCATTACCTTCGCTAGTGAGGCTGGAGATGACTGGACTGCCTTGCTTGGGAGAGATGTGGATGGTTGCAGAGATGACTATGTCGGATGAAGAAAGGGGATGCTGCTGCGGTTTCACACCTCAGTTGGGACAAGTCTGGGTTGGTAATTGCCTAACAAAGGTAAGGGTTCATTATTGTCCTAAGTTGGACGTGAAGCCACAGCTCCCTCCTTCACTGCAGCACTTGCATATGCAGGGCAGTGAGCAGCTGTTGCAGTCACTAGGCCAATCCCAGGGTTTCTCTTCGCCTCCCAATTTTAACCAACTAAAGAAGCTTGAACTATATGATGTGACAGGATTAGGATCAGGGCATGGGTGGGAGCTGCTGCAGCACATGACGGTGCTTTCGATTCATTGGAGGTTCGTGACTTCTCTCTGGAGTGGAAACCGAGGTGCGGAGGTCTTGTGGAGCCTCGCATCCCTCCGGTCCCTGCAAGTAAGACGCTGGTCTAATATCAGCATGCTACCCGAGTCGATAGGGGAACTCCAGTCTTTGCAAGAGTTGACCATCAAATCCTTTCCTAGCCTGACCAGGCTTCCTCAAACAATTGGTCAACTCACATCCCTCCAGTTGCTTGTAATAGAATCATGCAAAGCACTTCACCAATTGCCCGATTGCCTGGGAGGACTCTGCTTTCTAAGAAAACTCAAGATTAAAGACTTGCCAGAGCTGACTTGCCTTCCAGAATCCATCTGCCGCCTCACCACCTCTCTTCAAGAGCTCGAAATCATTTACTGCCCAAGCCTCACATCCTTGCCGCAAGGGATTGAAGGCCTCGCCTCCCTTGAGAAGCTCTTTATCATCAACTGTACGGGCCTCACATCGTTGCCGCAGGGGATAAAAGGCCTTGTCTCCCTTGAAGAGCTATTGGTCGATTCCTGCCCCGGAATACAATTCTTGCCTGAGGGCATAAAAGGCCTCACCGCTCTGAAGAGATTGCTGATCTGGTTCTGCCCCGATCTGCAGAGGCGCTGCGAGAGAGAAACGGGGGAGGACTGGCACCTCATCTCCCACATCCCTCATGTTTCGGTTCTTATTTAGACGGATGAACGGGGGGTGGCATGCTACTGCTTAATCAGGTGAGTTTTGTGGTTGTGCTACTTTTTACATGTAATTTCCTAATTATTATTTTCTATTAAAATGTGTTGAATACGGGTAGTTTGGATGGGGATGGAGTTGTGACATTATGGATTTGCCTATTACTTGCATTGCAGGCCCACTGCATGCACCCGGAGTCCTTAATTGCATTGCATCTTGCTTTCTGCTATGGTGGAGATGGAATGCAGCTATACAAGGTTTGTCACAGCCCACACAAGTCACAAGAGTTTAGCTATACACAGTTTTGTTTTAATTACTCAGTGCTGCTACCAATTAATCTATACCTGTGGAGCCTCCACGAATTGAGTTGTTGTTGACATATCACGTGAGTAGAGCATCCCCAAAGGATCAAGAGCTCTGTTTTGCCATGGAGAAGTTACTGCTTTGCCACAGAGTACTGCTAATTTCGTTCTGAACCTGATGCACTATGCTCTGCTCTGCTTTGTAGCAAACTCCTCTGCTTTGAGCTTTGTGAAACCCAACGTATTCGTCAGACCAAGCATAGTTTGTTTACATATGAACTTTCAGACCGATTTCAGGAGGGAAAAAAAGCTCTGTTCTGCTGTTGATCAGTTAACATGATAAGGCTGCTGGTCATCAGTTATCATGTGGTTAGTCAGAATTTGTGAATCACGTTCACGTCACAGCCAAAATGTCACCCAGGTCAGACGCAAGTATCGCGTCTCCTCCTGTCCCCTGACAGCGCGAGCGCCACGTCTATATTCTCTTCTGAATCGCTGCTGTTTCTTCTCATCTGACACGCTCCTCCTGCACCACGTCGTGGGTTCCACACTTTTGTCCTTGGATCATCTCTGTGCCACTCCATCTAAGCTTACGTACCACGGCTCGTCGCCATGGCGCGGCACCGGCGTCTGCCCGTGGTGGCGCACCGTGCCAGGGTGGTGCGGCCGTGGCGGGTGCTCCGGCGACCGTGGCGCCGTTCAGTGCTGACGGCTGAGCCTTCAGGCAGGTGCGATGGCTACGGACAAGCTAGTTGGCGCGGCAACAACACGCACCGCTCACTACCCGTTCGGCGAAATGCGCCACAGGTGACAAGCTGTCAGAATTCCATTGTTTGTTTTCCCCAATGGCCGGTCTGTGGATTTGCTTTGGTTTTGGCTCGCACGAATATTTCTGCATTTTAATTTACTTGGATTACACACAACGAGCAGCATCGGGTTTGTACGACCATGCACAAAACACAGTATTTTAAGTGGCAACGGGTTTGTACTGTTAAAAAAGAATGAGGCCAACTATCTATTATTCCTGACATGTGTGAGATTCTCATTCTCTCCTTTCCCTCCTTTTATTTACAAACACAAAAACATCCATGAAACGAACCACCTGAGAAATGTACAACTACTATCGGATGCATGCGCGAGTAGGCTAAATTCAACTCTGTTTTTCAGGCACAGCACGTGTCCACTTGTTTCGATTCTTGACGGTGTGGAGGTGCGACTGCGCACAGCTACATTTGTGATAGAGATGTAAGAAATGCAGAGAAACTTGTACTGCTTCATTTATATCGTTGGACATTGTGAATGATGATGTGGAGTGGCAGACCACCATCGCTCGATTCGGCTGGATTATATCCTCGTACAAGTCGCGTCATCATCATCCACGATTAGCAATGAAGCAAACGCACGTACGCATCGTCATCCCATCCTCGTCATTGCACTGAGATCATCGTATCAGACCACAGGTGGTGGTTGTTAACGGCCGGCCACCGACCATGCAATAACGGCTAACGCCGCCGGCGGCCGACCACACGACGCATCACATCGCGGTGTCCATCGTTGTCACTATATATCTTATAAACTGTATATATGTCATCGGCACAAATTTTTCCTTTTTATTTACTACGTACTTCTAGGCCAAGTAAACTCGTAAAAAACAGCCACGTCGTAGTTCTCACATCGACTTTGTTTGTCAAAGAAGCCAGCGAGTTACTGTATATAGCAGAGTGTGACAGAGTCCAGACCAGACTACAAAGTGAAGTCTCGCCATTGCATGCTATCTCTTCGCCTCTTCCTTCTAATAACTAACTATAAAACGTGGAGCAGCCAGGCATCTGAGATAAACAGAGGCAGTGAACATACTCTACTTACTCCGGCGAGACAAATTAAAGATCCCAAAAACAAACGTAGGTGATCCGATCCGACCATGACACTGTCGTCCGGCATGGGAGGTAGCAGCAGGACGAGACTGATGCTCTGCTCTGTGCTGCTGCTGCTCTGCCTGTTCATATGTCTCCATGGCGCTTGCGGTGTTGAAGTTGGCGGCGGCATCGAAGGCGGTGAAGCCGGTGGAGAAGGAGGAGGATCAACCGAAGGTGGGGGCGGCGCCAGTAGTGGCAGGAAGGGTGGCAGTGCTGGCTCTAGTTTTTCCTACACCCCGAGTGGTGGTGGTGCCGCTCGTGGATCCGTTCAGCCTCTCCTATTGCTCGCCCTTCTTGTTACGGCTGCTATCGACGTCCTTGTGGCAGCTGGTGTATTTGTGGTCCGTGGACTCCGGAGACGATTTAAAGTGAGCAATCCAGAGGCCCATGGAGGGTTCTCGAGCTCTGCTTTGCCATGAAGAGATGTGCAGTTCTTCCTGTCAAATAGATGGTTATCTATACTAGTTGGATTGGTCTGCATTACACTAAACTTTCGTGTGTTGTTTTGAGCTTTGTGTTTTCTTGTAACAAATACTCAGTCGGTGTGTTTGGGTGCTGCGTTTTTTTGTGACAATGGCACCATTCTACATTATGTAGATGAAATGAAGAGGTGCATTAGTTTACTTACAGTTACTGCGTATGCTACTACCATGTTTCCTACCTGATGCCATTAATTAATTAATCAAACTGCATATTGTTTATTCTCCATATGGAAGCATATGCTTTGTCCTATCCAATGTTTGTTTTTTAACGACAAAAGTCGTATTTGTTTTGCATGTCCATGAAATTTGGCTCTGCTGTTCAGTTGACATAGGCCAGTTGTCTTCAGCACGTGGTAGCCACGTACAAATCATGGCAGACCATGATCGCTCCAGTGGGTTTGGTGCGTGGGGCTGATGTGGAGAGGAGGGTGGACGATTGACATCTCTCACAACTAAAAAGAATGAAAGAGGGATACACAGAACGTGCGGCAAATAGTCGCTCCATCACTCTGCCGCCTGAGCCATACGGCGACCCTCTCCTCCGTCCATAAAAAAAAATCCCACGCGCCTCGAGAAGGAAACCGGACGTGGAAAAGGAAATCCTCCAATCATCCTCATGAGATCGACGTGGCTTGCTACGGGTATATATATACAGTGGAGGCCTACGACCCACCGGCGACGTCCTCACGCTCTCACAGTTCCTGCCCGCACCTTGCCCCCTGTCCGCCGTCGGCCGGTAGCCCCTCCATATCGTGACCCGTGGCGGCTTCCCATCGCGGAGATCCGGGTGGAGCCGGCCGCTGTGTCCGTAGAAGGCAGAGGCGGCGCGGTGACAAGATTGGGCCAGCGGACGCTGCGGCCGGAGAAGGCCAGGCGGCAAAGGTGGCGCGACAACCGGATTGGGGACACAGACGCTGCGGCTGCGGCTGGAGAAGGCAGAGGCGGTGCAGCGTTCTTGGCGGCAGAACAGGTATGGCGCGGCAGCAACGCCATCGCGCACTCAAAAGAAATGAAAACCTCGCCTCGCTGTCAATCGCGCCCACCGCCCCAAACTCCGCCCATTCTTTCGTCACACGCTACCATCGCCTGCCGCTGCCATGCATCTTTCGCCGCCACCCATGATGCCTTGGAGGGCAGTGGGGATGGGGGCAAGCCTCGCCAGCATGGATTGATTTCAAACCGATGGGCAAGGGCTGTGCCAAGTGCCACCTACTCCTGGCCACTTCAGCATCAATCCTAATCCAAACTCGAGCTACAGGGGTAGCCGGCGACGGGTAGCGTCAGGCCAAAGTGTTGGGCCTGATCGTGCTGGGGCTGATCGTGTCGCCGAAGTGTTCAAGGCCACCGGTTATTCACATTTGCATGTCCGCATGTTTTATGCATCAATTTGTTGATTCAGGTATGGAGGTAAACAATGTTTTAGGATCTTTTGGCAGATGTAGATCAATGACGGATGTCTTGATCCAGAAAGGCATCCCTAGCGGTGGAGCACTGCAGCCAAACTCCAGCAATGGTTCATCCCTTCCTCACTACAGGAGACGGGCGCTTTGCGAAAGTGTTAAATATTGGACACCCGGCAAAGATCTTATTTGCCGTCGCGGCACTCTGTAAAGCTCAGCACTCGGCAAGCGAATACTTTGGGAGTCTCTACACTCGGCAAATATAAACACTCGATAAACTGAACGTTTTGCCGAGTGTATACACTCGATAAAACTATACACTTTCGGCAAACAAGCTAACCAAGGGCAAAGCGTTACCTTTGCCGAGTGTCCTCCGTTCAACACTCGGTAAAGACACAGCAGTTTGCCGAGTGTCAACGTTTAACACTAAGCAAATGCACCCTTTGCCGAGTGTCAAACCATGACACTTTCGCAAAAATAGTTTTTTGTGTGTGTGTTTTCAATCCAAACTTTTTATTTAGTCCTATCACATTACTTAGTACTTCATGTCCAGGTTTTGTACATTTCTTGAACGTTTTAGTATATTTCTTTAATTAATTTCATTTAGTTGCATTTTTGTTAAAAAAGTCTAATTTGAACTACAAGTCATTCAAATAATATAGCAAATTGCATGGAAAAATGATATTTTTTGTTATTTAGACTAATGTGATGTTGTATATAGTGACACACTCAAAATTTCGCATATCTTGAACACGAAACATGACCATTTAGTTACGGGTGAATAGTTTTAAAACTCTATAAAAACCGAGACGAAGTCAAAAAATCACGAAACTTCTCGAGATGTCGTGATATTGTATGTGGAGGATGTGATAAAAATTGATATGGTTTTAGTGCACGTTGACCAGTACAATGGTTACAAACCTACACATCTATTAGATAAGTTCTTACATCGCATGGGCAATACTCATGGACACTAATAAGTCCAAGGACAACCCAAAGGTTAGAGTGGACCTGGCAACGTTATGCGATAGGCCAAAGCAACATATGCAGCCTCCTAGAGGTGGCAAGAAATGGACTAGGCCTAAGACCGATTTCATCTTCAGCAGGCCACAACGGAGGGAAGTACTATGGATTCAAACATTAATGTTTCCAGATGGGTATGCAGAAAATCTGAGGAGGGGAGTGAACTTATCTACTCTGCAAGTCTTAGGGATGAAGAGTCATGACTACCACATATGGATTGAGCGGCTTCTTCCGGCTATGGTTCGAGGCTATGTCCCTCAGCATGTCTGGCTAGTCCTAACAGAGTCATGTCTGGCTAGTCCTAACAGAGTTGAGCTATGTCTTTCGCCATCTTTGAGCCAAGGAGTTATCTCAGACCATGATTGATGAACTGAAAAAGGCCACACCTGTGTTGCTCTGTAAGTTGGAGAAGATCTTTCTGCTTCGCTTCTTCAATCTGATGCAACATTTGATTTTGCACCTTCCGTATGAGGCACAAATGGGGGTCCTGCACAGTTCCGTTGGTGCTATCCAGTTGAGAGAACGCTAAAGACCGTAAGGAAAAAAATGTATAAGTAAAGCTAAGATTGAAAATTCTATTGCATCAACATACATTCTGGAGGAGATCACAAACTTCACGACAAAGTGTGGAAAATCAAGCTCCCCTCCAATGCCCAAGGGGAATGATTGATCCAAAGGAGCCCTAAGTGCTATAGGGAGGTAAGCAATCAGAAGAAGAACAACCGTCGTAGTCAGATCGAGTCGACAAAGTGTGGAAAATCAAGCTCCTACTACTAGCATGGGCGACACTCGTTATCGTCGTACGATTGTACAATGGTACTGGGAACAAATGACATATTGGGGGTGCAATCACTGCTGCTAGTGGTGTCGCTGATAATGCTGGCAGTGTTGTCGCACATGTGCAGTTGGAGCTGCCAAGAGTAATGTTCGAAGAAGGTATAGGCTGGGCGTTCAGGAAGGATCACATTTGCCGATGCCACACATGGAGCCGACGGCACACATGGAGCCCGCCCGCTCAATGCTAGTTGGCCTACTCTCTCTCTCTTTGGACTAATCGGGGTCGTATTTGGGGAAAGGGTGAAGGTGGTTAGAGTTATACGCAAGTGAAAAGCAAAAAAGATTTCATTGTCTCCCTCTCTACTCAATTGCCTCACGACCTGCAATGCAGCAGCTTTTGCCTTTGGGGAATCAACTAGAGCCAGCAACTTTTGCTTTTGGATGGATGGATCCACTTGTTCACTTCTGACAGTTTCAGTTTCGCCTTGCCAGACAGCCAGAGGACAGAACCAGAACCGCCCACAGAGGGGCTCATGTGACTGTCACGGCGTCGACCGCAAGGCAGGAAGTTGGAATCTAGGTAGCCTTTGTGTGCAGTTTGGTATTGGCCTTCCTCCGACCAGTCATAGGCTTCCATGTGCGAATCTTGTGATGCTAATTTTTCTTGACAGGAATGTGGGTTTAGATCTTATAGACGTGCCAAAATATAGTTTCGAAAAAAAATGCCAAAACCACTACAATTAGGAATTGTTGGCTATGATCCAAATAGAGAGAGAGGTGGGGTGGGGCAAAGGAAACCAAGAGAGAGAGAGAGAGAGAGCGCGCGCGCAAATGAGGGATATGCCAAGGCTCCTCTCCTCCTTGCCCATTTATAGTGAATGTGGAAAATGGAGATTTTTAGTTCTTCCCCATGGTGATTACAATTACGAATGAGTCTCTAGTTACAAGTACGAATGACTCTATAAAAATTTATAATTGAGCCCTAAATGATTAGAAATGAACCATTAGACTTACTAACAAGGCCTTTTTACACACAAAATGGGTCCCTAACATATGCCACACCCCAATAAGAGCAAAGTTAAAAACAATAAAGTTTCTACGTAGCATCGAAGCATTTTATGGGTTTCAAAAATGTTTTTTTATAAAATATGGTATTTTGTTTTTCTAAAACTACTAAAATACTTTGTTTCAAAGAGACCCTGCGACTTAACGGCGTGTTTAGAGTATCTAATCTAAAGTTTAGTCGACTAAAGCTGAGGACTAAAACTATAGACCACTTTAGCTTACTTTTGTGGTCTAATAAAGGTTTTTGTGAGAGCTCTCAAGCCAATGATTCAACTTTTAGTGTTTTTCTGAAAATAAATGTTTAGTTTTTTTTTTCAATATCCAGAGACGCTCACATATACACGAGCGCACACCACCTTTATGAACGCACACACATACACTCTATAACCCTATGAGCATCCCCGAGACCAACAAATCTCAAGATTGATGAAGTCACCATGGTGCTTCATTGTTGACAGACACATCACCTACCACTGAAAGAATATGGTTGCTAAACTTTGAAGTAAACCCAAGAAAATGCAACCACTGGTATCAAACACCTAAGTGGACAGATTGCACCACAAGGACCCCAACCAAACTAAGCTAAGTTCAGTTCAAATTAACGTTTAGTTTAGTGACTCAAATTTAGATCATGGAATTTAAACATGGCCTAAGTAGTTTGGGTGATTATTTACTGATTAACCCTTTCTTTGGCCCACTCAACGGGGCTATGGGATTGCTTGAGTGACTAATCCTTCCTTGGCCCACTGATCGGGCTATGGGCTCTCTTCTACACATGCCGGCAATTGGCCCCCAAATTCCAGCAGTCTCATCAAATTCATCCGTTTGAGCGTGAGTATATCTAGTAGTTTTACAAAATTATTAAGCCACGACTCATCCATTTCGTTTGCCGACTACGGGATGGATTCCTTGCGTTTAACCTTACTCTGTCCACACCCACCCATGTACTGCAGCCGTGCAGCGAGGCAGAGTGCCGGCGCTAGCGGATCTATGACTTGGAGCTGAACCGCGGCCTGACTGCATCCTTGGCCACCGCGCGGCCCCTGCAAATCGCGAGCCTGCTTCCTTCCTGCATTGGTGGGGGAGTGCGGGCAATGTCGACGCCAGAGCGTTGTCTTGCGGTGGGTGTTCGCGTCAGCCAGCGCTCAAACAGTCAGTCGGCGGTGCACGCCGCCTGTTCGACGAAATGCGCCACCGCCCACCGGTGGAGCCTTTTGCTGCTTCAACATCAAACAAAGCTAGCGCCGTGTCAAGTTCAACTTGGTTTTCTCAGTCGCGACGATGCGTGTGCCACAACTCCGCTCCGCACCATCATATCTTCCCCGATATTTTTCAACATGTCATTTTCAATTCTGAAGAAAAGGTTGGGTCATCTTAATTGTGGCATCAATCATGGAGGCAGGCAGCCTCTCTCTCTGCGAAATATGGCAATCCTACCCCGCGTGCACTGCCATTACTAGGCACTTGCTGGTACGCGTTTTCAGCTCAGCTTCCTCTTTCGTTTTCACTTTGTCTGTTAGCAGCATGGAATCTGGGGTAGGTAGAATTGGGGATAGGATTGGAGAAATTGGGGAAAGGATCAGATGAACAGCAGCGAGGGGGATTGGGGATAAACTGCGATGTAAGATTAGATGAGTTTGAATTGTGTTGTTACAATAAGCATGCCCTCTCACGAGCTCTCTCTCTGGAATTTATACCCTGTTCTATTACAGGCCGGCAGGCCGGGACTCGCACATACAAGTGCTCACGCCCACTCATTTCCAAACACCAGGTTACTGGGCTTCTTCGCTCTGGTACTCCTTCTCGGCCCAATGTCTTGGCCCGCCTCCTTGGTGGTAGCCTGGGTGCTAACACTCCCCGGGTCTTGTGGACCTGCTTGTCCCCAAGCAGGAGCTCGAGGAAACGCCTGGTGCAGAGCTTCAGTATTCTCCCAGGTAGCCAGCTCCTTAGGCCATCCAGACCAGCGAACCAGGCACTTGATCAATGGCTTCTTCTCCATCGTGATGATGACGACGCTGTAAAATTGCAACTGGGAAACAAGGCAGCTCAATGTCATCAGGAAAGGTAGGGGATACCAGTGTGGTTGGGAGCACCGCCTTCTTCAAGCTGCGACACATGGAATGTTGGATGAATTGCGGATGACTCGGGAGCTGAAGAGTATAGGCCACCTTGCCAACACGTGCTATGATCTTGAAAGGTCCAAAGTACTTGAATGATAGCTTTTGGTTGGTGCGATGGGCCAATGTCGTCCCGGATGTAAGGCTGGAGGCGTAGGAACACCATGTCTCCCACTGCAAACTGCCTTTCAGAGCGATGCTTATCGGCTTGACGCTTCATACGTTCTTTAGACCGATGGAGGTGCTGTTGAATGAGATCAGACATAATCTGGCGGTGTTGTAACCAATCACCCAGTTCAGGAATATTCACTGCATCCAAAGAAGTGATGCCGAAGTATCGAGGGCAATGACCATACAGAGCCTCAAATGGAGAACAGTTGATAGCTGAATGGTGAGTGGTGTTGTACCAAAATTCTGCTAGTGGTAACCAAACAGACCACTTAGTGGGGCGTGGCATTAACAAAGTAGCGAAGAAATGTTTCCGGGGTTTGATTAGCCCGTTAAATCGACCGTCGGTCCGGGGGTGATGACTAGTGCTCAAATTTAGTGTCACATTTGCCGGGTTGAAGAGTGTTTTCCAGAAATTGCTTGTGAAGATGGGGTCTCTGTCGAGAAATAATCATCTCGGGCAACCCATGCAAACGGTAGATGTGATTGAGGAACACTTCAAAGAATACGGCGGCGGTGTATGGGTGGTGCAAGGCAACAAAGTGGCCATACTTGGAGAAGGAGTCAATGATTACCGTATCACGGTTGCCATGTTTAGATTTGGGGAGCCCTTCGACAAAATCCATAGATAGAATTTGCCATGCGGATGTGGGTACGAGGGGAGGGGCTGGAGTAAGCCGAGGCGGTCTTGCCACTGTCGGGGTTTAGCTTGTCGACGGTGATACAAGTATCACGTAAATTTGCGAGTATCGGATTTCATACCGGACCAAGCAAAGAGTTGTTTCATCCTGGTATAGGTTGCGGGAAAACCGGAATGCCCCCCACCCCCAAAGACCTTTGGAATGACAAGCTTCCATAATCTTCTTTAAAATTGGATTTGCACCTGAATGCAATCTTGAACCTACTGACCAAATCGACCCGGACTCCATACAGAGTGACAGTTCCTTGGTTATAAGGGATTTGCAACCAATGCTGTGCCCAGTGTACATGCATGGGACTGTGGGAGTTTAACCAATCCATACCCAATATCAGATCATAAGATGATAAAGGAAGCACCCTGAGGTCAGACTGGAATGGCACATCCTAGATAGAGAAAACTGCAGAAGGAATATACTGTGAACACCGAATAGGCGGCCATTTGCTACCTCAACTTTCAACGGCAGCTGAAGTGGTTGGACTGTATTAGAGAGTGCTGCTACTTCATCTTGACAAAAAGAGTGTGTACTGCCTGAGTCCAACAGTATCCTGATAGTCCTGCCCTCGAATTGGCCATCAAAACAGATTGTCTTGGGTACTGATTTGCCTGAAACAGCTGCTGAAGACAAAGACAACTTGATAGCAGACACCTTGGCTTCGTCCACCTGCATAGGATCGTCAGGTGGATCTTCATCAGGGAAGATTGCCAGTACCTCTTCAAGGGCGTGTAGTTGTACAACTTGAGCGCAACGGTGGTCACGGGACCATTTAGCTCCGCTTGAGTATCACGAGACCACAGGCTCTCTGGATGGCGCCAGAGCGGCCCAACGCTTCGTCGGCCGTCATAGTGCGGCCAGCCTCCGCATGTGGATGATGCTCCGGCGGCAAGGCGGGCTTTGTCGGCGCTATGTAACGGCGGTGGAGCGGGGATGAACCGGGCGTGTGAATGGCGGCCACCCGTAGCTGCATCCCACTTCCGTGATTCCGGCTTCCGTGTGGCGGCATCTCCTCCCGCATGCGGCGAGAAGACAAGCAGTATCCCAATTCGGAGGACAATGCAAGTGGACAGCAGCTTTGATATGATCCTTAAGGCCATCAATGAAGCGGCGGTATAAAACAAATGGATCGGTGGGTTTGTGATAAGCCCCCAATTGATAAATGATTGCAGCGAATTGCTCAATGTACTCATCTACTGTCCCAGTGTGGCGAATTTGGTAGAACTGACGCAAGAGGAGTTCATGCTCATCTAAGCCAAACCTACTCATCACTAATGCAGACAAGTGTTCCCAACTGCAACCCTGAAGTTCAGTTTCAACAAAGATTATACCAACGCTTAGCGGCTCCTACAAAATGCGCGGCGACGTCACGGGCCCAAGAGCTAGACTCCACATGGTACAGGCTGAAGTAATCGACACAATCATGCAACCACAACTTGGGGTGTTGACCATCAAATCGAGGCAAATCGACCTTGGGAACCTTAGAGTTGGTGTGGTGGCTATGCATATGGGATTCAGAGGTGGGACGAGGAAACTCAAACTGTGGATTCGGGTTGGAGTGCTCACCCTTGACCGGGGAATGGATATGGGTGGTGACCACCCCAAATCCACTCTCCCGGTGATTGAAGCCTTGCAGGTGCCCAACGACGGGCGATTTGGCAACTTGTTCCACAGATGGGCGTGGAGCCGCCGAAGGGGATGCCGCGAACACACCCGTGGTGTCGACAGGGTTTTCGATGCTCGCGTGTTCCCAGCCCACGGAGAGCTTCTTCACTTGGAGACGAAGGTCGTCGGCGGTGCCGTCGATCTCGGAGAGCCTCTCGTCAGCCTCGCCGGCGGACTTCTCCCAAAGACGGCGACGCGGTCCGCTTGCGCCTTGTCCATCTCACGGATCTGCTGGACGAGGCGAGCCTCCTGCTCGCGGAGCTTGGTCTCGTTGTTCTCGAATCCCTTCTGCATCGCCTCGAGGAGGAGCTTGGTGTCGGGGTTCATGACGCCGAGATGATGTTGACGGCGGGTGAAGTGATCGTGAGGAAGGGGATCAGCAACGGGCTGATCCAGGATTTCCTTGCTCGAATCGGTCAGCGATGGATGGAATTAGAGCGAATCGAACTCGAATTGCAGAGCAAACGAATCCAATCCGACTTACAACCAGAGCCTTGTGCTGAATTGATCGGTAAGAGCAGAGGTGACGCCTAGGAATCGTTGTCTCCGATACCACTTGTTAGCAGCATGGAATCTGGGGTAGGTAGAATTGGGGATAGGATTGGAGAAATTGGGGAAAGGATCAGACGAACAGCAGCGAGGGGATTGGGGATGAACTGCGATGTAAGATTAGATGAGTTTGAATTGTGTTGTTACAATAAGCATGCCCTCTCACGAGTCACGAGCTCTCTTTCTGGAATTTATACCCTGTTCTATTACAGGCCGGCAGGCCGGGACTCACACATACAAGTGCTCACGCCCACTCATTTGCAAACACCAGGTTACTGGGCTTCTTCACTCTGGTACTCCTTCTCGGCCCAATGTCTTGGCCCGCCTCCTTGGTGGTAGCCTGGGTGCTAACAACTCCGCTCACCGGTGGAGCCTTGCTGCTTCAACATCAAACAAAGCTAGCGCCGTGTCTAAGTTCAACTTGGTTTTCTCAGTCGCGACGGTACGTGTGCCACAACTCTGCTCCGCACCATCATATCTTCCCCGATATTTTTCAACATGTCATTTTCAATTCTGAAGAAAAGATTGGGTCATCTTAATTATGGCATCAATCATGGAGGCAGGCGGCCTTTCTCTCTGCGAAATATGGCAATCCTACCCCGCGTGCACTTCCATTACTACGCACTTGCTGGTACGCGTTTTCAGCTCAGCTTCCTCTTTCGTTTTCACTTTGTCTTGGCACTTGACCAAGACTCAGAGTCAGTCAAGCACTCTTGGCTGCTCCTCCCTTGTCCTGTGGCGCAAAATTTCAGTAACTTAAAGCAAGATTGCTGCCAGCCTGCTGATCCTCCTATCCTGGTTTCACAGTTTTACTGCTGATCCTTCAATTTCAGAAAACGATGGCATAGGCAATTATACCAGGTATTTACTCTGCTTTGTGAACCAACAAGATCCAAGTCCTCTGTTTTGTTTCTCGGGCCTGCTATGCTCGTCCATGTCTTCTCCAACATGCAAACTCTGCTTCTGATGTCCTCTGTTTTATTTCTTGAGACTGGGTGGATTGTTCGACTAATCATTGATTAGTAATCAATCACTGACGGCCGACCGACGCATCGCAGCCCTTCCCTTTTCTCGTCAAGTTGATCAACCCAGACCACACATAAGTTGCAAAGGAGGAAGGGCTACGCTACGCTTGGAGCTGGCTTATTCAAGAGCCCTAGGTACGTTGCAGATCCTGGAGCTGCAGCAGTTACTTTATTTTTGACGAATAATTAACATCATGTATGTTTAATTTTTGTTTCTTGCTCTGGTGTGCACACTCTATGGTCTACATAGCAAAGGAGAAAAGAAAGCCCTCAATTTTTAGATGGCATGAGTAAAAGCAGTAGATCTGAGCTCCCAGAAAACTCGGGTTTGTGTAAGTTGCATCATGTTTGAGCCCTGATTTTCTTTAGTCTACCTTCCACTGAACCCCGAATTTGCAAAAATTCGATCTGATCTAAGGTAATGCTCTCATTTTGAAATTCCCACAGGCATTCATCTGTCCTTTTGTGCTAAGAACTCAAGACTCCAAGTGTTATTCTACATATAAAGAAGCAACGACTCAGAGGCTGAAGGACTGCAGCTACTAGTTTTTTCAGGTCAGATATCCATACTGTTGACCTCTGAAATAGATAACCACACATGAAAGCACTAGTACCACATATATGACCCAAGTAGTTCATTAGTTGTGAGTTGTGACCTATCTATAGAACCCACTATTTTGGAATACTTCTCTTTGTAAACTGTTTTGCTTTCAGAATCATCTAATTATGTCAAAAACCAATTTACAGGAAAAGCATAGTCAGCATGGAAGCTTCTTTACTGTCTGCTGCAGTAACTGGCATGTTGAAGATTCTGGGCAACAAGTTAGCTCCACTGGTCATCAAAGAGTATAGCTCTATAGTTGGTGTGAAAAAGGACCTCCAAGAGCTCCAAGATCAAGTTCAGGAGATCAATTGTAAGCTGGAAAGATCAGCAGATAGAGATCTGAAGGATGCTCCATGGCTCAAAAAGCTGAAAAGAAGTTGTTTACGATATTGATGATATTGTGGATGAGTTCCAGCTCAAGGCTGAAAAACATGAAATTGATGATGATGGTGGATTTGTGTCTAAATGCCTTCTCACAAAAAAAGCAGAATCACTTGTATTGCAATGTAGGTCAGCCAAAAACATAAAAAAGATCAAGAAAAGATTTGCTAAGATTGTGAAGCAAAGAAACAATATGAAAGCAATATTTGGCAATGATCCTGTCATCCATATCAACAAGACAGCTACGAATATGCAAACATTGCCTGTCGAGGAGGCAACTGTACTTGGAACAGACCAAGAGATGCACCAAATAATATCTGATCTGGTGGACAATAATGACAAGAGTGAAATCAAGATTATTTCCATAGTTGGGCTTGGTGGCTCTGGGAAAACTACCCTAGCTAAACAAGTTTTCAATGATGGCAAAATAATAGAGAATAATTTTGAAGAGAGACTATGGGTTCATGTCTCACAAGAGTTTGATATTGATAAGATCATCAAGAAACTATATGAGGCTTTTGCTGATAAAGATCAGGGACAACCTTCCTTGTCATATATGAGCAAGAGAGTCCAAGAGGGGTTGACAAAGAAGAAGTTTCTAATTGTAATGGATGATGTTTGGACTGAGTCCCAAAATGAGTGGGACAAAATAATGGGTTATCTAAAAAAAGGTGCACCTGGAAGTGGAGTTTTACTCACTACTCGCAGTGCAGATGTTGCAGAAGTAGTGCGATCCACATACCAGTTTTGTTTGCAACGCCTGTCTCCTAATGACAGTTGGATGCTGTTTCAACAAAGCTTTAGGTCGAAATATTTGGACCCTGACTTTATTAAAGTTGGCAAAGAGATTGTGGAAACATGTTGTGGGTTGCCACTAGCAATTAAAGTTCTTGCAGCTTCTCTCCGTGGCAAGGAACTCATAGAAGAGTGGCAGTCCATGAGAGAGAACTTATTAGATGTTGAGGGTGAAGACTCAGTGTCTGCATGCTTGAAGTTGAGCTATTTTCATCTGCCATCCCATCTGAAGCGGTGCTTGACAATGTGTTCATTGTTTCCTAAAGGTCATTTGATTCATAAACAACAGTTGATTGACCAATGGATTGCTCATGATATGATCTGTTTGACTCCTGGTGTTGATGATTTGGAACATATTGGCCACAGGTACATTAATTCACTTGTGCAAGTGTCTTTTCTAGAAGGTGAGGACGAATATTCTGTTGGGAGAGTGACATGTAAGATGCATGATCTGGTTCATGATTTTGCCCGATCCATCTTGTGTGAAGAAATTTCAACTATTGTGCCAGAGGATGCAACCAGTTCCACAAAAAGTTACAAATTCTTTTCTCTAACTGAAACAAGAAAACTTTTGCCCAAAAAGGTTTTTGGAAATGCACGTGCTATATATGTTGGCAAGGGCAATGATATATTATTTGGCAGCGCACTGAAGAATGCAATGCGCTTGCGCAGTATCATTATTCACAATTCTATTTTGTCAACACCAGTGCTTACAGCCATATTTGAGGTAAAAAATCTGAAATATCTTGAGATGTCTGAACTGCGATGTGAAGCACTCCCTGAATCTATTACAGATATTTGGTGCCTCCAAGCTCTTTACTTAGAATCATGCAATCTTTTCAAGTTGCCTGGATCCATTGGGAGGCTGAAAAAGTTAAGAACACTGAACCTATCATTGTGTTCTAACCTGAAGACTTTACCAGATTCTATTGGTGATTGTCAAATGCTTTCAACTTTGGAACTTAGAGGTTGCAAAGCATTTGAGGACCTGCCAGACTCCATCGGTAGGAATAAAAGGCTAAGAGTGTTGATACTAGTTTGGACAGGAATCCGTAGGCTACCATCAGGTATCACAACTCTAGAAAATCTTGAATATTTGAGAATTAGACAGTGGCATGGGCTGGAACGATTGCCTGATGGCATTGGGAACCTAACTAAGCTCAAAAGAATTAGACCTAGATGTCATTGAAACGTTGCCACTGGGTATTGGGCAGCTCACTCGATTAGAAAAACTGAATAGATTTTGTGTGGAAACTGACAAAACATGTGCACGAATCTCAGAGCTGGCAATGCTATCTAGGATAAGTGGGAAACTAGAAATCTGTTTTCTCAGGAGGTTGACAGACCAGAGTGAGGCACGCCATGCATGCTTGAAGCAAAAAGAAAAGTTACATGAGCTTGAACTTTCATGGGAGTCTCTACATGACAGGGAGAATCCTGAGCATGAGGTGGTTGCACTTGATGGTTTGGAACCTCCATTAAGGATTAAACAGTTAAAAATAACCACATATGCAGGTTCACGGTTCGCTTCATGGATGCTGAAGCAAGCCAGTGGTGGTGTTCAGGGTCATGGTCAATTCCCTTTTTGACCAAGATGGTACTAGATGATTTGCCACACTTGAAGAATCTTGATGGGCTTGTGCAATTGCCCTGTTTGGAGGAGCTTCATCTGGTGCGCATGCCTGCTGTTGAGAGCATAAGCGGAGGCCCATTTCCTTCACTTGCCAAGGTAAAACTACAGAGACTATGTAGTCTGGGAGAGGTGTGGATTGTAACAGATAGGACTTTGTTTGGCAACGAGGGAGAAGGTTCTAGCAATCACAATCCTCCTCATTCAGGGCAACTACAGATTGGTAGTCGTCTTAAAGATTTATGTATACAAAATTGTCCTAAATTGATGGTTAAGCCTCACTTCCCGATTTCACTTGAGCACTTGTGGTTGGATAAATCCAGTAGCAACCTGCTGCTATCTTCATGCCAAGGCCCAGGATCCTCTTCGTCCTCCAATTCTCCACCCTCTTTTAGCCACCTGAAGGTGCTTCAACTATGGTCTATGAAAGCATCGTTACCTTTTTTCACAACCACCGTCACCTGAGCACATGTCAGCACTTGAGTCATTGGATATTTTCTTCTGCGATGTAATTGAGGTGCCAGACTACCTAGGGAATCTCTCTTTCCTGCGACGGATGAGAATTCAAAGCTGTTACGGCTTAAGGGGCCTTCCACAATCAACAGGTCACCTAACCTCTCTCCAGGAGCTCATAGTAAAAGAGTGTCATGCATTTGTCCAGTTTCCAGAAAGTCTGGGAGAGCTCCGCTCTCTACGGAGGTTCGAGATTAATCATTTGCCAGTCTTGACTTGCTTTCCTGAATCCTTGTGCCACCTCACGTCCCTCGAGGCGCTCAGCATAGGATACTGCAAAGAATTTGTTCAATTGCCTGAAGGTCTGGGCAAGCTCTGCTCTCTAAGCAAGTTGGATATTTCGTGCTTGCCAGGCCTGACTTGCCTTCCCCAATCCTTGGGCAGCCTCTTGTCCCTCCAACAGCTCCAGATAGAAAGTTGCGAAGCGCTTCGCGAGCTACCTGAATGCTTGGGTGAGCTCCACAGGCTACGCGAGTTAGAGATTTTGGGATTGGACAGCATAACTTGCCTTCCCCAATCCTTATGTCGCCTCACCACCTCCCTTAGAAAGCTTGAGATCTGGAGTTGCCAGGGCCTCAAAGCCATGCCCGAGTGGATAAAGGGCCTCACAGCTCTGCAGCGATTAAAGATCCGTTACTGCCCCGATCTGCAGAGGCGCTGCGAGAGAGGAAACGGGGAGGACTGGCACCTCATCTCCCACATCCCTTATGTCTTTATTGGGTAGCCACGTGACTAGGGGCCTGCCTTTTGGCGATTCATCTGGTGAGCTCACTAACCTCTATCCACGATTCATCCTCATGCAATAACATGTTTCCTAATATTCGTTGCTGGTGTTTAGGTTGCATGTGCAGTTTGTTCTTGGTGGGCGTGTGGGGAATTTAGAGGCATTACATTTTTGTCAAGGACTCTTGCAGGGGACATGCTCACTACTTGCTTGGTGCCAACTACAGAGCACATTGTGCATCCCGTTGTGTCAACTTATTGCAGCAAACAGAGCATATTTCAGTCAGGTGCTTCTCATTCTCTCCTTTGCTCTTCTGTTTTTTTTTACAAACACAAAAGCATCTATGAACCATCTAAGAAATGTACAACTTGCATGTGCGAGTAGGCTAAATTCAACTCTGTTTTCAGGAACACTAGGACCACTTATTTTGTCATTTTTGGTGTGGAGGTGCGACTGCACAGTAAAATGGCTCAAGATCATTCTGCTTGCGTGAAGTACATGGGTTGGTTGTCTTGCAAGCTACTGAGCTTCAGCTCCAAGGCCATTTGAATTGATGTCAAAGGTACATATACATAGATAATCATTTCCTACCTTTTAAACTTTTCATGAAGAAAGATTTATTAAAATTTCTAAGTGCAATACATTGAGTTGATACAAAGTCATGAAAATAATTCTGTCTCCTGCCTTGCAAAAAGACACAAAGCCAACACTGGAATGACCCAAACACATATTTGTGATGTAGATGTAAAAAATGCAGAGAAACCTGTAATCCTTCATTTATGTTTTTGCACATTCTGAATGACAATGTATTTTTGCTTTTTAAGTAATTCCTTATTATTGCAGGTTCACAGCATCTGGGAGACTGGGAGTCCGGTAAACAGATCTCCATATCTGTCTTTTGGTGTGGCTATTCTGTACCTGTGGTCTGTGGAGTCTGGAGATGACTTAATTAGGAAGTTGATTTCTTTAAGTAAGCAACTGAAAAGTGTATGGGTATCCTCGAGCTCTGCTTTGCCATGAAGAAATACATCAGTTCACTTACTGCTTGTAATACTACCATCTTTCCTGTGCTCAAGTGAGCTGCTCTGTTTGTTGTCCTTGAAGGCATGGGCCATCCAACTGACCGTGTGAAAGCGCACAACTCTGCATTGTCAGATGATCCAATGTATTTTCCAGAACAAGCTGTATTTGTTTTACAAACGAAATTCCAGCTCGGTTTCTTCGTCAGAAAGTTATTAAAAAGGAAAACGTGTTGCTCTGCTGTTCGAGTTAACATGCATGATGGGTCTTCTTGTGGTCAGTTATCTTGTGGTTTAGTCACGATTCTTCACAGCCAAAATGTCAGTCTGGTGGAAGGATTGCGTTTTTCTTGTCTGATAGAGTGAATGTGTTGATAGACGGAGATGCTCGAGTTGCTCGCTGTCATGACTCATAAGAACCTCTGTTGATGCAATCATGTAAATGTCTGATAGAGCGCCGCCTGTGTTCTTTTCGCGTGCTCTGCTTCTGCTGAAGTGTGCGTCTCACAAGCTAGAGAGTTTCAGAAATTCAGCGTCATGGCCGTTTCTGCTGTTGTTGTCAAATGTTTTGCAGAGCCGGTCTAGAACGAATTCGCTTCATGTTTCTGTGGCTGCAGCGCTCTGAGTGACACAGCCTGACTCTCTCCTGGTTGTCCCCACCTCTGTGCCACTGACAAAGGCCCTATTCTAGTGTCTCCGCCGCACTACCCAATTACTCCTACCCATCTCTGATGTGGCGACCACACGATGGTGAACTGGTGATGGCTGTGCACATCAGCCGGCCAGCCGCGGTAGCAGTCGATCGCAGGCAAGAGGCGGAGTGGGCAACACCCGTTCAACGAAATGCGTACGCGGTGAGACACGCTCCACATCTCACCTTTGTTTTCGCTGTTTCTGTTACTCTTGAAGTTTTCTGAAACATGAAGCAAAATTGAGTGGAGAGCACAGTACCATTTGTGCTTTGGTGTCAAACATATGGACATTTCTCCAGTGGTGAGTTGGAAACAAAAATGTACAAAGAAACTAGTGAAGGCTATGTTGGCATCCTCGAGCTCTGCTTTGCCAAGAAGAAATGCATTAGATACTTAGGCCTTGTTTGGTTTTTCAGGGGACTTATAAGTCAAAAATTTAAAATAAGTGACTTATTTTTTTCCAAATAGTAGGGATTTATAAGTCATGGGACTTATAAGTCACTTGCAACCATTTTCTCTACTTTTTCACTCTGACTTATAAGTCATTATTTTCTCTTCTTTTTCACCTTGACTTATAAGAAGTCACTGATTTTTAGTCACCTGACTCAATAAGTCACCTGACTTATGGAAACCAAACAAGGCCTTATTAGTGACAACTTTCATCTTGCCTGTACTCAAGCGAGCTTCTACGAATGAATTTTACACAAGCGAGCTACTGCAAATTGTTGAACTCAACTGTTTACTCTGCTTTGTCAGACACGACACACCTAGCTAGCGTTTTGATCAGATCGAACACGCAGCGTTTGTTTGATCTCCTTTGTATATGAAGCCTCAGATTTCAGAGTTGAACTGTACTGTTTTTTTTTCCTTTCCCATGGAGGCATGGAGCATTCTATTGTATTAACCACATAACTCTGCTTTGTCAGACACATCCAACGTCAGCCTGTTCATGGTCCGGCTTTCCGGTTTTGGCCGGGTTTGTAACCCAAGCCGCATTCTGGAGTACTTATCTGGGTTGGTTACGGTTTGGTTTGTTGGGTTTTGCTGGGTCGGTCATCTCGGTCGACGGCTTCTCTTGGCGCCGAAGAAGAACGAGCAGTCCGCCGCCGCCTGGTCTACCGCTGCCACCGTCTCGCTCAGCCTTGGCCCCATCCGCCGCCGCCTCAGATAGCCGCGGCCCCGTCCGCCGCCGCACCGGTCCGCCGCCAGCAGCTTATTCGTGCTGTGCTCGCGCTGGGCTCGCGCCACCGCCGTCGCCGCTGTCTCCGCGCTTGCCGGTGCCATGCTCATGCTAAACCTCGCGCAGCCATCGCCGCGCTAGACCTCGCGGTCGTCGGTGCCGGGCCCACTGCCGCCGCAGCCGCGCCGCCGCAGCCGCCGTGGTTGCCGATCTCGTGCCCGTCGCGGGTGCCGCGCTCTATAACGCGCCTGCCGCCGTCGTTGCCGTGCTCGTGCTGAATGGTGCCGCACCCACCGCCGCCGTAGCCGCAGCTGCCGCGGTTGACGGTCTCGCGCCCGCCGCGGCCAGGCCCTCGCATCATTCTTTTTCCCCGGGTTTGATGGTTTTCGCTGGGTTTAGCCAGACCGTATTGTAACCGTGAGTGATGGTTTTGACTGGGTTGGTTACGGGCCGGTGGCCGGTTTTGTCAGACACATCCAACCGTGAGTGATTCCAACGTAACGTGCAGCGTTTGTGCTGTTGGACATATGTTTTGTTGTGTTGTTTCAGCCAGTGACGTGTAACTCTTATTGCCCTTCTCTTTCCTGCCAGTTCGTTTGTCCGACGATACGTGGCCGACTTCTCTGAATTGCTGTGAGCTATACGTGGACATATGAAGCGAGGCCGTGTCCCTGCTGAGAGCGCGTGGGGGCACTGGTGCCGACCGGCTGGCCGCTGGCCTAGGAACTAGGATGGTGGAGCAGCGGGGGAGGCGCGGGAGCCTTGTGTCTGTCGGGTTCGAGTACGATGGCGAGCACGCGATGGCGACGGGCGAGCGTCCTGGGGTGCTGGGCCGCCGGCCCTCGCTGAACGCTCAAACAGTAGGCGGCGGTGCATGCCACTCGTTCGACAAAATGCGGCACAGGTGCAGACTGGAGATTTGGGAGTTGGAGCGGCGCCACTACTCCACGGCATATCAGCCTCTGCTTCGCTACTCATTGGTACGTATTCTCAGCTCAGCATACTTCTCCCTCGACACTTGACAAAGACTTTGAGTCAGTCATCAACCACTCTCGTCCTGAAGAATTGCAGCGTGTGAACTTATGCAATGGCAGCACGTTACTATAGAAGAATTGCAGGACCCCGTGAGCCTTACATTACGAATCCTGAAGCTTATATAGGTCCTTAATTCACTCAGACACTCTGACATGTAATGACAACAAGCATAAACACAGGAAACATGTGGTTCCTAAACGCACAGCACACACAAGGGCTTGTCTGTCTGGATAGAGATAGATGATAGGTTTAGATAACAGAGTTTGCACAAGGTCCAAATCACTCTCTTATACTCCACCCTTGACACACTGGCAAGGTTTTGAAAACGTAATATTGTGTTAGATGATGTGGTGCTGGTGGACCACATCATCCTCATGTCCGATCACCACTCATGGTCGGCAGTTGATTACTTCACAAGGAAGCACCATAATCGACAAGCTAGCAGAGGTGATCCTGTAAGCTCTGGTATGCGTACATAGCAGATTAACAGAGGCGAAAAGGGAGGCAGCAGCCGGCGAAGGAAATTAAATCAGTAACTTATTAGTACTTATCTAGCAGCACATTCTACTAGTATATTTTCCATCATGATTGTCGGGTTTTTGTTGGACCCTGGATGACTTTGACGGACCTGGAATTAAGTATGGGCACTTCTATCTCAGACACAACTATACCAGAACAAGTCTTCCTTTCTTCATTCCTCTGGCCGGCAGCGGGTAATCATAAGTCAACATATTAGCCAAACAAGCCCAGCCAAGGTGCAAGCAACCAATATGGCAGTCCGACCAATAAAGTTGGGCTACTACTTTCCTACAAAATGTTGCTATAGAGCTGTCCATGGAAGTGCAGCACAACACACTCGATCTCTCTATGCATTTCTCTGTGTCTTCTGCAAGCAGCTCCAATGGCTCCTGCAAGCAACTCGTTCGTGCTGGTGTTCTTGTTGGCCATCTTACTGTCAGTTCTAGTTACCGGTGTCGCTTCTGCCTCTTCATTTTCTCCAGGCCCAAGTCTGACTCCCAACAACATCAATGGCAGCGACATTGACCTCGCGGCGCTCCTGGCTTTCAAAGGCCAGCTTGCCGATCCTCTGGGTGTCCTTGCCAGCAACTGGACAACCAACGTGTCCTTCTGTTGTTGGGTTGGCGTCTCATGCAGCCGCCGTCGGCAGCGTGTCATTGCGCTATCTTTGCCAGGTGTGCCACTCCAAGGAGAGCTCAGCCCCATCTCGGTAACCTCTCTTTCCTCATGCTGCTCAACCTCACAAACACTGACCTCTCTGGTACAATTCCTGCCGATCTTGGTAGGCTACATCGGCTTAGGGAAATAATTCTCCCTAGAAATGGCCTCTCAGGCGCCATTCCAAGTACCATAGGCAATCTCTCACAGCTGTACCTTCTTGACCTTGGTAACAATAGTCTCTCTAAGCAGATCTTGCCAGAGCTGCTACAGAATCTGCCTAATATTCAGTGCCTTTCTCTGCAAAATAACGAGTTAAGTGGTGAAATACCGCCATATCTTTTCAATAACACACCTTCACTGAGGTACATCTACCTTGGAAACAACATGCTATCAGGTACGATACCTCACGGTGTGGGCTCCTTTGCTCGGGCTAGAGTACTTGGACCTGCAACTCAATCACCTCTTTGGCACTGTACCCACGACCATGTTCAACATGTCACTGCTGCAAGTCATGTTACTAGGACAAAACAATCTATCTGGGTCAATTCCTAGCAATCAAAGTTTTAGCCTACCAGTGTTGTGGAACTTTTACTTGCCTAAGAACAACTTTGTAGGTGGAATACCACTAGCGCTTTCAGGATGCCAGCAACTGCAATTTCTCTCATTGGCCTTCAATTCTTTCTTTGATACTGTGCCAACATGGTTGGCCCAACTACCCCAACTCACAACTATTCAGTTGGGCAATAATCACCTTGTTGGATCTATCCCAGCTGATCTTACTAATCTCACCAGTCTTGCTGTTCTAGACCTAGGCTTCTGCAACCTGACAGGAGACATTCCAACTGAATTAGGCGTAATGCGAGGACTCTCGTATCTGCATCTTGGACCTAACCAGCTAACAGGTCCAATGCCAACCAGTCTTACAAATTTATCTAATCTGTATAACCTAATTCTTCAAGGAAATCAGTTGTCTGGGTCAGTACCAGCCACACTCAGGGAACATCCGAACTCTTATCAAGATTGAACTGTCATATAATAATTTCAACGGAAATCTTGGCTTCCTGTCCTCCCTTTCCAATTGTAGGCAGCTCCAGGAGGTTGCCATATTTTCTAATTCGTTCACTGGGGAACTCCCTGACCAAATGGGAAACCTGTCCACAGAATTCATAGAGTTTTCTGCTGGCTACAACAAGATAACAGGTGTGCTTCCACCAACCTTGGCAAACTTAAGTAATCTTTACCAGATTGATCTTCGCAACAGCCTACTAACGGGAGCAATACCAGAATCGATCACGTTGATGCAAAATCTGGGATTCCTTGATATCTCAGGCAATGATTTGTCAGGCCCTATCCCCACACAAATTGGTATGCTGACAAGCTTACAAAGGCTGTATCTCGATGGAAACAAATTATTTGGTCCTATACCCGATAGCGTAGGAAACCTCACCAAGATAGAATCCCTCGGGTTGGCTTATAATCACTTAAATTCAACAATACCAGCTAGCTTATTCCACCTGGATAAACTTCTCGAACTCTATCTTTCTTACAATTACTTTTCTGGTGCCCTACTGGTTGATGTTAGTGGCCTAAAACAGGTGGATCAAATTTTTATATCTTCCAACTTTTTGACCGGAAAAATCCCTGATTCATTTGGGCAGCTTAGGATGCTCAATGATCTAAATCTATCACACAACTCATTTGAGGACACAATCCCAGAATCTTTTCAAGAGCTGACCAACATAGCATCACTCGATATCTCCTCCAACACTCTCTCTGGTGCCATTCCCATGTTCCTTGCCAATCTCCCCTTCTTGACAATCTTGAATCTCTCCTTTAATAAGCTAGAAGGCAAGATACCAGAGGGAGGCGTTTTCTCAAACATCACCTTGTCATCATTGATTGGGAATGCTGGACTATGTGGTGCTCCCCTTCTAGGATTTTCACCATGTCCTGAGAAGTCTGACTCAACTGACAGACATTTGCTAAAATTTCTGCTCCCTGGTGCGACCATAGCATTTGGTTCTATTGTTCTTTGTGTTTACCTAATGATCAAAAGAAAACTTAAAAACAAAAGAAAAGTCAGTGCCTCTATTGCTGGACCAAGTGATGCCATGAGCCATAGGTTACTCTCCTACCATGAGCTTGTTCGCGCCACTGATAATTTTTCCGACAGTAACCTACTGGGGACTGGGAGCTTTGGAAAAGTTTTCAAGGGCCAACTGAACACCGGATTGGTGGTTGCAGTAAAAGTTCTAGACATGCAGCTGGAACAAGCAATTAGAAGCTTCGATGCTGAGTGCCGTGTGCTTCACATGGCTCGACACCGGAATCTGATAAAGATACTGAACACCTGCTCCAACCTGGATCTCAGAATATTGGTGCTTGAGTTCATGCCCAATGGAAGCCTGGATATGGTCCTACACACTGAAGGCAGAAGGCATTTTGGGTTCCTCAAGAGGGTCGACATCATGCTGGATGTGTCGTTGGCAATGGAGTATCTACACCACGAGCACCACGAGGTGGTCCTGCACTGTGACTTGAAGCCTGCCAACGTGCTATTTGATGATGACATGACGGCGCATGTAGCGGACTTTGGTATCGCAAAGTTGCTATTGGGTGATGACAGTTCCACGATCACTGCAACCATGCCTGGAACACTTGGGTACATGGCACCAGGTACGAGAGCATTTCGTACTCTTATTTTTAAACCTAGTTTAAAATTTGTTTATTGTGTCCATCAATTATGCTGAATCTCTGTTTTGGGAACACTCTCTTATGCAGAGTACGGATCTCTTGGAAAGGCATCACGCAAGAGTGACGTGTTCAGCTATGGAATCATGCTCCTTGAAGTTTTCACTGGAAAGAGACCCACTGATCCGCTGTTCGATGGAGAACTGAGCATCAGACAGTGGGTTCATCAGGCATTTCCATCTGAACTTGCCTCTGTTCTGGATGACCAGCTCCTGCAGGAAGCTGCTTCTATCTGTGACCTGAATGATTCTCTTGTGCCAATATTCGAGATGGGCTTGCTCTGCTCAAGTGGCTCGCCTGAAGAAAGGATGTCAATGAGGAACGTGGTGGTGAAACTGAAGAAGATGAAAGAGGGATACACAAAAATGACATCAGTACCGAAGCAGAGTGCTGCCCAGTAATTAGTGACCCTGATTTTTATACTATGTCGGATTGTCTGTTCTTTTCTCTTGCTTCTGCAGTAGTAGTTGGAACGCAGAAAAGCACATGTATAGACCTGACTCTGGAGGAGACTTGTTAACCTTACCTGACCCAGAGCATGCTCTTTCTCCAATGACTTATGGAATGATGGTGGAGATTTAAGCGGTTGCATACTATATTATAGCAGGCTCATTGCACTTGTAGTCCTTGATTAGCCTGTAAGACTGGCAGCCAAGCCCAAGATGAAGCAATGTGTATGGGTGGACAACATGAAAAATAAGCGCATCCGCTTGGGTCTATCCACGCTACTGTGGAGACATTATATCAAGTGAAACAACCAAAAAACCATGATTCATATGCATTCTCTCTCTGCCACGTATATAAAAGAAGCTACTGTTCAGTACGTACTTGTTAGAGCAGAACAAGCAGTGTGTATTTTATTTTATTTCGTTTGTTACATATGAAATATCAGATAACAAGAAGTTTGTCCAGCTGTTATGTACAGTTTCTCCGGATTGCACCAGCGGTTATGTACAGTTTCTCTGAATTATCAATTTGCCCGTCAAGCTCTAAGACACTTAGACAAAGGTTCCAGCCTCTATAACAAGATCGTCAGTACAGACAGACATCTCAAGCAGTACACGGTCACTGACCTTTTTTTTTTCTATTTCAAAGCAGAGCACTTACTGTTGGCCTCTGCTCTCCCATATGTAAAACAAACCATGAAGGTTCCTGCTGCTGACATAACATTGTTGGCCTTGTTGTCGCTGGTTTAATTACTGTATGTAACGCGCAACAGACAATACTGCGAGTAACTCGACGCGTTTTTCTTGTCTGACAGTGCACCGGTGAATCACCGCCGCCGGGCCTTGTTTTTCACCACCCTGGTTTGTCCTCGTTCGAGTGCGCGTGGGACGGGTCCGGTCGGGTCTCCTTGCTGCCGGAGAGAGGCCGGAGGCACTTCACTGCATGGCTCATCGATCCCAAGCCAGGGCACGGGAGACGGGGAGAGGACAGAGAACCTGCTGCCGTCGCGGCCCAGCGCGTGCACGTGGTGTGGCGGCTGAGCGAGCGTTGCAGGCAGTACACCGGGAGGCGATCTACAGACGGAAGAGAGGCTCTGCGCGCCACCCGTTCGTCGAAATGTGCCACAGGTGACAAAGCTGTCAGAATTTCATCGTTTCTATCTTTCAATATTATTTCCTTCTGGCCCGTGCGAGCTCCTAGGATGGCGGCGGCGAGGATCTCGGCTCGGCCCGGCAGGTTTGCCTCTCCGTGCGGGGCAAGGCAGCCATGGCGGTTTGGGCGGCACCGGCGGTGCGGTGGAGATTTGGAGGTGCAGCCGCGGCGGAAGTTGCTGGGCGTGGAGGAGTGATGGGCTTGTCGTGTGGTGCCTGGTCCTCGCCGTCTTACGATGGTTGCGGGCACAGGGACTTGGCGACGGTTCCAAGCTCCAGATCTGTGGGCCCCGGGGCCCGGATCGCCTTTTCGGACCTGATTTGGTGTCCTTAGCGGTTCGGCGCGGGCGGCGCTCTTTGGGTCTTCGGAGGCATTGATTTGGAAGCGATCGCGGACGATCGGCGGGCGGTGGAGCGTGGCGAAGATTCGACCCCATGGTGGAGCGGTCGACCGCCCATATCTGGGCGCTGGAGAACCCAGTGCGGGCTGATCCGGCGACCCCAGGACGATGGGCGTCGTAGTTCATCGACCATGGTGGCGGTGTTCTTGGGCGCCGGCGATGGTGAAGCAATCGGGTTGGCCGTATCGGGGATGAACCCGGTGGCCGGCCATGGTGGCTTCCACAGCGTTCGTCAAGGTGGAGGAGTCGTGGAAAGGGATGGCGAGGATGGCAGCGGACGTCGGCATTTGTTTTCCAGATCTGTGTTTCGGCGATGGTGCACGTCGCCGACTGGCGTATCGACGTGGCCCCAGGGGACATGGCATTGGTCGCTCACTACTACGACGGCGGTGACGCCCAAGGCGCCACTTTCCTCGCTGGAGGCGCCGTCTTTTTCAAGGGGGATCTCTACGGTGAAAACCTACACCAGTTTGGTGGGTGGCGATGGCGTCTTTGGATGACATTTTCTCGTTGGAGACGTCGCTGGTGGAAGATCCCTTGGATGTCGGCTGGCGCCAGCATCAAGGTGGTGGCTTATCGCACACGCTTATGGGGCCTTATGCTTTGATGCCGGGTTACATGATCCGGAGTCTCCAATGATGGATGAGTTTTTAGTTGTTTTATTTTTTTAAAGTGCACCGGTGTTTTTGGGTGACTTTTGTCTTACCTGTAACACTGTTTTTTTAGTTGTAATTCTGTTGGCCTGATGCATCCTCGGATGACTGAAGCCGGAAATATAATTTCCATTATCTAAAAAAATATTATTTCCTTCTTCCGCCTTTTAATTTCTCCAGATTGCTAAACAAACCCAGCAGCTCTGTACGACAATACAAAAGCCACGCGTATCTGACTTTTAGTTTGACGTATTTGCCTGTCCACCTCTCAAGGCAATTTTAAGCTTTGTTTGTTTGTTTGCCAAGCAAACAAGGCGGTATACACAACCATTGCAAGACACGTCTTTGACTATCTTTAATCATAAATGGTGAATATTATACACCAACGGAGGGCACAAAAAGTTACACATTTTATGTTAGGATTAATGATAGGCGAGACATGAGAGAGCACCGAGTTAACAGAGAAAATGTCCAAAGTTTTAAAATTAATTTCTATTCGATAGGGTGTTGGCATTCTAGACATTCGGATTAGCTGTCCAAATCTTATTTTCTATTCGATGGGGTGTTGGCATGCGGTCCAGGGACCGTAACCTCTTGGAAGAGATCGTTACCTCTTGTTGCTTACTGCCCTTTGTAACCATATTTAACTTCCCAAGGAAGCTTCACAACAAGCAGAAGAACCAAAGTTCAGTAGGTTTCTCCTTCCAAAGCTTTGATCTGCATACAGTTCGTAGGAAGACAGGAGTATTCTGGTGATTTCAGGGGGCACAGACGACAAAAAAGAAGAAAAATCTCAGGTCCTGGTATATGTAACAACTTTCATCAATTTCTTCTCTAATAATCGATGTCCCTGCTTTCTTGCAGTTATTTTCATCAGACAACTTTTCCTGATTTAAGGTTTGTGACTAAATCAGCACCTAAAAATAGGCAGAACAGCCACAGGTTGTCTCATGAAAATAACTGCAAGAAAGCAGGGACATCAATTATTAGAGTAGGCTCATAGGCCTTGTTGTTCCTCGTCGGTGTTTTGGGCCAATATATATAAAAATTTAGGTGGGGAACGCCTCTCCCCGGTTAATAAAATAAATAAATAAAAAACTTAAAGTACAATACGTGATTATATTACTATAGGTTCTTATGACTAGAGGCTTTTTTTTTCGAAGTAAATGACTTAGAGACAATGGTATGTTCATCTTCCAGTTACTAACCATATGCTTAATTAGTTTGCTTTCGTGCACTACAAATAATTTTCTTTACTTCCTCATGCATGCAAAGAAACACTTCAGCAACCCAAGTCAGCATTACCTTGCGTCCTTTCTTCCTTTCGTGTGCAGTTTATTAGTTCTCTACGAAGTCTTACAAGCTTGCAGAATCTCCCACAAGTGCTTGCGTATACATCCAGTCTCAAGATTGCATTGTGCTACCCGGCCGGATTCCGGAAGCTCTGGTGTGTGCATACATTCTAGAGGACAAAAGAAGGAAAGCCGCATTTGGAGATGATACAAGCAAAGGCAGCAGATCACTGAGTTCCAGGTATTTACTTTACTTCTTGTAAATAATGTACTCCTTCCATTCTAAACTATAAGATGTTTTGGCTTTGCTAGATAGATGCTTTTACTCCCTCCGTCCCAAAAAAACATGCAATCCTCGCTTCCCAAGAACTCAACCCATTCCAACTTTGACTAAATTTAAATAAAGTTTTATTAACACTTACAATACAAAAATAGTATCAATAGATTCATGACTTTCGTAATAAATTTTGTTTGGGACATAAGTATTAATACTAATTACTATAAACTTGGTCAAACTTTTTAGTCAAGTTGACGGGCACGATTCTCATAGTTTTCTTTTGGACGGAGGGAGTACTATCTGTCTAGTGTATATCTAAGCACATAGCAAGCTATGTATCAAGAAAAGCCAAAATGTCTTATAATTTGGAACGGAGGGAGTAGTATACAATTTGATCTTGTTGTTAGATATATATATGCCTATCTGTGTTATTTATCCCTTGTATAAGGTATGTACACATGTAGCTCTCTCCCTGTGGACACAGTAATAGTGAGCTGTCTAATCCAACACGGTAACAAAGCTACGATGCTACCGTATCTTGCGTCGCCGACACCGCCGTGTCTCCTGCTAGCAGCAGCGACAAATCTTCCTGCAGCGTAGATGGATAATTGATAAAACTAGTAGGGGATATTTTCAATTATCTTTCACAATGTAGATTTGGACAATTTACAAAACAAAGTTATAGGGCTATTTTAGTTTTCCTTTCATAATTGTAAAGATGGATTATTTAGATGCAATGTTATGGGGTTATTTTGAATTATGTTTCATAATGACAAAAAGATGTGTGATTTAGATGCAATTTAGGGGTTATTGAATTATCTTTCACAATGACAAATGTGGGTATTATATACAAATTTTGGGGTTATTTTTGAATTATCTTGTGCTATGAAAGAGGTGGGTAATTTAGATGCAAAATTAGGGGATACATTATGTATGTTTCATAATGACAGTGGTGGACAAATTAATTTTACAAATTACGATAGATCTAATGGATATTATCAGTGAAGATGATTTGAGTCAACCGAATTAAATGTTAGATGTTTGTGATTATAGTGGGAATTTCTAAAATTTATCTTTTTTTTTTCCCTATTGCATCTAGTGGGACTTAATATTGTGCTTCCATTGGGGCCTCTAATTAGTAATAGTAAGATGAGAGGTGTTAACTCACATGGGGTGTGGTTTAAGGAACTATTCAATTCTAGATGAGGTGGTGCATCAGTCCTCAAATTTGCTCTATTTATCATAATTTAGTAATTTACTACTCCCTCCGTTCTAAATTGTAGTTCACTTTGGCTTCTCTAGATCCATTTTTTTAACTATGTATCTAAAAATAGTGTATAACTAAGTGCATAGCAAAATCAATATATTTAGAAAAGCCAAAGTGAACTACAATTTGGAACGGAGGGAGTAATTGTTAGCTTAATGAATGTATCTAGAAAAAAACAATTAAGAAACAATTCTACTCTCCCTCGGTCTCTCAAGCTCTTGGCAAAGTATAAGGCCTAGTTACCCCAAAATATCCATGTGCATGACATCTGGTATCGGGTAGCTTTGGTTTCGATCCATTTTCCATGGCTTCTACTGCCAACGATGCCTTAAGCGCCCTTGCTGAAGGGCTCTAGCAGGCGTCCACAACGCCTGCGGCACATCCTCACGTTGTTCGAGGCGAGGGCGGCACGTGAATGCCTGGCGGCAACACGCCTACACGCAGCAACACGTGGTCTCCTAGCACGCCGGCGGATGCAATCTCTACACCATCTCCACCTACCGCCGTCGCCGACCACCCCCTTCGTCCCTGCCGACAACCCTCTTCGTCGCGCTGACCACTCCAGCCGCCGCCGCGCCGACCACCCCTTCTGTTGTCTCCATTTTGTCGCCATGGACAGCACCCACCAGGGCTGATTTGGCCAAGCTCATCAACTCCCCTCACCGCACCCACCAGTGACTCGCAAGGACAGGTCACTGCCTTGCCGCAAGAGTTTTCAGCATTGCCATCCTTCCCAGGTTCAAGGGGCTCAGGCCACGGCCACCACCGGGCGACCAGCTGGCTGCTCGTCTCTTCCTACGGGATCCAGGACGAGATGGTAGGCAGCTATCCAGCTCGAGGATGAGCTGGGTCTCCAAGGGCGGGGGAGATGTCATGGGCAGCCAGCAGGCTGCCGCTCCCAAGGATGGCAACAACCCGATTAGTGGCTAGGAGATCAATTAGATCAATTAGCCCTTGATGTTAGGAGTTATCTGTTAGTGATTGGATTAGATCCATTAGCCCATGATTTTAGGAGTTATCGGTTAGTGATTGGTTACCATATTGTAATGGCCAGCTGGCCTATATTAGTCCCCATCGGTGGGCAATGAAAAGTGGGGAAAAAACAATGAAGAAACAATTCTAGTCTCCCTCAATCTCTCATGCTCTTGGCAAAGCATAAGGCCTAGTTACCCCCAAAATATCCATGTGCATGACAGAATGAGTTAGTATGGATTAACTCTTTCCATTCTGCAAACCAAAAGAAGAGAATTGAGAAGATGATAAACTACTTTATTGCTCAAACTAAGCACCCTAATAGTTAACAAAAGGTCCAAATCACTGTATGCAATGATTTATGACAACGTTTATACAAGAATATTTGCCCATTTGCCTTGTTAGATATTACTGTTTCATTAGTGACGGGGTTTCCCAAAATGCTCCAACATTAGGGATTGATTTTCTATTTCGATGGGAGTGTTGGGCAGTCCAGATTTGTTTTTGTTCTTAGAAGAGCAGTGAGCTTTTTTTTCTAGTATCCTTTATAAGCATAGTGAACTTGACAAGGAAGTGTTGCAACTAACAGAAGCACCAAAGTTCCCAAGCACACAGTCACAAAACCTCTGATTTGCATACAGTGTAGAAGGAAGGGAGGAATACGTCTGGAGATTGCAGAAGGCACAGGCAGAAAGCCAGAACAGCAGATGTGAGCTGCAGGTATTTGCTTTGTTTATTAACCATGGATAACTAAAATGTTTTCTCCATTTCTTCTCCAACATGGTCATTTAAGACCTTCCTGCTTTTGGTGCAATTATTTTCAGGAAATAAATACATCATAACTCATAAGTGGTATAGCTAGCTGTTGGTACATATTCATCTTCCAGTTAGCTAGTTATTCAGTTTGCTTTCATGCACTATATATTATAGCCTTTAACCCCAGACCCCTCATATGGTGTCTTTGTTTTCGCTGCTTATGAAGTAATGAGGAAGAAAGCTTGTACAATTTGTTTGTGATTGTGAAGAAGCATGAGCTACCTAATGACCCAAGGCTAATGAGGTACTGCAACTGCACCTGTTTTCCCAAGTCAAAAATCAATATCATCAGCCATTGGTTCATGCATGTCTCTAAAAACATAAGCCATAAACGATAACAGCAGACAAAGAAAAAAAAAAGACCGAATTAACTGTAATATTTAAAGGCCATATTTTAGTCTTTTTCCCTTTTTATTTTACTTTGTTACAGTAGCGGCTAATTCCACAATAATATTTATAGGAAATTTTGGTGAACGGGACATTTTCAAAAGTACACTCAGTATGGAAGCTGCTGCATTATCTGCTGCGGTATCTATGATGTTGAAGATTGTGGGCAATAAGTTAGCTCCACTGCTAATTAAAGAATACAGCTACATTATGGGTGTGAAAAGAGATCTTAGGGGTCAAGTTGAGGAGATCAACAGTTGGTTGGAAACAAGATATGGAGCTATGTGGAACGATCCATCATTTAACTGGCTCAAAAGGTTAAAAGAGGTTGCTTATGCTGTCGATGATGTCGTTGACGAGTTTCAGCTGAAGGCGGAGAAACATGATGCTGCTGCTGCTGGTGGTGGTGGTGGTGTTATGTCCAACGATATGTTCATAAAACCAAAATCATTTATTTTACAATGCAAGGTAGCCAGCAAGATTAAGGCAATCAAGAAAAGATTTGCTGCCATTGTGAAGCAAAGAGCTGCCTTCATTACAATAACACATAGTTCACCATTTGGTCATCCTGTTCACAATACGAACATGACAACTTTGGAGATGCAATCATTGCCCATTCCGGATGCAACATCAGTACTGGGAAGAGACCAAGACAAGAATATCATAATAACTGAATTAGTAAAATATAATGCCCACCAGGAATTGGGGATAGTTTCAATCGTTGGGCTTGGTGGCTCTGGAAAATCTACCTTGGCTAAACTGATATTCAGTGATGGTGGGACCATAAAGAAGCATTTTGAGCTTACGCTATGGGTTCATGTGTCACAAGAATTTAATATTACCAAGCTTGTCGAGAAACTGTTTGAAGCTATTGCTGAAGAGAAATCCGATAAATATCCCTTGCAGCACATAAGTGCACAAATATCAAAAAAGACTGAATGGAAAGAAGTTTCTACTTGTACTGGATGACATTTGGACAGAGCAAAAGAATTCAATGGGAGCAATTTATGGTACATTTAATGAATGGTGCATCAGGAAGCAAGATTTTACTCACTACTTGCAGTAGAAGGGTTGCAGAATCCATGGAATCAATATACATATTTGACCTGCCATTCTTGTCTTTGGATGATAGCTGGCAGCTGTTCTGTCGCAGCTTTGGATCAGGTGTGAAGGGATTAAGCTCTGAATTCCAAGAGGTGGGAAAAGAGATTGTGAAAAAATGTGGTGGGATGCCACTAGCGATCAAAAGTCTTGCAGGTGTCCTCTGTGGCAAGGACCTAATAGAAGAATGGCAAGCTATTAGAGACAACAATTTATTAGATGTTCAGGGAGAAGAACATAGAGTAGCTGCTTGCTTGAGGTTGACGTATTTCCATTTGTCATCTAATCTCAAACAGTGCTTTACAATATGTTCAATGTTTCCCAAAGGTCACAAGTTAGATAAAGGACAACTGATTGACTTATGGATTGCTCATGATATGATATGTGCAGTGGATGGTGTTGATTAGTTGGATTATATTGGCCACAAGCACTTCAATTCCCTTTGTGCAAATGTCTATCCTGCAAAATGTGGAAGAAGAATATGGGAGAGTGATATGTAGAATGCATGATTTGGTTCATGATCTTGCCCAGTTCATCTTGGGTGATGAAATTTCACTCGTTCTGCCAAAGGGGGAAGAAAATTCGACAATGAGTTGCAGATACTTTTCTTTGAGTGAACAGCCAGAAGATCATGTTCCCAAAGATATTTTTAGAAAAGCACGTGCTCTATACATGCCTTGGTATGGAGAGTACACACATGGCATGGAACAGAAGCATGCAAAGCACACATATGGCATCGCACTGAAGCATGCAAAGCACCTGCGTAGTGTCATGGTGGGTTATCTTGATGCAGAAGAAGCCAACACCATATCTCAGGTTAAATATCTGAAATATCTTTCCATGTCATTACGAAGTTGTGAAACACTTCCTGAGTCTATCTCAGATGTTTGGAGCTTGCAAGCACTTCATGTAGCACACAACTATTCACTTCTCAAGTTACCAGAATCCATTGGTAACCTACAGAAGTTAAGAACACTGAACCTATCATGGTGTACAAAGCTAAAATGCTTACCAGAATCTATTGGTGAGTGTCAAATGATTACAAGCATTGATCTTGTTACTAACCTTGGGGATCTGAGAGCATAAACTCTCCTGAAGAGGAGATCGAATGTATATAGAGAGGACAGAGCCTCATGGACCACTCAAGTCCTATTGACCAGGCCATATAGGCCAAATATAGCATCCCACTCAAGTCCTATTGACCAGGCCATATAGGCCAAATATAGCATCCTTAACACCCCCTTCAAACTCAAGGCGAATCGGAGGATTGGAAGCATTGAGTTTGATTAAAATGAAGCCGATGTTGCTCTCGAGTTTGTGGTTTAGTGAAGAAGTCACCAATTGCAACTCGATGGCACATACTTTGAGCAATAGTTTTCGATTACAAAGAGACCGAGTAAAAGAAAGCATCTACTACACCGATATGCTTTGTAAGTTCATGCTTTACAGGATCATGAGCAATCTGTATGGCTCCAGTGTTATCACACAGAAGAGGTGTGGCAGCAGCACAAGATATCCCAAAATCAGCCAACAACCATCGAAGCCATACAATTTCTGCAGTAGTAGTGGCAAGAGCACGAAGCTCGGCTTCTGCACTAGAGCGGGAGACAAAGAACCTGTTTCTTGGACTTCCAGGCAATTGGGGAAGAGCCAAGAAGAATACAAGACCCTGTTATGGATGGACGATCTGTCGGGTCACTCGCCCAAGTGGAGTCCGAGTAGGCATGAAGTTGAAGCGGACTATCACGCCGCATAGAATAAACTTTGAGATGATGTCCCCGTAAGTAGCGTAGAACGCGAAGTAAATGTCCAAAATGAACAGAAGTTGGGGCACAAACATACTGACTCAAAATATGGACTGCATGTGCAATATCAGGCCTAGTGACAGTGAGGTAAACAAGGCTACCCACAATATGTTGATATCGAGAGGGATCCTTAAGAGGTACTCCATCAGTGGGACGAAGCTTCAAGTGAAGATCCATGGGTGTGGCAGCAGTTCGATTGTCAGTGATGCCTGAACGAGCAATAAGATCATGAATGTACTTAGACTGAGAAATATAGTATCCCTCAGTAGATTGCTTGACCTCAATGCCTAGGAAATAATTGAGAGGACCCAAATCAGACATCTGAAATTCAGCACTGAGTTGTTGCTTCACATGGGAAATGTGATCCGCATCATCACCCGTAATCAACATATCATCAACATAGAGAAGAAGCAATGTACGGCCACGTGGTGACAAATGAATAAATAATGTCGGATCATGATCGCTAGGTGAAAAGCCAGCAACCCGTATGACAGACACAAACCGCTCATGCCAAGCACGAGGGGCATGTTTAAGACCATATAAAGCCCGACGAAGACGACAAACATATCCTAGAGGAGCAGCAACACCTAGGGGTGGTTGCATATAAACTTCTTCAGCCAAATCACCATTAAGAAAAGCATTCTTGACATCCATTTGAGATATAGGCCATGAAGAGGAAGAAGCCACTGCAAGTAATGTACGAACTATCGTCATATGCGCAAAGCAAATAAATGTCTCATAATCCGGACCTTGGGTCCGCTGAAAACCTCTAGCAACAAGACGAGCTTTATATCTCTCTATAGAGCCATCTGACTTGGTCTTGGTTTTAAATACCCACTTAGATGTAATAGGTTTCATGTGTGATGGTAATGGAACAATATCCCAAGTACCTTGACGATCAAGGGCTGCAAGTTCCTCAGACATAGCTAGCTGCCATTCTGGAATATGAGAAGCCTCCTGATAAGTGGATGGCTCATCGACAATGGCATTGACATGGGAAAAACCATACTTTTCTAGAGGATGAATAGAACCACGATCTCGAAGATTATACCGTGAACCAACCTGTAACTCATCAGAAACAATAGATGACTCATCAATAGTATTATTATTAGAATCATCAACAACGGGCTCATCAGGACTGGCCGAGGTGGTAGAATGAGGAGGTGGCGTGGTGGGGTGTTGAGTACGGCGATTGAAAACACGTGTAATAGGTGGTTTAGAAAAAGAGTGAGGTGGTGGAGCTGGAGTTGTTGTAGGAGGTAAAGGAGGCGTGATGGAAATAGAAGGTGAAGACGTGGAGACATCATCACCAGATGAAGGAGGAAAACACAAAAAGGAGGTGGACTCTGTGGGAGAATAAGAGGACTTGGTGGATGGGTTATAAAAGAAAGGATGATCCTCAACAAAATTAACATCGCGAGAGATACGTTATGCGGCGGGAAGAAGGGTCATAGCATCGATAACCCTTATGCTCCGGATCAGTATCCTAGAAAAACACACTCCACGACATCGTGTCTTTGTCAATTTAGTCCGCTCACGAGGGGCAAGCAAAACATAGCATGTGCACCCAAAAACGCGAAGGTGATCATAGCTAGGAGGAGTGCCATAAAGTACTTCACCGGGGCATTGGTTAGACAACTTGGATGAGGGTTGCCTATTGATGAGATAGACGGCCGTGGAAACAGCTTCCCCCCAAAAATGAATAGGAACAAAAGATGAAATCAGAAGGGTGCGTGCTGTCTCTATGAGATGGCGATGTTTGCGTTCAGCAACGCCATTTTGAGATGAGCACCTGGACAAGAGAGTGCAAGGGTGCCCTCAGAGGACAAAAAATGACGAAAAGTAGCAGATAAATATTCACCCCCGAGTCGGCGAAGAATTTTAATAGGGGTAGAAAATTGTGTGTGGACCATTCGGACAAAAGACTGATAGATAGAACACAACTGCGAACGATGTTTCATGAAATAAATCCATGTATAGTGAGAAAAATCATCAATAAAAATGACATAATATTTGTGGCCACCTTTTGTAGCAAAAGGTGCAGGACCCCATACATCAGAATGAATAAGATCAAATGGTCTAGCAGACTCGGAAACACTAGAGGAATAAGGAAGTTGTATTTGTTTGCCAAGTTTACATCCCTTACACCGAAAACTAGACTCAACGGTTTGCACGACCTAGACAACCTTTATTTATCATGAAAGACAACCGAGACCCACAAAGATGACCAAGACGATGATGCCACTTGACAAATGAGGTCAAGATGATGCAACGGATGAGGCGTGAGCTAACTCAACCGACGAAGGAAGACGTAGGGTGTCTAGAACGTAGAGGCCGGAAGAAGAACTTTTATGGCAATGGCCAGTCCCAATCACTTTCCCGCAAGGACGGTCCCGAATAAAACAAGATGAGTCATCAAAACCAACAAAACAATTTTGGTCGGTAATTTAACCAACGGATAGCGATTCATAGACAACGGAGGTACAAAAAAGAAACATTGGGTACACAAAAATGATTATTGGAAAGTGAACCCAAATGAGTGATATGACAAGAAGTACCATCTCGCCGTCAATAGAAGTGCCATCGCGATGTCTTGCAGGCAACCAACCTGGGACTGATCGGATGTCACATGAAAAGATGCTCCGAATCAAGCACCCGGGACGAAGGAGCATTGACAAATCGAGGAAGCAAAGAATGTAAAATGGGTTCCGGTAGATCCCGAACCTCGAGGAGTGGAAGTAATACCATGACCACGAAAGCAAAGACGACGAGCACGAAATTCAGCCAACTTCTCCGGATGCTTAGCAAAAACAGTGTCCGGCATGATTAGTCCCGCCACAATGCTTGCATGGCTCTTTGAATGCACCAGTCCTGCGGGCTGCCAAAGACACTATGAGGATGAGGCACCGAGAAGACAAGGCCCCAAGACGTGTCTCTTCAAAGAAGCGATTCGCACAATGCCTTTGCCATGGTCAAGGTAGAGGAAGTGTGAAGCAACCTTGTACCTAATAGAATCAAACTCGCCCTAACTCCCATGACAAATCTATAAGTGAGAAACTGCTCAATGAATGAAAGTGCTGTACAATCCTGACCGCTGTACAATCGGGTACCATGGATACTAAAGAGCCCATTAAACGATCAAAGGTGGAATAATACTCATCAATGGACATATCTTTACGTTCAAGAACATGAAGTCGCTGCATTAGCGTATGTTGGAGAGCACCACTTTCCTGAACATAACGGTCCTTCAAATATGACCACATAGGTTTAGCTTGCTTAAACTTGCGCAGACTCATAATCATGGATTGTTTAACACTATTAACCATAGCGCCATGACTTTCCCATCATTAATTCCCCAAGTTTTGACAAAGCAACGGCATTACTATTATCGAGACTTAAGAGTTGGTGGATCATCACAAATGAAAATAAAGACCATGACCCCTCAATGCCATTTCAACAAAAAGGCCCATTCTAAATAGTTCTGACCATCCAATTTGATGTTAATGATAATGGTAGAGTGCCGAGACCGAGACTCGCACATGATGGACACCGAACAATAGCAGTAAAAGGTGAGGTGGCAGGGATATCACCAGACGTAGCACTGCGATCAGACAAGTGCAATGGAGAAATCCAGCGAGTGGCCGCGCGAGTCGCACGAAGACGGAGATGCGTGGCGACGGGCCGCACGAAGACAGAGATGCGCAGCGACGGGCCGCACGAAGAAGAAGAGTTGCGTGCGGTGACTGGCCACACGAAGAGGAAGTGCCGCCGCAACGACAAGCTGTGCCAAGCAGAGGAAACACGCGACAAGAAATCGCGCTGAACAGAGGAGGATTTTCCAAGGTAAAAATTGGATCGTGGGTGAATTAGATAAGGCTAATCCTAACCCAAGTCCATGGCTTTGGTACCATGTTACCAACCTTGGGGATCTGAGAGCATAAACTCTCCTGAAGAGGAGATCGAATGTATATAGAGAGGACAGAGCCTCATGGACCACTCAAGTCCTATTGACCAGGCCATATAGGCCAAATATAGCATCCCACTCAAGTCCTATTGACCAGGCCATATAGGCCAAATATAGCATCCTTAACAGATCTTTCCAAGTGCATGGGGCTTATGGTGTTGCCGGACTCCATTGGTAGAAATCAGAAGCTAAGAGTTTTGAGACTACGTAGCACCAAAATTGATAGGCTTCCATCGACTCTCACAACACCGAAAATCTAGAATGTTTGGATGTTCGGGGTTGCGAGGCTAGTACATGTACAGCTACACGAAGGCATCGGCAACTTGGAGAATCTTCAAGTTTTGAACCTAAAAGATTGTTCTGCATTGGTTGGCATGCCTGTAGGCATTGGACAACTCAGTCGACTAGAAAACTTGGGCTTATTTGTTGTGGGTAAGGTTGAAAAGTTTGCTGGAATATCAGAGCTTGCAAATGTGTCTAGGATTGGTGAGGAACTAACAATCAAAGGTATTTTTGATGCGTTAGACCCAAATGATGCACACATCACATGCTTGAAACAGAAGACAAACCTACAGAAGTTAAACCTTCAGTTCTCCGCACGGCCAGTAGGTGTTTTCAGGTTTTCAAAAAAAATAGGAAATTTCAACACAGAAATCGAAAGTGTACTTGATGATCTGGACATACAAACCGAAAGTGTACTTGATGGTCTGAACATAGAAACTAAAAGTGTACTCGATGGTTCGGACATAGAAACTGAAAGTGTATTTGATGGTCCGGGCACAGAATACAAAAAGTGTACTTGATGATCTAGACACGGAAACCGAAAGTACAGTTGGCGACTTGGACATACAAACCGAAAGTGTACTTGATGGTCATGACACAGAAGTCGAACTTGTAGTTGATGGTTTGGACATAGAAACTGAAAGTGTACTTGATGGTTGGGACACAGAAATAGAAAGTGTACTTGATGGTTGGGACACAGAAAGTAAAAGTGTACTTGATGGTCTGGACACAGAATATGAAAGTGTACTTGATACTTTAGACACAGAAACCGAAAGTATAGTTGATGGTTTCGACACAGAAACCGAAAGTGTACTTGATGGTCAAGACACAGAAACCAAAAGTGTACTTGATGGTTTGGACACAGAAACTGAAAGTGTACTTGATGGTTTGGAGACAGAAACCGAAAGTGTACTTAATTATCTGGAACCGCCACCCGGGATTAAGGAGCTAGAAATTCGGGTATTCAGGTAGGAAATATGCACGGTGGATGCAGAATCAAGTTGGTGGTGGAGCACACAACCAATCTCGCTTCCCATTTTTGAGGGTGATGAGGCTATCTGTTTTCAGGAGATTGAAGAATCTACATGGGCTTGTGGAGCTGCCTTGTTTGGAGGAGCTTGAGCTGTATGATATGCCTTGTCTTGAGAGCTTAAGTGGAGGCCCATTTCCTTTGCTGGTGAAGTTAGACATGTCGCATCTGCCATGCTTGAGAGAGGTGTGGATAGTAGCAGAGAGAACCGTACTTGAAGGACAAGAGGGGGCAGATGGCAACAATTTTACATCTCAGTTGGGACAAGTCCGTGGTAAGCCATACCTTCCTTCATCGTTGCAGCAGTTGTGCCTGTCAGGGATTAGCGAGAAATTGCTGCAGCCATCAGTCCAATGCCAGTGGCCCTCTTCGTCCTCAACATTTAGCCACATGATGCCACATAAGTCATTGCAGATTTGTCACTCAAATATGGTAACTGATTTGTCTGAGTCAATAGGGGAACTCCGTTCTCTACAAAATTTGACCATCAACTGGTTCTCTAGGTTAAGCAGCCTTCCCCCAATCAATTGGCTACCTCACATCCCTCCTGCAGCTCCAAATAAGATCATGCGATGCACTAGAGCAGCTGCCTGAATGCCTAGGAGAGCTATGCTTCCTACGCATACTGCATATTGAACGCTTGCCAAGCCTGACTCGCCTTCCCCAATCCATGGGCAGCCTCACCTGCCTTGAAAGTCTGTCTATCAAATACTGCCCAAGCCTCACATCCTTGCCAGAGGAGATGGAATACCTCAGCTCCCTTGAAGAGCTCTTGATCAAGAATTGCCCGGCCTGACATCCTTACTGCAGGGTATGGAAGGTCTCACTTCACTTAAAAAGCTAACACTCAAATGCTGCCCAGGAATCAAATCCTTGCCGAGGGGACGGTGGACATGTTAGGAGTAATCTGTTGCAAAGAGTTCCATTGTATCTTCATTCTATGAGTCATAGCATCGGTCATAGGAGGCGTGGACACGATTGTTGACATGCTCAATCGTAATCCATGCGGTGTCGGTCTGTAAGAGTCCACGCCGTGGCGCACGGGCGCATGTGGCGCGCGCATCGCGGTGAAACGGTGCAGCGCACCTGTGCGGCACGGCGTGGGATGTCGAGTCGTGTAAACCTATAAATACATGAATAAAGGGACCGATCTAGCTGCGTCGAGGCAGCGAACAAACTTTTGTTTTCGTGTTCATCTAATCTGCTTTACATCTCGGAATGCCGACGTGGTCACCGCGCCGCCGTCGTGGTCGACGTTCAAGCGTTCGCCGCGTTCAGGTTCCAACACGTGGTATCGGAGCCGAGGAGGCGACGTTCGGTGATTAGGAGAAGGAGAGAAGGAAGCCTGGTGGTTTGGTCCGCCGGAACGAAGAAGAAGGAAGCAAGAACAGCTCGCGGTCGCCATGGGTGATGCGCACAAGGATCGGATGGAGAGGGCGTTCAATCAGGGCGCAAGGTAATTTGACCTGGCCGATGCTTGACCCGAACCAATTACCAAGGCTGGTCGTCGCATGTCCAATGCAACTGGAGGCGATGTTCCTCGGGATGTGATCGAAGGAGATAAGGTCGGAGACAAGGCGGATCGGCGTCGAGATCGGTTGGCACTGGGGGCGTTGCTCTAGGGAGTGCCACAGGAGATGCACTCCATGCTGCTGAATAAGAAGACGGCGAAGGAAGCTTGGGAGGGCATCAAAACGATGTGTCTCGGTGCGGAGATAGTCAAGGAAGTCAATGCCCAGAAGCTGCTGAGCGAGTTCGAACAGATCGCGTTCAAGTCCGGGGAGACGATCGACGACTTCGCAATCAGGATCACCAAGCTTGTCACTGATCTGTGAGGTCTTGGCGAGGAGAGCGTGACCGTCTGCGCGATGGTGAAGAAATTCCTTCGTGTCGTGCCGTCACGGTATGCTCAGTGGTAGTGGCCATAGAGATGGTTAAGGATCTTAAAACCCTAACCATTGAAGACTGATCGATCACCTTCGGGCGGCCGAGGAGAGGATGGAGCCAATGGTGGAGCAGGTGACGGAGAAGGTAGGGAAGCTGTTACTCACGGAAGATGAGTGGGCCGCGAGGAACAAGAATCGTGCCATGATGGATCAATCTGGCTCTGGCACGAAGACCGGTGGTGGCGGTGGAGCGCACCACGGCAAGAAAGAAAAACCCGTGAAAGAAGGGGGCCAATGGCGGCGGTGAAGGGAGTGACCCTAAACTAACGTCGATGGGCACACCAAGGCGCAGGGGGGAAGTGTTTCAAGTGCAATATCTATGGGCACTTCGCTAGAGATTGCAAGCATGCGGGCAAGGAGGAGCGGCAGGGAGGCGGTCCACCATGCCAATGCGGATGGCGATCAAGGAGCGTTGCTCGTGGTGTAGGTGTGCAACGTGGTCCGATCCAGGGAGACAAGAAACCACAAGGTGTTCTTGAATCAAGAACGTGTGTTTCCATCAAAGTATGATGACGGGGCATGGGTGCTAGACACGGGTGCCACAAATCACATGACAGGGTGCCGGGGGGCACTGTCGTCGCTGGATGAGTCGGTAAAAGGTGCTGTTCGGTTCGGAGATGGTTCTAGGGTGCAGATCCAAGGACTTGGGGCGGTCACGATCCCCGGCAAGAACCAAGAACATCGTGTACTTACCGAGGTATATTACATCCCTTCGCTTAAATGTAATATTGTCAGTCTCGGTCAGCTTGAGGAGGCTGGGTGTCGGGTTGAGATCGACCATGGGGTCATGGAGGTGTTCGAGCGTTCACAGTTCAACAAGAAGACACGTGACGTGTTGATCCGTGCAGAACGAAAGGACAGACTCTACCTGATGCAGGTGAATCTCACTACACCGGTTTGCCTAGTAACCAAGATGGATGAGGCGGCATGGCTCTGGCATGCGATATGGTCATCTTAATTTCAGATCCTTGCATGACTTGGGAGCGAAGAAGATGGTTGAAGGGATTCCATTAATCCAGCGTGTGGAGCAAGTCTGCGACGGATGTGCTCTAGGGAAGCAGCATCGTGCACCGTTTCCTCGGGCCAAAGATACGAGCGGCAAAGGACTGGAGCTAGTCCACGGGGACCTATGTGGTCAGATCTCTCCACCTACACCTGGTGGTAAATCGTATTTTTTGCTGATGGTTGATGACTTTAGCCGATATATGTGGTTGGAGCTGCTGACAACAAAAGATCAGGCGTTTACAAGCTTCAATAAGGTAAAAGAGGCGACCGAGGCTCAATCAGGAAGACGTCTGAAAGTTTTCAGAACGGATTGTGGGGGTGAGTTCAATTCAGGTGCATTCTCGGCTTACTGCAATGATCATGGGATCAAGAGAAACAAGACAGCACCATTCACTCCTCAGCAAGACAGCGTTGTCGAACGCCGGAACCAGATGGTCGTTGAGATGGCTCGGTGTATGATGAAAAGCAAAGGAGTGCCCGGGAGATTTTGGGGAGAGGCCGTGACGGTGGCTGTTTATCTGCTAAACGGATCACCAACGAAGAGTCTCAATGGCAAAACACCGTTCGAAGCATGGCATGGCAGGCAACCAGTAGTTCGTCATCTGAGAACATCCGGATGCAAAGCTTATGCCAAGAAGCTTGGCCCGGGCGTCACAAAACTGTCAGACAGGAGCATCCCTGGTGTGTTTCTCGGCTATGAACTGGGATCCAAAGCATATAGGATCTATGATCCGGTGAAGAAGCGTTTGATGGTGTCCAGGGATGTAGTGTTTGATGAAAAGGCAAGTTGGAATTGGGGGGGAGAGTGAAGGAGCAGACGACGGGGTTTCTGAAAGAACTGAAATATTCACTGTCTATTATCCTGAAGACAAAGATCAGAGCCGGTCCGACAACAGGATCAGGGGGCGATTCAGATTCAGAAACTGGAGTTGATTCCGTGCCGTCGTCGCCTGGCTTGTCAATTCCAATCGATGGGAGTATGGGAAGCGATTCACCACACACTCCAGCGTCTGCTAGCAGATCAAACGGAGGAGGAGCGTCCATTCAGTGGGCGACACCCCCAGCAGGTGGCTCGGTTGATTCAGATGGAGCACCTTTGAGGTATAGAACATTACCTGATCTCCTAGATACCACTGAACTAGTTCAGTTAGAGTATAGTGGAGTATGTTTGGTTGCAGCAGAAGAGCCTAGCTCAGTTGAACAAGCTCTGTCAGAGAAAGAATGGAAGATGGCCATGCAGGCAGAGATGGAATCAATTGAAGCTAATAAGACTTGGGAGGTGAGCACACTCCCGAGGGATCAGAAGGCTATAGGCCTTAAATGGGGTTTTAAGGTAAAAAAGGACCCAGCCGGCAACATCATCAAGCACAAGGCCAGGTTAGTGGCAAAGGGCTATGCTCAAGTACAAGGGGTCGATTTTGATGAAGTCTTTGCACCGGTTGCAAGAATTGAAACAGTGCGGGTTTTGTTGGCTTTAGCAGCACAAGGTGGTTGGGAAGTACACCATATGGACGTGAAATCAGCGTTTTTGAATGGAGACTTGTCTGAAACCGTGTATGTTAAGCAGCCCCCTGGATTCATTATAGGCAGTGGTGACAAAGTGTTAAAACTGAAGAAAGCCTTGTATGGTTTGAGGCAGGCACCTAGGGCCTGGAATGCCAAGCTCGATCGAGAGCTGTTGGCACTCGGTTTTGTGAAGAGCAAGATGGACCATGCCGTGTATAGAAGAAGCAGCAAAGACTCCTTTCTCATTGTAGGTGTATATGTGGACGATTTGATCATCTTGGGGCCTTCTAAAGGTGACATTCAGTGGTTTAAATCTGAGATGAAGAAAAAGTTCAGTATGAGCGATCTTGGCCTCCTGAGTTATTACTTGGGCATAGAAGTGAAGCAAACCGAGGAGGGGATCATGATCAGTCAAGGTTCATATGCAGAGAAGATTTTGGAGAGTGCTGGCATGGCTAATTGTAATCCATGTGACACCCCAATGGAGCCAAGACTGAAGTTGTGCAAGAGTAAGGAGGTAGCAGCTGTGGATGTGACTGAATACAGGAGCATCATTGGGAGTCTTAGGTACCTCGTCAATACAAGGCCTGATCTAGCTTACTCGGTGGGAGTAGTTAGTAGGTACATGGAGGCACCAAGCAAGGAGCACTGGTATGCAGTTAAGAGGATCTTGAGATATGTGAGAGGCACCAAAGGTTATGGCTGCAAATATGATCGAGGCACTGCTCTAAAACCCATTCTGTTAGGGTATAGTGACAGTGAATTCGCCGGAGACATTGAGGATAGAAGAAGCACCACGGGTGTTGTCTACTTTCTTGGTGGCAGTTTGGTGACATGGGCCTCGCATAAGCAAAAGATCGTTGCCTTATCATCGTGCGAAAGCTGAATATGTAGCAGCAGCAGCCGCAGCGTGTCAAGGTGTGTGGCTGAGTCGATTGATAGCTGATGTGTTGGGAATGAAGGAGAAGCCGGTGAAGTTGTTGATGGACAACATGTCTGCGATAGCGCTGAGCAAGAACCCGGTGCATCATGATCGAAGCAAGCATATTGATACAAGGTATCACTTCATCCGTGAGTGCATTGAAGAGGGGAAGGTGGAGCTAGAGCATGTTGGCACAGCAGAACAGCTGGCCGACATCTTCACAAAATCACTTGGGCGCATCAGATTCGTGGAGCTTAGGAGTTCACTCGGCGTCGTGAGGGTGCAACAAGATTAGGGGGAGTTTTGTTAGGAGTAATCTGTTGCAAAGAGTCCCATTGTATCTTCATTCTATGAGTCATAGCATCGGTCGTAGGAGGCGTGGACACGATTGTTGACATGCTCAATCGTAATCCATGCGGTGTCGGTCTGTAAGAGTCCACGCCGGCCGTGGCGTGCACGGCGCATGTGGCGCGCGCATCGCGGTGAAACGGTGCAGCGCACCTGTGCGGCATGGCGTGGGATGTCGAGTCGTGTAAACCTATAAATACATGAATAAAGGGACCGATCTAGCTGCGTCGAGGCAGCGAACAAACTTCCTGTTTTCGTGTTCATCTAATCTGTGCTTTACATCTCTCGGAACGCCGACGTGGTCACCGCGCCGCCGTCGTGGTCGACGTTCAAGCGTTCGCCGCGTTCAGGTTCCAACAGGACATGAAGGCTCTGGAGGAGTTTACGATCTGGGGCTGCATTGATGTCGCAACGTGCTGCCAACGAGGAATGGAGACCGGGCACCCATATGCGTTCCTTCTTTACGTCTTCTCGCATGAGGGCCAGTTAAAGGTTATGAAGTGTTCCTGCAAATCTTCTCCATGGTTCGATGACAGAGAGAGTGCGAGCTAAATGTGCATGGAGTAGTCCGCTGTGACTGAGGGGCCGGCGGCATTCAGATCAGGCGGCAGTGGCATCTGCACTGTTTATCATAGAGGCATGAGCCATTCAATTGTATCAAGCACACTACGTACTCTACTTTTGTCTGTGAGATTCAACGTGCTATTTGTGGGCACAACGAGTGTCTGTTTTATTTCTGTCTTTCATTCTATCGGATGCGAGATTTCAGATCGATTTCGGAAGACGAAACGTTTTGTTGTCCTGCTCAGTTTACACGTTGGGCCTGCTCCTTGTCGTCAGGTAATTAACCAAACAGGTACAGACTTCAGTTCAGTAGGAATTCCTCGTCACAGATTCACAGCGAACGGAAACATGCGCTCCCACGGTCCCACACACCCAGGACCGACCGCCCCCTTCTCTTTTCATTCTCGTCTCAGCTGCACTCTCCTCTCCAACTCCAGCTCGCTGGAGAGACGAAGGAAGCAAGGCAGCGCCGAGCAGCCTAGCACCAGGCGCCAAACGACGGAGCAGGATGGCGTGCTCCTTGGCCATGACGCGCGCGGCGCCTGGGTTTCATGGATGCGTGGTGCCGCTTGCTGCAAAAGTTGCAGTGGGCGTCAGCAACTTGCAGTGCGCGTACCACCCGTTCGACGAAATGTGTAGCTGGTGAGACATGCTTTTGTTTCTGTTTGTCATTTTTCTGCCGCTTCCGCGTTGAATTTCACTCCAATTTTCAAAAAAAAAAAAACACACAATTGGATGGGGGATTTGTCCTCAAACACCTGCAGTTGCGCACACGTATCAGCACCTTCCTCGAAATTTCATCCCACGGGTCACATCGGCTCCGAGTACAAGCACATGACGACACTTCTGCTGAGTTGGGGCTGTTGGCAACTCCTTGTGAGAGGTAATGGCGTTTGGTGGGCAATAGTTTGATCATCCAATCCAAAAATAAAAAATAAAAAAAATAGTGAACGAAAGCGTGTTGCCCAAAGCTTTCAATCTACCTCAAATTTAGTGTTTTTCTCCTTTTTTTTTGATAATATAACTAGCAAACATGACGCAGGGATTGGGCCCTGGGCAGCTGGAAGCTTCCTAGCCGGCCGGTAGCCTTGGCCACTGCACCGAGAACCTCTTTAAGAACCCAAGCACCCCACCAGACTCGCGCAAAGCGTAGATCGAGCGCTAGCTTATATAGACGTCAGCCATGGCTACTAAACCGCAAGCAGCAGGCTCCCTGAAGAAGCATAATTTGAGGCAAGAAGAAGAAGAGCTATACCTGATTCTGTATGCCAAGCAGGTGTACCAAGGGGAAAACCAAGACGTAGTTACAGACACAAGCATCACGGCTTATGATTGGCCTGTATATGATGGCCAAGATACCAACGCGAAACCGCCTGTTGCTCGGGCACAGGGCCAACATATACAGTCAAATAAGATGAAAGACGACCAGTGGTTCCATACTGGCAACATAGTTTTCGAGGAACAATCACGGTATGTACACGTAGGAGCTAGCTAGTGTTTGGCCCTAGCTAGCTTGGTGGTAGTTACTATTTAGATTTTCATATATATTTACTGATGACATTTTCGTTACGTACATGAAGCCATCATGGTTCCACGATCGTATTTACAGGGAGCAGGCGCAGGACCGACACGGATGGTGAGTGGGCCATTGTTGGCGGCACGGGGCACTTTAGTTTTGCTCAAGGTGTAATCTATTACAGAGTGTCGAAGAATAGAAATGATGACCTGATACGGCTTGACATCCGAGTGCTCTCAGGCCTGTGAAAAAATCAGATGTAAGTATACAGGAAAACTCTTTCCCCAGCTTCAATTAGATCAACACGTTGGCCGCCCACTATAAAAGAAATGCATGTTTGGAACAACGGCTATCGCACCGACTCCGCATGGTCTCGCCCGCACCAAAAGATCCATGTATAGGAAAAACATGATGATATTTACTATAATATTATAGTAAGTAACTTAGTAGAAGTTAATTAATCTCGTAATTAAATTTGTATAGCATTTATCGTTATACACACATAAATGTAAGGATGCCTGCCTTTTTCCAATATACTAGTAATGTTGTCTAATTCCTACAGCTCAAATATGTGTTTGGTGAGTTCAGTCCTTCTGAGGTAGACGGTGGAATCGACCGGAAGGATTGTCTCGGACAAGGGGCATATGGCGAGGTCTACAAGGCATGTATTCGGGACACAATTGTTGCTGTAAAGATTCTCAAACATGAAGGTTTACAAGCAGAAAAGGATTTTACAAATGAGGTGAGTACCAAAATAAACTACATCATAGAAGAGCGTGTTCAAATTTCTCAATATATAATAATAACTAGCTAGTTGATCCGCGTAAATTGCATTTTCTGCCAGTTTAGCTTATTGTAACCATAACAGTTTTTTTATATATTTGATTATAATTGTTTATCTGAATGTGTCTTTATTCTAGCTATTGTCATGAACTCTAATTAGCTATTGCTATCAAGGAGTAAACGAAAGGTACAGAAAATTTCTCCACTATTATTAGTACCCTTTTTCCCCTTCAAAAATAACTCTTAATATCTTTTGTAAATTACCCACCTCCACTGTTACGAAAGGTTATGCAAAGTAAAACGAAAGTTCGCATTCAAATTTGTATCTAAGTTATCCACCTTAGTCATTATAGAAAAAAAAACAAAGACATCGGTTAAACATAACCCTTGACCCATAGATAGATAAAATTCTCACTTTTTGAGGAGTCCATGAGTTTTAACTTTGACCAAATCTACATAAAAAAGTACTAAAATTTATGGTATTAAATGTCTGTCATTTAATTGATCAAGAAATATATTTTCATGGTATACTTATCTAAAGTCATGAATTAATAGTATTTTTGCATAGTATATTTACTTGATATCATAAATGTCTGTAGTATTTCTATAAATTTATTCAAACTTAAGAAAGTTTGACTCAATACAAACACATAATTGCATCCTTTTTGGGATAGAGGTAGGACATAAATACTAATAAAGAATATTAAAAAAAATAATTCATTCATATTACAACTCTTAATTTAAAAGTAAACCATATAGCGATTCACACTAGTAACAAAATGATTTTTATGCGAGCACTTGCAAAATCTTTTCCCGCGGGGCACTTTTTTTTGCCCGTCACGTAAAATATCCCGCCACGTCTAGTTTTTTTACGTGGCGGGCGTTTTGCGTCACGGGAAAGAGTTTTTGCGTGGCGGGCACCTTAACACGCACGCCACGCAAAAATAAAATCTTTTGCGTGGCGGGCGTGGTTAAGGTGCCCACCACGCAAAAATCTTTCCCCGTGGCGGGCATCCTAAAAGGCCCGTCACCAAAAAATACAAGGCTCAAAGCAAAGCCCGGATCAGATTCCAATCGGGCCACATATATATACTCACACCTCACTTAGGGTTTTACGTCATTCCAACCGCATCCCACTCCTCCCTTCGCATCCCACTCCTCCCTTCTCACCATCCCAACGCCCCAACCCGGCTCCTCGTGCTCCATCCCCATCCCGCCGCCCCAACCCGACCCTCCTCTCCTCCGGGCTCCACGGCGAGTCCTCCATGGCGGGCGAGACGCCAAGCTTCGGCGGCGGGAGGCTCTCCATGGCGGGCTCGGCGGCGCAGGCCGGTGGCCTCCACGGCGTTCGACGGCGACCTCGATCCACGGATCCGTGGCGGCCCCGTTCCACGGCGGATCCGGAGGTAGCGGCCTCGATCCGTGGCGTATCGGCGGGCGGCGCCTGATTAGGCCCGGATCCGGTGGCGGCGCAATCCTCCGGGCGTCCATCTCTCCTCGAGCCGACGGCGCGCTGCGGGCCACGGCGGAGCACGGGGCCGTGGCGGGCTCGGCGGGCGGCGGTGCGGCGGTGGGCACGGCCCCGGCGGCGCGAGCCCACGGGCGGCGCGGGGGCGTATGCGAGGCTGGCGGGCGCGACCCCGGCAGCGCGGGCCACGGAGGAGCGCTGGGTTTGTGGCGGCACGCCGTGCGATCGCGGACTGGGTCTCAGGTCTCCGACGATCCGCGGTGCTCCGGCGGCGCGCGGGCACGACAACCCTAGATGGGCTCGGCGGGCCCGTGATGGGCTGGCGCTGTCTAGGTTTTTTTATTTTTTTTGTTTTTTCCGGTTTGTGGCGGGCATCTGGTCTGCCCGCCACGCAAAATCAATTAAGTGTGGCGGCACGCGTAGCCGCCCGCGGTTAATCACGCGATTAACCGTGACCTTTGGTTGGTGACGGCAGTCGCTGTGCCGCCACGCAAAACCAAAAACGACCGCCACGGAAAACGTTTTTAGGTACTAGTGTCACCACATGGATAAGTAAACATGTATCCCTTAGGATAAATATTTATTTTAATAGCTGATGAAACATTATATTAGCACTTTGTAATAATGAATTATGTAGGTTTTATTTAGAATATTTTATAAATTTTGACTAAAAAGTTGTGCCACTCTTATTAATTTAATAATAGTGTCAAATCCTTTTCAATGTTTTATAAAATTAATGTCAAGCACTCTATGTTTTATAAAACATCACTACTGCAAATATAATTATGTGATATGACAAAATTCAACATGTCGATTATGGTTGTGCAAGATTATTTTTACCAATGTAAGAACAAATAGGGTAGCCTAGGTACTATAAACATTTTGAATAAAAAATTTAAATAAAAGATAACGATAGAAAATGCAACAACTAAATTGAAGTTTTGGAAGATAAACTATATGTCCATGCAGCTGAAAGGATGCAACAAGAGCTTATATAATTTAAGCTTGGATTTCAAGAGCTTCATGGTAGAAAATGGATAAAACCTAGAAATTTCTCTTCTAACTATAGGTAGCTAATGGAGCCTCCACATAAATCGTCATAGGACTCCTAGAAAAAAAAAAATACATATCCTAGAAATCTCACAAAATAACAGAAACAGACAATTATCAATTCGGTAGACTTATAACCATGAGATTAATAGTCATATGATCTATTTCGAAATAGTTACCCTCTCATCTATGATTTTGTAAAAAATAACATATGGTAATCGGTAATGCTATCATTATTACGACCGATGAGGACAAAAGTCGTAGGACTCTCTGCAGCGCCCGTTGTGGGCACTCAGCCCTTTGCCCCGTCCGTCCATCCACTCCCTCTCAGCTTGCTTTTCTTCATGCCTTTCCGCTTTTCGCTTTTCTTCATCGTTGCGAGACAGGGGCTGCGCCCTCGTGGTGGCGAGCTCTCCACGCCGCCTCTACCCCACCCATGCTCCCCCTCCGCCCGTCGTCCCGCAGATCCCCATGCTCCACCGCCCCACCACGGCGCGAGGGCCTTCACCAGCTCGGGCGAGTAGCGGCGGCGGGCGCATTTGGGGGCTCTAGATCCGGTGGCCGCGCCCCCCTCGCGAGAGCTTAGACGGGCGCGCGCAAGAGCACTCCGGCCTCGAGTTCTATGTCGACGTCTTCTCCGCCCCACCTTGTCCCGAGCTCCGTGCATCGCCAGATCAGGTGTCAAGGGAAAAGCAACGGTGGTGGCAGTGAGGGCCTCCACCAGACCGAGCAGAGCTACGAGGGCCTCCATAGCCCGGCATATCAGTGGCGGCGGCATTTGGGGGCTCAAATCCGGCGACAGGGCATTCTCCTCCCCTCTTTTCTTGCAACAGACTTTTTTCGTGGTGTTGCATTAGATGTTTTGTATGGTTGTATAACTTGTATTGGATGTTTTTCATTGTTGCAGTGGAAGGTTTTCATTGTTGCAGTGGGCGTTTTCCATTGTTGCATCAGAAGGTTTTCATTGTTGCAGATGATGTTTTTCATTGTTGCAGTTGATTTTTTCCAATGTTGCGGATCATATTTTCATTGTTGCATTATATGTTTTCCAATGTTGCATATCATAATTTTCACTGTTTTAGATGTTTTTTTTTTGATGTTGTATTAGATATTTTCCCTGGTGTTCCAATAGCTTTTTCTCGTTTGTTGTAGATAGATTTTTTAGATGTTGCAGTTCATATATATTTTTGTTTTTCTTTTGACCTTGTTCTGGCGAGGCTGGGGAGGGGGGCGAAACGAGGTGTGAGGAGGTGTTGAGGTTCCAGCGAGGTTGAAGGCCGGAGAGGATTCGTGCGAGTGTGGGGGCTAGATGTGCGGGTGGCTTTGCACGAACCACGTATGGGGTGGGGGCAACGTGCAGACAGAAGGTGGGCGTCACGTATAGGGCGGGGGGCCAGAGCCGTATAGGGCGGGGAGCCAGAGCTGTGCGGATGGGAGGTGGGCATCCGATGGGATTCAATCCCATCGGGCGTCCCCAACGCTACAAGCGCCCTACAGTAATCCCCATGCAATTAAGAAGCATGGTCAAAAGCAAACCTAAAATTTACACCTAATAACCTACATGCTATTATTGTAGATAATTTATATAACCCCCTTAAATTTGCAACTAAATTAACACTTCAATAAGAAAAATAAATATCCCCTCAAATCAATATCTAAATTATTAACATCTTCCACTACAAAAATGTATAAATAAATTTAAAGCACATATATGTCATTACGCTCATTACCAACTTCTATTAATATTAATATATTAAATTTATATTGAAGTAAACATTATTGTGTCGACATGTAGATAAGTACAAATTATTCAAATTTATATTAACATAAATGACATAGAGTATATATATATATATATATATATATTCATATTATTAATGTAGATACATATATTCATATTGTTTAAATGTTTGACATTCGCATATTGGTACTATAACCGTTATTGCACATATAGTTCCTTAACTCTTGAGAAGCGGCAGAGTTTAGTGCAGACCACATGTGGCTATATCTTACTAGCTTTTTCGACTCCTTAGGAGTAAATAATTATTATAATAAAGATAAAAAATTGACAACCTCTAGTTTACTCTACAGCTCATTTTAGCAACGTGGTGTAGACTTAAAATGACGGTTTACCATCTTAGTACTTAAGAGGGTAATCTATGACCCTAAACCCTATTTCAAGTACAATTGAATGAGAGTTCATTAAAGATAGAACAAGAACAAGAGTTTCAGCTTAACCCGAGGATAAAAAATCCATAGCAGTCAATTAGATTCGAATTTAGAATTAATAATGTAGATTCATGACATCATAAGATACATTGCTGCAACAAGAGCCACCACTGTTAAGCTAGGTTTCTAATAAAATGCATACTGAAGATACACATAGGTGACATGTAAAGGAAAAAAAATTATTGATATGGATACAACAACAACAACAACAACTTAGCCTTTTGTCCCAAGCTAGTGTGGGTAGGTTAGAGATGAAACCCACAAGAAACAAGAACAAGAAATAAAAAAGGGCACAATACAAAGGAAGAGTCGGGGATTAACAGAAAAGGAACAAAGGTCACGGTTCAGGAACGTTGATTGCTAACCTCCAAGCGCTCCTATCCATAGCTAATTCCTTGACAATATTTCGGTCCTTAAGGTCTCTCTTAACCGTCTCGTCCCAAGTTAGCCTAGGTCTACTTCTACCTTTCTTTACATTACGCCCTTTTAAGACCCCACTACGCACCGACGCCTCGAGGCCTCCGTTGTACATGTCCAAACCATCTCAACCGATGTTGAATCAACTTCTTCTCGATTGGTGCCACCCGACCCTATATCGAATCTCTTCGTTCCGGACTCTATCCCTTCTTGTATGCCTGCAAAATCAACGCAGCATATGCATCTCTGCTACACTCAGTTGCTAGACATATCGCCTTTTGTAGGCCAACATTCGGCGTATAGCATTGCCGGGCGAATCGCCGCCCTATAAAACTTACCTTTTAGCCTCCGTGGCACCTTCTTATCACAGAGGACGTCAAAAAGCCGACATTTCAACCAACCGGGCTGAAATTATATGTCTAACATCTTCATCAATGTCTCCATCTTTCTGTAGTATTGATCCTAGATACCAAAAAGTATTAGTAATAAATAATTTTTAAAATTAGATAGGAACTATATGGGTACCTATTATGCTATCGTGTTAGAAAAATTGAAAAAAAAAAACATACACCTTATTCTAAATAATATTTAATAGTTAAAGATATTAATCAATATGATTCTAACCTGTGCAGCGGGTTGATAGACTAGTTATCAATATGGATCTACGTGTACTGTCTTCATCTATATCTAAAAAAAACTCGGTCGGGTGAGGAAAGACCGCCCCACCGGTTTTGTCATTAAGAAGAAACTTCGGTTTCTCCGACCGAAAAAAAATTCGAACCCCCGGTCCCGCCACGACACTAGGAACCGTAACCTATGGGAACTACGATCCTCCATCCAATAGGAGAGGACCTGGGCCGACACCCGCCGTAACCCATAGCAGGATCCACGAGGACTGGGCCGGTTCTTAACTAGTGCTTTGGCACACGGGACTGAGGAGGAGATTTTTTAACCACAACCTGAAATTCGCTCCCACATGGAAGGAGCTGTGGAGTGTTGCTCGAGTGTCTTAGCCACTACGCTAAGAACCCTTTTAGACTATTATTAGTTTTTTCTTGTCAAATTGGATATACGAATTGAATTGACTTATTCATGAATTGTATGTAAATACCTAGATATTATCGATGATATTCCTTAATAATATTAGGTATAAATATAGAAGTCCATTTATTTAAGCTAAGATTTTAATATCCGTAAAATTTAATCCAGATTGAGAGGTTCAGAAGGATCCAACATGAAAACCTGGTCACCCTCATGGGAGCATGCATTCCCATGCAGGCACTAATATATGAATTTTGCCCCAATGGCACCCTTAAAGCTCGCCTCTTCCCGCGTGATAAGAGTATGACCACCCTGCAGTCATGGAAGCAGAGAGTCGAAATTGCCCGCAACATCTGCTCAGGTCTCAAGTTTCTTCACGATGAACTAATTGCTCACGGTGATCTGAAACCAAGCAACATCCTCTTCGACGCGCAAGATGTGTGCAAGATCGGCGACTTCGGGACTTCGTGTCTCTTGAGGTATACGAGCGATACGGGGGCGCCTGTGGATTACACGGCCCCGAGGGGTAGCCCAAAGTACCTTGACCTGCAGTGCCGCGGAAAGCCCGAGTGCGAGCTGACCCTCAAGTCAGATGTGTACTCTCTGGGTATCATATTGCTGCAGCTCGTCACGGGGAGAAAACCAAAGGAGGTGAGAAGCTGGGTACTGCAGAATGAAAATGAACAAGCTGCCCATACTGCAGAGGAGAAATGCAAGAAACTCGTGGACCCAGCTATTCTGGACGACCTGTTGAAGGCCACGTCGAAACAAGATGAGGCTCTCGAGATGATATACCTTGGACTGGAATGCAGCAGTAGCACAGGGGAACGGCGTCCAGACGTGGCGACCGTGGCTCTCAAGATTGAATCCATAGCGAAAAAACAAATTGTGCCGGCCTGTAACAAGCGTCAGTAGCAACACCCAGGAGCCGTGAATTAATTAACCAGCAGTCCGACGCAAAATGGCGTCCAGCTTGCTTGCTTTCGTACTGTATGGTGTGATCCATGTCTTTTACTATTTCCTGATCGATCGAGTTTGTTGTACGTGTGCTGAGACCTTTCATTCATATGCATATTAATTGTGGTAAAATAATTGAGGTGCTAGTGTCAGGCAGATCGATATATGCACCATCTATATATCAGAGACCTCCTGGGCTTGTACGTTTGTTTTTTGTCTTGGTGATAACTGCCTTTCAAGAAGTGGTAAGTGACTGTCGTTTGACTGATCTTGGATTCCACGGTTTACCGTATACGTGGGACAATCGTCTAGATGGCCTGAGGAATGTTAAAACCCGAGTGGATCGGACTTTGGGTGATGATGTTTTCCTATCTGTGCTGAGCGACTCGGCTGTACACCATATGCCGTTGGCATCCTCTGATCATTGTGGCTTGCTGGTAGAGCTACGGGAGCAAATGGATGGTCCAAGAAGAGGGGTAGGAAAGCTAAACCGTTCCGCTGTGAAAATATGTGGAGGAGTCACGGCGACTATATGGATTTTGTAATCGCGGACTTGGGATCCTGGAGAGGGGTTATGGATTTAGCAAAGGCAGCCGGGGCGTTGTCATCGCTGCAAAACTCTCTTAAGATCTGGGATAGAGAAATTTTTGGCTCAATGAAGCAGCAAGTGAAAGAACTTGGCGCCTCTTTAGAGGCAAAAAAGTGATTCTCTCTTTAGAGGTCCTTCGGTGAAAGAGAAGAAATTGATGGAAGAACTGGCCACTTTGTATTAGCGGGGAAGAAACGATGGAGAAGCAGCGTGCGCGCATCTCTTGGCTAAGGGAGGGTGATCGCAATACCGCATTCTTCCAGGCCAAAGCTCGGGCACGTACACGTACACGTACTAATAGGATCAGTTCCCTCACTGATCAGAATGGTCGCACCTATACGGAGCAAGTTGATTTGGAACGGCTGGCTTGTGATTTCTATGAAGATCTCTTCACTGCACAAGCTAACCTACAGCCTGAGCTGGTTTGCCGTTTTGTGCCGAAGAAGGTAACTCATGGAATGTGTTCGCATCTTATGAGACCATTTACTGCTGAGGAGGTGGTGGTGGCGCTGTTCCAAATGGCGCCGAATAAATCCCCTGGCGTGGATGGGTTTAATGCCGGATTTTATCAGGCACATTGGCAACTGATTAAACCATGTGTGGTGAATGCTGTGCTGGGATTTTTGAACGGTGGTGACATACCTGATGAGGTAAATAAAACCCTTCTTGTTCTAATACCGAAGGTTAATAATCCTCAGGATCTGTCACAATTTCGTCCAATATCATTATGCAATGTCCTGTATAAGCTATGTTCTAAAACAATGGCTATCCGGACTCATGGCAAAGGCCTATGACAGGGTTGAGTGGGATTATTTGAAGGCCATTATGTTAGCACTTGGATTCCCGGACTCATGGGTTTCATTGGTGATGAAATGTATCTCATCGGTGTCATATTCGGTGAGAGTAAATAGGTTTTTTTCAGACACGGGGTATCCGGCAAGGGGATCCGATTTTGCCATATTTATTCCTATTATGTGCGGAAGGCCTATCGTGTATGGTGAAGAATATGGGACCGCTATATGTCTCTAGGGGGGTACGAGTGAGCAGACATGCTCCTTGGGTATCTCACCTCCTCTTTGCTGATGACTGCCTGATTTTTACACAAGCATCGAAAAGAGGAGCTGACCGTCTTGCTGCGATACTTGATGAATATAATAGAGGCTCGGGTCAGCTAGTCAATAAGAATAAATCTGCAGTTTTCTTCAGTGGAAATTGCGAGGAGGATGTGAAGAAAGAAGTGCTGGATACACTACAAATTCAGAATGAAGCGCTAGGAGAGCGCTACCTTGGCCTGCCAACAGTACCAGAACGAGGAGCACAGAATGCTTTCAATAATGTGCTTTCTCGTGTGAGAGGTTTCGTTTCAGGGTGGGCAGAAAGAGACCTGAGTTGTGCTGCTAGAGAAGTGTTGATAAAAGCTAATGCACAGGCGGTGCCGACTTATGCTATGTCCTGCTTCAAATTACCAGTAGATATTTGTGGTAAGCTAAGGTCGGCAGTTTCTAACTATTGGTGGGGCAGCTCCTTAGATAATCATAAAATTCATTGGATACGATGGGAGAAGCTCACTAGATCCAAGGAACAAGGTGGAATGGGGTTTCCAGATTTCAGTCTCTTTAATCAAGCTATGCTCGGCAAGCAGGGTTGGAGATTGATGATGAGGCCGGATTCGTTATGTGCAAAGGTTCTGAAAGGAAAGTACTTTCATTCAACAGACTTTCTATCAGCGACCAAAAAGAAACGAAGCTCGGCTACATGGAAATCTATCTTATTTGGCAGAGAGGTGCTGAAAAAGGGTTGATTTATAGAATTGGCCCAGGCGATTGCAGTGTCTGGGAAGATAGTTGGATCCCAGGCAGCCGATCACTACGGCCTCTGATACGGCTGGAGTCAGCAACAGCTGATCGGGTTGGGGATCTTTTTGTTCCAGGAACTAGGACCTGGGATGAACCACAGCTGCGAAGATCATTTGTGTCTCTCGACGTGGCAGAAATTCTGAAGATCAAGCCAAGCCAGAGACTGGAGAATGATGTGCTGGCCTGGGCACCAAAGAAGCATGGCTTTTTATTCGGTCCGTTCAGCATACAACTTGCCCAAGTCTGAACAGATGGAGGAGGCGATGGCATCTCTGAATGAACCCAGGTCATCGAATGACAATAGGGAATGGAAGGCAATCTGAAACTGAATGTCCCTCCAAAATTTCGGGTATTTTGGTGGAGAGTGCTCCAAAACTCATTACCGGCAAAATCTGAACTTAAAAGGAGACATGTGACTCATGAAAGCTTTTGTGAAGTTTGTGGAGATCCATCGGAATCAATTTATCATGTGGTATTTGAATGTTCAGTCGCTAAGAGATTTTGGGAGGAGGTCAGGAGTCTGAAGGGCATCAAAATTCCTGTTCTCCAATCCGACAACATGGGCGGCTGATGTGCTACAGTCTGCATTATGTCCATCGGAGGTAGCGCAACTCATTGTCTGCGGTGCTTGGGTCCTTTTTGGACAGGTCGTAATGCAAGGAGACATGATAGGAAAACTTGGGAACCGGGGGGTATGGCGAGGTACATTGGAACCTTGATGGAAGAACTTGCTAATCTAAAAGGGGCGGGAAAGGCAATCCAGATAAAGAAGACTGCTCGATGGAAGAAGCCGGAGGCAGGCTGGTTCAAAGTTAATACTGATGCAGGCTATGACCCGGCCACTGGCACAGGTAGTGCTGGGGTGGTTATCCGTGATCACAACGGTGTTATTCATGCTGCAGAGGCACGGTGGCTGGATGACATGCCTGATGCTATCACTGAAGCTATTGCAGCGAAGGAGGGCCTGGAATTGGCTGTTGAGATTGGGTGTGAACGGGTGATCTTGGAGATTGATAATCGACAATTACAGGGTTTCCTTCAAGACCATTCAGGGTTGAGAACCACTATTGGTGGTTTATGCTACGACATCACCGAGTTGGGAAAAGGTTTTAGGGAGTTAAAATCTGAATGGGTTAGAAGAGAAGCTAATTCAGTGGCGGATGTATGTTCTCATGTAGTATCGGCCACTGAACGCATTTTTTTCTGGTTTGATGAGGCTCCTTCGTGGTTGAAGGACTTAGCCGTTCTTGATTGTAATCACGTTGATGATAATGAATGACAAGGCTCGGGGTGTTGCTCAAAAAAAAAAAAAAATCAAGAATAATACAGGTGTGTTTCTGTGTGACTCACCACAAGGTAGAGAGACTGTGTGTTTGTGTGTGTGTTCGTGAAGCCCAACGTATTTGTCAGATGTGATTATTTCGATTTGCGTTTGTGACAGATTGAAACCGTGACAGGCAGCACACAGGGTCCGGTCCTTAGTCACCTGGGAACAGGAACGACCTAGCGTTCCACTTTCCGGGAACGTCGTTCGACGGGAACGCGGGAACGTTTTCGTTCCCACAGTGTAAAATTGCATCCAAAACGCCGTTCCTCGTTCCTCGATCCGTCGTTCCGGTTCCGTCGTTCCGGGAACTGCGGTGACTAAGGTCCGGTCAGGTCTCTGTGCTCTCGTTGCTGCAGCAGCCTATGCAGGTCAGCAGGGCAAGGCTAATACATGCTTGCTGCTGCAGTTGTATATGATGCTGCTAGTACAGGAACTCCTACTAGTTTTTGAGGTCAGATATAATCATACCTTCAACCACTTATATTATATATGCACTCCTGTCAGTCGACTAACCATCCTGGACCTTTCTTGTTGCAGCATAGGAGGGCAACATTTGGAGATGCAAAAGGAGTAGATCTGAGCTCAAGAGACCTTTGCTTTGCATGGAGATGTTGAGACTATGTGAATGTGATGTGTAAACAGTTTGGTTTTGATCACTCGATCGGCGCTGCTGCGAATCTGTACCTGTGGAGACGAATTCACAAGTTGATATATCACGTGAGCAGAGCATCCCCAAAGGCTACGGAGGATCAAGAGCGCTCTGTTCTATATTCATTCTCCATGAATGCATGGACCATTCAGTTTTATAGCAAACTCCTCTGCTTTGTGAAGCCCAATGTATCCAAGCAGAGTTTGTTTTACATATGAACATTCAGATCGATTTCAGAAGAAAGAAAAAAAATGTCCTGCTGTTGATAAGTTAACGTGATAGGCACGCTTGTCATCAGTTATCATGTGGTAGTCAGAATTCCCGAATCACATCACAGCCAAAATTTTTCTATAGCACAATAACTGACGAAATTTTTGGCTTGGGACCTCCATGGAAGACAAACTATTATTACACCATTGTTATTAGATACATTAGCTAATGCTACTCAAACACAACCAATAGTTCATCGCTGGTGAACACCAGCATTAATTTTTTTTAAAAAGTTCTTGATCAGGAATCTTTTTTTTTTTTTTCCATCATCTTTCAGTAAAGTTTGATAAAACAGCAATATATGCATGTCTTCATCAGCATCAGCTACCAAAATATAAGAAAATCAACTAACAGTTCAAAGAGACATTTACTATACTGTCATAACAAAAAAAAATCTTGTTTAACAAAAAAAAAAAAAATCTTGTTTAACAAATTTTTTTTTTTTTCTCGAATACGCAAGAGAGCTGCGTATCATTGTATTAATAGAGAAGAAAAAAGAGTCATAAAAGAGACTCAAACATACAGACACACACCACACTCCACACCAACACACCTCCACTTACAGACTGGAACTAATCACCTGTGTTTGAGATGAAAGGCATGGCCCAAGACCCTCTAAACAACAACAAAGGTTGTGTGCCTAGTGCAGACCCTTAGCACCAGCCAAAGACCTAAGAAGGGCTTCCTCCCCAGTAAGGATCAAAGCTTCAATTTGTAGAAAATACGTGCAATATTTATATTAAATAAATTTATTAAAAAACTAGATTCCAAGATCGATACCAATTATGTATTATAAATATTAATATTTTTTATATAATTCATTAAAGTTGAAAAAAATTGTCTCGGGAAGTGAGAAAGACATTATTTTTGGGATGAAGGGAGTACGTTTCGAAGTGGATCTATCAAGTAAGCAACGTAAAGGCTATGGCATCCTTGACCTCTGCTTGGGCATGAAGAAATGCATTATTAGTCTGCTCACTGTTTACTACTCATTACTCAAGCGAGCTGCTGGAAGAAAAAAAATCCTCTACTACCTTGATGCCATGATGTTAAGTTGATGAACTGCACTGTTTATTCTCCATGGAGGCACGCATGGACCATTCATTTGTATTGTTTTTTTTTAACCTTTCACCGGGGGAGGGAAAAGTGATTTGAATTTACACGAATCTGTTAACTGAATTTACACGAATCTGTTAACTAGCCCTTGGAAGAAGGCACACCAGACGCCACAGGCCTGCGGCACTGATGCAGCTGCATGGCGTCCGAGGATTCATTTGTATTGTGCACTTTGTGTTGTCAGATTCAACATGTTTGTTAGAACGACTTTGTTTAATTTCCTTTATTACGTATGGAATTCCAGAAGGAAAAACTGGTTTTGTTCCGCTTTTCAGTTTACGAGATGTGCCTGCTTATCCTCAGTAATAGATAAGGAAAATATTCATATTTATGATACTAAATAAATACTATTAGATTAATTATGAAATGTATTTGATAATAAAATAAATGTAAATCCATAAATGTGAGCATTATTCACTGGAAACTTAGTCAATAGTATATATTATTTTTTATGGTACGTAACTCATAGTTTCATTTTTTAGGACAATAGTATTATATATATATAAATAAATGCAGATGTACTTGTCCCATGCATGAAACTAATGGAATCATAGACTTGTGTTTAGCGATTTAGATTCAGTAGCTGGCCGGTGCAGGTGCACCGGACGGGATGGATGGTAGCTGGCGTATCTCTAATCGAACTCAAGACAAGGACCGCCAATATCTATGCCACGTGTCCGCTTACGACGTTTCATTCAAAGTCAGTCGCTCTTGCTGGGCGCAATAATCACGGAGCCAAGTGGTAGGGTAGTACGTGGAGCCCTAGCATCCTCCACAGTAGCGTACAAGAATCGTACATATAGGTCGTACGGGTGTCCGCAATAGTACTTAAATAGTTAGTCTATAAAAAAATATATTGGCTCTCAAGATCTTTTTATAAATCGCTAGCTAGATGAGACATAAAAATAAACACTACAGTGGACAAGTATGTGAGAGAAATATTCCTGTGAGATTGTGATAGACTATCTATTTAAAAGTCGCTAGCTATTTGATCTTTCTCCTTAATTGCCAATTGTATTGTTACTTTTTATTGTTTTCATGTTTCATAGCTAGCTATTTGCAAAAAAGATCTCGATAACCAATAGAATTACTTATAAACTAGCTATTTGAACCATTGTGGACGCACTATCAAGCAACACTGTAGAAAGATCTGCACGGAATGTATTAGACTCCGTATCTCCCAAGAGATATACATTTAGCAATCCCCATCATACGCTTGAAATAAGAGACGTCATCCATGAATAATGGAAGCATGAACGCGAGAAAGTTGAACTAATAATGAACCTTGGCCACTTGACTGGTGCCTTCTCCACTTAGAGTAGTCTACTCGTGAGTCCAAGTCAAAATCTCGTTGCCATGGAGAATGAGTGGAGGACAATTCCGTCCTCGATCAACTTTATTAGCAGCCACGCCTAAAGCACTGCACTAACTAGCTAGGACAGCTACTAGCAGTACGTCACTGAGAGTATTACTTCCATAGAGGTAATCACGCTTTGCATCACATAGATTAATTATTAGTTAATTCTGCTATCTTGTGGATAATCCTTCCTCACTAGAATACTCATGGAGCATTGGCGATAGCGTATTGTTTAGCACCTGTGGTTGCGGGACAAATCAAAAGAATCCTGCTTGCTGAATCCTATTATCCTATAGACTCCTGCAAGCGGGGAACACACACGCGCGTCGCTGTCGATAGCTTTGGCGTCTTAACAAAAATCACACGCTGCGCGACTCTTTCCACCATCACACCATCAGGGCACTCACAATGTAATGCAGGCTCTATCATAAAGTCTAAGATAACTTTAAAGTAATAAATACTCTTAGACTTTACGATAGTCTGCAGTACAAGTGCCCCTATCTCTCATGAGGCGTGCTTTCCAACTTATATATGTAGCTTAAGGAAGAGATGGATTAAAAATGTTCATAAAAGTTAAGTTTTATCTTATAGATTTATCCATGGTCAAAATAGATTTATACAGTCGATTTTGGTCCCATGGACCAAGTTGTGCAAAAGCTCTTCGTCTACTAAATTTAAAATCGAAGTGTCGAACCACCTGACGCCAATATTCTCTCTAGCTCGATAAAAAAATAATTCCTAATCAAGGCAATAATTAACAAAACATTATCATATCTAAAAATAAACAAACAATTTGGAAGAAAAATAATATCGCGACAATTCATATTTTTTTAGAACTCCACAAAAATAATATTTTGACTCTCCCTCTCCCTGTCTCTCTCGCTCAAACATAATTCCCATTCTTAGAGAAATAGTAGACTCTGAATAATGGGAGTTTTTCTTGTGCGCCTACTCAAGGGCCTCCAGTCATTTCATGTCTAATGGTCACACCACTATGCGTGAAGAGAATGTTGCAAACTAAAAACATAATTAAGCATATTTTTACCATCTAGAGTCAAATCCTCCAAAAATTCAAAAGTGAGGCATTCCTTTTAGATATGTTATCTAAGGTTTGCTCTTCAAGCTTCCTATTTTCCTTTTGGGCACCTCCTACGGTTCTGCCTTCAAGAGAAGGGGGGGTGGGGTGGGGGGGGTCTTGGTTTAAGTTGCCTTAGATGAGGGGGGGGTGGGCGGGGGGGTGGTGGGGTCTTGGTTTAAGTTGCCTTAGATGAGGGTTATAACATGAACGGCTGCTGCAAAGTTAATTTGTAGGGCTGGTTGGTGTTACAGACTGCACCTAAAAATAGCATATATATTTACAAGTTGTGAAAGATGTGTTTCATGATTTTCATAGACTGTTGATGAGTGGTGGAATGCTGTTGTTGCCTCTAAAATTGTTTTTCTACTGTAACAGAAGTTCACTTTTGTAGTAGTGAAAATGATTGACGAGGCTAGCCTATAAAATGGATAGTGGTTCATCCTTTTTTGATCGAAAGATTTGGTGACCAGAACCATGTCCTTGGTGGTTGTAGATATATTTTTTTTTTGCCTATTTGCTTTTTAATATAGACGAATAAATATCTGGTTCCATTCCTTGTAGCCAAGGGGATCAGTCGTCTCCCTTGTTACAATAGCCTAAACAAATACAAAAAGAGTCCGACTCGAAACATAAATCTATCATTATATAGACATCAAAATGAGGTAAATAATTAATTGCTTTGCCTATTCATAGCATGGGGTACAAAGTTGTGCATTCTTGCCCTTCTGTTTTCTTACCATATTTTCACAATGACCAAAAAAGAATACTAAAATTTGTTCTCACCTCGTTTCAACTTTTAAGTCTTTTCTTTTTTTTAGGACATATAACTTCTGTTATGCATCTAGATGTGCGTTATGTCTAATTATACTTAGAAAACTCAATCTAACTTTGAGATGGAGAGAGTACTAAATCAATACTTAGCTCCATGACTTCCCTAATAGTCATATTGGTCTAAAAGTTTTGAACAAAAACCCATGGGATAATGTATTTCACTTGTCATATTTGAAAGGTCCAACATCTATAACTTTTATAAGAATAAACCCCACTAGGCGAATTCTCAAAACATGCAACGTGTCCATATCATCCCCACTAAGTGAACCACTAGATGTTCTAACTTTTCATGCAAAGTGTCCATATCATTACCCACTAAGTCCATGTCATCATCTTATTATCAATTACAAAAAAATGTCCACGTCATCCCCCATTTCTATTATGTGAAATAATTTCAAATCTTTAATCTATTAATATATAAGTTATCTACATACGGTATTTGTTTCATAACCTATTCCTCTAGAATGTAATCACATATTCTATAATGATGTTTTATCAGATCTAATCCATTAAAATAACTTGCAGTCAAATTCTTATTTATGTATCCATAGTATACAAAATACGATATAGTAATGTTACGTATATAAGAAAAAATATGTTTAAGAAAATATGTTTAAGAGAATCTTGCGGCAACGCACGTGGTATACTCCTAGTTCAACTAAAGGATCAACCAACCATCCCCAGCCTTTTCCAAAACCTCCATTCCTTTTTTTTTTTTTTTTTTTTTTGAGACACAAAAACCTCCATTCCTTGAATTATACTATTTTACATTATATTTCAATTGGCCAAAAAAAAAAAAAAAACAATCACTCACGTATGCTATAAACAAAAAAACATGCACCAAACATTTTCTAGAGCTAGAGCTAGGCCACATATATGGCAAACAGATCCTCCCGCTTTAGGATGAAGATGCTCCGCTTTCAATTTGGTGGTAGAGTGAAAAAAAAAAAGAAGTGGAACAAAATAGACACTAAGAGCGTGTTTGGCACAGCTCCACATAGCTCTAGATCTTAAAATCTAGCTCACGCTCCGAAGTTTTTTTGCAGCCAAACGATCTCGGCTCCAAGAACTCTATCGTGGATCCGCTCAGAAAAAATGGTGGAGCATGCCCAAAATCCATGGATTTCGTGGAGTGGCTCAAGGGTGCTCTACCAACTTCAAGTTTTATGGAGTTGGGAGAAATTACCCACCACGCCACTGTTAAGGGAAAATGCACTACTACAGATTGATTTTGGCGAGATGTTCGATTTTTATTTTAGTGGCGGGCATTTCAAAAACCGCCACGTAAAATAGCTGGGCTGGCGACAGCCTAGCTAGGGAAAAACGCCACGGTTAATCGATTAACCGTGGGTGGGCATTATAAAATAACCGCCATGGTTAACCCTATTAACCGTGGCGGTTATTTTACAATGCCCGCCATCAGAAATCAATTAACCGTGGCGGTTTTTATAAAAAGCCCGTCCGCGGTTAACAGCACCAGCCCACTATAGTTAGAAAAGCCCAAATGGCCTGTTAACACGTTCACGTATATATAGCCCCACAAACCCTAACTCAACTCACTCGCCACTCTCTCACCCCTCCCCTCACCGGCCGAGCACTCTTCACTCCTCACTCCTCGGCGCGCGACACATCTCCCTCCCGTCCCCCTCTTCACTCCCTCGGGCGCGCGGCGGCGGCCATGTCTCCCACGACGGCCGCGCACGGACGGGCGGCGCTGCGGGGCCGGCGGATCGCGCTGGCCCGGCCGGATCCGGTGGCGGCTCCCGGGCGAGGCGGCGTGGCTCCACGGCGGGACGGCGGCGAGCTCCAAGGCGGCGACGCGCCCGCGGCTCCAAAGCGGCCGAGGCGGCGCGCCGTCGGATCCCTCTCTCGACCGGCGCCCGCGAGGCGGATCCGGGGGCCCGGCGGTGGATCCCGCCTCCTTCCAGCGGCCTTGGCCGAGCCGCGCTGGCGGGATCCGGCGGGCCGGCGCGGGCGGGATCCGTGGCCGAGCATGGGCGGATCCGCCTCCTCCGGCCTCCTCGGTCTGGTGGCGTGCTGGCGGCAAGTGGCGGTGGCGCCGGCTGGCGGCGGAAACCCTTAACGGGCTCGGATCTAGGCCCGACGGCCCGGATCCGGGCCCGTTAGGGTTTCAAACTGATTTTCTTTTTTTATTTTTTTTATTTATTAACCGTGGCGGTTTTTTGTTAAATAACGCCACGGTTAATCGATTTTGCGCGGGCGGACATTTGCCCGCCACGGAAAATAGGTCGATTAACCGTGACCCTAATCTGGCGTGGCGGTTTTAATGTCCGCCACGGAAAAAAAAAAAAGTCCGCTACGGAAAATCATTTTTGTAGTAGTGATGCACAGTTCGATTGTTTCATTCGTGTTTCTCCCCATAGAAAAACCAATAATTATTTTCCTCATCTTTGGAGCTGAAAGATTCTACAAATATTTGCTTGATTATTAAGTGTAAGAAATCAACTACAGTGAATCACCAAATCTTGCACACATGGTGTTACAGCCAGACAGATGTTCATAAATGGCGCTTTGAGGCCTCAGGCAAGTTGTCCACCAAATCAGCCTAAGAGGGCTTCTTCAATGGGTACACTTATTTTGCTCCATATAAGCTAATCTGGGAAACCTGGGCTCCAAGGAAATGCAAGTTTTTCCTATGGCTAATGTGGCCCACAACCGTTGCTAGATAGCGGACAGGTTGGCACATCATGGCCTTCCCCATCTAGAGCACTGCCTCGACGATTAACCATCTACTCTCAGCTTGTGTCTTCGCTAGGCAGTTTTGGCATCAGTTATGGAGTTTTTTTATTTTTGGATTCCAGATGTCACACACCCCAAATGAACGGCAATAAATTCTGCTTATGGTGGCAACAAGCAAATGTTCGAATGAGTAACGGTGTGTGGGATGGTTTTAACACCTTGGTCGTTTTAGGGGCATGAACCCTTTGGAAAGTAAGGAATGATGTGGTATTTAATGGGGTCACCCCCAGAGTGGACACAACCTTTCTACTGGCACATGAGGAATCTGAACTCTGGATGCTTGTAGGTGCAAAAGATTTTAGGGTATGTTTGGATGGAGGGACTAGGGACTAGAGTCATAGGGACTAAAAATTAGTCATTAGCCCCTCCCAAGAGTCTAGTGCAATTGGGACTAATTGGGACTAAAAATTAGTCCCTAGTCTTTATGTTTGGTTATTTAGGGAGGTCCTGTTTGGTTTAGGGACTTTTTAGTGCTTGGAACTAAAAAAAGTCCCTTTTAGTCTCTCCTAAACCAAACAGGAGAGACTTTTTTGAGACTTTTTCTCTAGTAGTCCCTAAGGGTAACCACAATGGGAGGTATTAAGGGGGTAGTAAGGTGCTGGTGGTGGTAGGATACATTGTGAGCATGGCAGGAATAACTGGTAGTAGTTGTTACCAGGAGCAGCACTACTACCTGGGAGTAGGAATAAAAAATTTCTATTCTCTCTCTCAAAGTTCACGGGACCGCAGTTATGCTGCATGCACCCGTCCTAAAGGAGATGTGTTTTAATATTTTTTATTTCTTAGCCTCGCTAGTACCAGGATGAACATTGTACAGGGTGGTAGGAAGCCTACTACCGCTGCTCCTTGGCCCTACCATACTGCTACTAGTGATTTGCGCGCCCATGCGCGCGCCGTATATCCAAGCAGATTTTGCTTAGTCTCGTTGGAAAATTTAAACCGAGATGGAGTCATAATCCGGCATAAAGTTTGTTTGCTGCAGGAGACAATACCATCATGAACATAGAATTTGTTTGTTGCTTAATTCTGTCTAATAGAAAATAGTCACTTCAGTTTTTTTTAGAATAGTAGCGGCACATGAGCACTCGGATAGCAAACACCGCAAATCCGTTATAGATTAGCATACACAAGACATAGAGAAGGAAACCGATGGTTAAAGAAAATAATAGAGAAGGAAACCGATGGTTGTTCTTTCATAGTGTACTTAGGCCAGATCCCTAAGCTGGCACCGGGCTGCCTAAGAGGCTATATATATTACATAGAAGACTGCTAACTTCAGTGTCTAGACGTAAAGTAAGGAACAATAAGCAAAAGAATTAAAATGTGCATGATCGCAAGCACATGTGAAGAGAGATATCAGCGGGCATACAAATCTAAACGTGCATGATCGCCTCAACGCCGCATCTTTATAGCGAAGATGAAGAACCGATAACCTAAGCAATCGTCAACATCATTCATGGAGTCTCTTGCAACAGTAAGAGCCAGCGAAGAAAGCTTTCCCTTGTTTGTTTCAGTCCTGCCATGGTGCATGAGAACATTTTACGTGAAATGCGTAAATATAAGAGCACACAAAGTATGTAATATTAATCTTGTTACCCTTTTGTTTTTCTTTTTGTGGCGGTGTATTGTTATCATAGAGGCTTGGGGGTGGGGTCTAAACAACACATGGCAGGGGAAAGGTAGATAAATGAAGATTCAGATGTGTAGTTCAAAAATGGGAATATATGAGAAGCCTACACTCGCGCCGGTGATCCGCACAATCGGTTTCTAGCGTATGAGTGAGACATTCTCCGATTCTTCAAGTAGTCTCTCCAGAGGGTGAAATTTGGAGCCGAGCACCGGAATCACCACCCGACCCACAGGCCGAGGACCCGTCAAGAGCAATGAACGAATTGTTGTACCTAATGTTTCAAACAAAAGATATGTTGTGTCGATACTCCAAGATTGAACTCTAGCCAACATTAATCTAACAATACAGTTTTAAAACTTTGTATCCAACTATTTACACTTCCGTAACACTTATTTAGCATAAGTGGCGGTCGCTTTGCCTTTCCGCAGTATGTACCCTCTAATGGTAGGCATTCCGGATGTATCACGACTAAAATGTCGAGTTCCAAATAGGAACCCGATGCACGTGAAAGCAAAATGAAAAATGGAGCACATGAAAAGGTGAAATACTATATGTAGAGAATGTATATTGTGCAAAGAACTTTTCAATTATTCCACGCTTTTATAGAGACCTCGAGGTAACTAAGTAAAAGTAGAAGAACACAATCTTAATTTTAGGATTTTCACTAATCTGTTTTCAATAGCTACATTGTGATTCACGTCATAGAGTAATTAATACATACTCTAACATAGGCGGAGAATTATTATGTTGCTTGAGGGCAAAGACGGGCAAAATTATCGAAACCAAACCTAGCATCCTATTGGCATTACTATTAACAAAGCATATTCTTCGCTTAAAGGCAAGCGTAAGGCAAAGCAACAAAGAAATGGCATATGGTGTATAATTTAACCGCTTCACCAGAACGGCCGACCGTGGACATTTGCCCATATCAGCAGCTGTACACAAACGCTTACGCATACAGACAGAGCCACATTTGGCTCGCCGTAATTTAAGTTCTTCATGCCTATAGCCAAAGCACACAGGCCTATTAAACGCCATGGGTCCGCAAAAAACAGATCTCTAACAAGCTAGATGTCGGCAAAAGGAGGTGGAAGTCTTCCTCGGATGGTCGAGATGAGGTACCCCACCCGTCAAAAAAGATGCGGCAAAGAAGGAGATCCTAAGACAGAACATGTTCTCGCGATCGCTGGCGCATCGTTTTCACCAACTAATATGACACGGCATGAAGATGAGTTCAGATATAACACGATTTACCTTGCTCGGGCAGCCTCGTGTGGAATAGCTTTGGTGGAGCGAGACCGCTTCTTCTTGTTCGAGAGAGGCTTGAAGAGTCGTATCACCGGGTAGCAGGTAAAAGTATACAATCGCAGAGAGCGCATCGACCAAAAATAAGATAGAGTTGGTTATGGTATGCATTTTTTTTTTTTGCACATACTCGCCAATGATCTCTCAGAAGAGGAAGCATCCCGGTCTTCTTTGCGTCGATCGCTTGGATCTAAGGTAATTGTTGGAAGCCTATTCGGATGATAAAACAAACAAAGCATAGCCGAAAGCTCAAAAAGAAAGGTAGCTAATGGATCCATTAATAAGGCCTTTTGAACAAGAAAGATTTAGAAACCCGAGTATCACGAGGATCATCCATGGACAGCCTCTTCCTAGCAGAAGACTTAGCTGCGGGAATCTTTGTTCGACCTGCTTTATTCCTGTGATAGAGCAACAAAAGAGGTATGTGTGACAAACATAAACATAAGTATGGGAAAAACACACAATGGGGATTTGGTTACCCTTTCTTGAGCTTCAGAGCGTTGTGTCGCCATCATGGAGACCGGGTGGTGGGGTCTCAGTAGTGTTAGTCATCGGAAGTTAGGTAGATTGAATCTGGGGTTGGTATGTGAAAGCTAAATCAAGGAAGATGCATACATTCTGGAGCACCAGGTCATCAGTGGGAGAGGCAGTTTTTGTTTCCTCCACGCTCTCCACAGATGGAGATACCTAAAGTAGAGGAGTGATGGAGCCACTACCACCGTAAGTGGTTGGAGGAGTAGGAGCAAAATGAGGGGGATCGACTCACCGAAAAGTATCTCGGGGTAAACAATATTCATTGTCTCATCTACACACACACCATCCTTATCCTCAATAAGTATCTTGGGCCCATGTTTGGATGTCACCCTAGAAATAGCAACATATAGTTGACCATGGCTAAAAACAGTTTTTAAGTACACACCAACCCGAGAAAGTGTCCGGCCCCGGCTTTTTATTAATAGTCATTGCATAGCAAACCCTAACCGGAAATTGTCACCGTCTAGATCAAAAGGCAGCTTGACATTAGTCGAGTAAGACAAATTCTTGGTATAAGCACAACTTCACCTATATGTGTACCGGTCATTATTCGAGCATGTATAAGCATATCACCAAAATCAGTAATAATTAAACGTGTTCCATTACACGTGCCACCAGGTTGGTCTAGATTTCTTAGTAACATTATGGGGACTCCTTTCTTTAGTATAAGACGATGTGTAGGAAAATTATTACCATTCAAGGAATTTAGGAGCTCGTTGGATATAAAGCATCGTAAGAGCTATGTGCCTCTCAGTATTCTTACCCATTCTATCAAAGCTCGTGGTATTCTCTTTCCTCACCGGGTATAAGAGACACTATATGGGAATTTACGGCATCGGCAACCTCATTGGTAGGTGTTAAAATGGCTCGACTCTTAAGGTACATAGGATCGAAATATCGCGTGGCTAATTACGGATAAATAGCATCAACAATGCAAGACGTTGTATCTTTTTAAGGCATAAGCAGAATTCTCTAGGTATCTTTATCCATGTCGGCTCATCCTCGCCGTCCTTTTGAAAGGCTTCAATCTTGCCCTCTCCAACATCTAACACCCAAATACTAAAATCAGATATCTCTTTCTCGTGTTTTTATGTCTAAGTTTGGTCTCGTGAAGTCTCATGTTTTTACCGAGTGACAGATCTTAATCTGATTCCATAGCCTAGAGTTGCACATAGTAGCATTTACAATCTGTGCTCTTTGCCCACCTTCAACAACGGGAAGTATCCGTCGAAGGTCACCACCTAAAACAACGGTCTTACCACCAAAATATCATGTCTCGGGCAGCTTCGCTTTTTATAGGATAAGGCATCCCTAAAAGTTACGTCTAGAGATTCAAATGCTTGTCGATGTGTCATCAAAGCCTCATCCCAAATAATTAGTGACGTCGCCTCAATGAGTTCAGAACGCATTGAGCCACGGCCAATATCACACAAAATAGTATCATTTAGTTCACATGGTATTTTGAAACGCGAATGAGCAAAGACGTTTCCCACCAGAAGCGAAGAAAGAAGCTACACCAAGAGGCTACAAAGTGAGGATAATTTTTTTTTTCGCACGTAACCAAGTGACTATAGCATTCCAAAGAAAAGTCTTCCCAAAGGCCACCATAACCGCATACAAAGAAAAAACCTCGGCACATTATTCAACACACTATCTATGATAATTTTAAAAGCGAGAGTTGCTCTTCATTTAGTCGTATATTAGTATATTGGCTTCAAGCATTAGTTTTTCACAATCATATGAAAGCTCCTCTTCAATAAGTCTCATTACGTAAAACATATGTTGAAGGATTAGACTTCAGCGGTAATTTAATATTAATATCTCTCGCTTAGCCCCATTTACGTAAGAATAGCTGTAAGGTCGTCTATCAAATGGTCTCTAAGGTTCGTATCGGGGGTAACATACCGGGCGTTACCCATACCTTTCTAAATCTATACTTGTATATCATCGGCCATAAATTTCCAAACCTTTTCAAAAAATGAGTGCTCATCGTTTTACCTCACAAAACAACAACATGGTAACAAAAGTTTTTCTAAGCCGTAAGGATGTGGCCCATGTAGCCGCCTCGTCAAAAGCGTTGTACCACTCGATCGTTACCAAGGAGGCCACGAGCAGAAGCAGGCTGATCTAAATGTAGGGTGGAGGACGCCATCAAAAGTCCTAACATCTTCAAAGCTCGAGCTCCCCCTAACCACGAGGGGCAGCATTCTAAGGTAATATCTCTCACCACGGGATGGATGAACGTAGTACAATCCGCCTATTTTACCACCCGGTCGCCGTCTAGCCTCCCAAAATCTATGACCGAATCCCATTTCCAGCGAGAAGGAAACTTACAAGATGTCGATGTCTTCCTTCGGTATATCCTTGGTTAGCCGTAAACCACCGAGTCAACATAGTTCTCGCTGAAAAGAATTCTTTAGAAGCGACATCCGATATGTCCGCATTAGGATCATACACAACGAAATTATCATCCGGGAGATGTACACATAGTCTCTCAACAGAGGGATAGTGTCTATGGATATCAAACCCTAGGACACGCCAAGACGCATCATGGTCGCATATATATCTCTACATACTAGATATTCTTTGACCTCATTTTTGTTTTTGTCTGCTTCATCATAAGGGGCATCTTCTCCATTTTTTTATCCTGGATATGTAAACCTTGCCACGATCGGGACCCTTAGTAACATATTTGAATAGATATTTAACAAAAATTGTCTTGTTACACCACTCTACATTAATATGAGCACTGAATTTTTAAGCAAAAGCACATTGTATGGAACAACCCAACGATTATCTAGCCTTTGTGTTCCTTTTCTGAACATATCTACCATCTTTTGACCTTTTGTATATAGCAAAGCCACTCCTATCGACATGTGTTTTCGGGCTGGTATTCTTTAGGAAATTTCTTTGAACATTTGGATTGTTTCATGCATGGACAGGACTCAAAACCTCAGGGCCGCAAGGGCCGTGCATCATATGCTCAACAACAAGGCCATATGCTAGAGGATCTCTATCTGGATCGGGAATCTCTCGCACTTATAAATTTGTCAATAAGCGCCGGGAGTTGGGTGTGGTCGTATTCGAGAGAGCCGATAATGATATGCGCATGGGGATGACCTCGTTTCGAACTCGGCGGTATGAAGGGCTAAAAACAATCGAAAGGAAGAAATGAGGACATATGAACCGGGCAAAATGGAAGAGCAAAGAGAAACGGAGGAGACACCCTACCCGCACTAACAGGGCCAAAAATGTAGCCATTCCCGATATTGCTAAGAAGCTCTTCGAGTTTCATGTTGTAGACACGAACCACCATCTCAGCCCTATCGGTCGGGCTTTACGGCCGGGCTCAAAAGCTATGGCGTCCGAAATCTCTTGCCATTTGGGATTGCACGTAAATGTTACAAAGAAGTCCGGAGGACCGAACTCTCTACAAATAGCAACGACATCATGGTAGTTTTGGATCATGTAGCGGCGACCACCGGTGTGGGAAGCCGGTAATATAGTCTTCTTACCAATCTCATTTCCATCAACGCAACCTCGGCCTACGGCATCAACTATACCCCTGCATATTCTCTACACGTAACTTGCCCCGTTCTTAATGACATACCATAGCCTGTTCTCGCCGATAGACGCACGTGCATCAATTCTAGCCTTGTGTAGATAAAAACGCCATAGCACGGGAAGGGATTTGGCTTTTCTTTTCTATAGTGGAAGGCATGGGAGAAGTAATCTTGCATGGTCACTTTAGTCCGCTTGTTTTTCCCAATATCGGTAACACCTTCATATGTCACACCTATCCGAAACCGCTCCACCATAAGGAAAAAGAAGTGGATATTGTAGGGCCATAAAAAGCTGGGTGCAAATAAGAAACATCAGAATCGACCACTCTTAGCTTGTATCACTATATCTCGCTAGAATGTCTCAAGAGTAAAGTCTCCAACAACAAGCATGGCTAGCTCTTTAACAAAGGGCATTATATTGGACCGGATCCCCTTCCCCGCACCTACAATTCTAATGATAAACTCTTCATCGCCATGCTCGCCAATCGATCTCTTGCCTCACGTTGACGGTAACCAACGACAAATTAAATACCGTCAACACAACACCAAAACAACCTAGAAATAGGAATTTCAACTAACATATTCCAAAGTTTTGGTGTTTATTTGGACATGCAGGTATAAACTCATGGATGATCACTTTGGGCCAAAAAGACAAAGAAAAAGAAATAAAATCAACAAATAGAAAAAGGCCCAAGGAGCAAATGGCAAGCCCAAGCAAAAATCGCAACAAAACGTCCGAAACCAGTAGGGCCAAGTCCACCTTTACAACTTTTCGAGCAAAGGAAGCCCAGGCCCGCCGGGCGGGCCAAAGCCGCCCCTGGCGAGGGCGCGCGCACCACACCACGGTGCCGCACACCTCGGCCGAGGCGGTTCGAGCCCGGCTTCAGGGAGGCGGTTTGTTACCTTCCAAAACTGGTGAAACCAACGTGGGATGGTCGGTTTGGCGTACATGGAAGGTTTTCCTAGGTCGGTTTGGGTGTTTTTTAGCACGTAGGTCCCTCCCCTTGTGTATAAATAGACCCCTCTCTCCCTCTCATCAAGCAATACAAATTCAAAGGAGAAACCAGTCCACTTGTGCAAGAGAGTAGAATTAGATCTTCTTCTTCTTCTACTTCTTCTATTCTATCTCCCAATTCTAGAGAGTGAGAGAGGGAAAGGCTAGAAAGAAGCTTGATTCTTTCTACCTGAGTTGCCGGTTCGCCCCTCGGTGTTCCGCGGTTTCCTAGGAGGACGGAGTGCGGACTTGTCGGTACCCGCCCCTTGTACCTCAAGTTTTCTACTTACACTTTGGTAAGCGTCTTGTGATTATCTTGCAGCCTATTTAATTTCCTTCGTATATTTCTCAGTTACATTGTAGACTTGCGGGATTGGTAGATCGTTTTACGTTAGTTCTTGGTGGAGGAACTCTTTGACCGGGAACCTTGGCCAACATCAAGAATCGTGACCAATAGTGCAAACGTGGTGTTTGGACCGTGTTCACCTACCTTTGTGGCGCATCCCACGGTTGAGGGGTAGGCGGCTTGGTCGTGACAAGCCTTGTCCGTCCCTTGAAATCCCCCCCACGCTCGGGTGTGTGGCGCAGTGCTAATTGCCGGACTCTACCCATTTGGGAGCGGGCCGGTGCCCGGGTGAGTAGACAAATGGACTATAGGAATCACCGCCGAAAACTTAGCCTATAGATACCTCGCTACTCTTAGAAAACGAACCCTTGCCTTAGGTTGACATAGACCGTAAAAGCCAGCCGCGACCGCCCTTGTGTAAAATACGATACCCACGCTACCACCGGGTGAAGTGCTACAACGGTATTTCCGCGGCGCTTTGGATTTCTCTGCGGTGCGTAAGAAACACCAACAAGCATTTCTAGCGCCGCTGTTGGGATGGTTGTCGTAGTTATATATCGAGCCGAGTCAACCTACGTGGATCGGTAGTATCCTTTAAACAAAAATACCAAAAGAGTTCCCTCATTACCCATGGAGCAACCCACTATCCAAATCCTATCCGCTCCTAAGGGCGAGCTCGTAGAACCACGCCAACCGCTGAAGCCAATCACAACTTCCGAAATGAGCTCGCCTCCCGGCTTTATAGCCATGGTTCAGCCCCAGCCTTTTTGGGCTTGGAATATGAAAACCCCTATCATCACTTACGGAGTTTGAGCAGCTCTGTGGGTCGCCCGACAATTGCGTGCATGACACATGACATGTTGAGGTGGAAGTTGTTTCCGTTCTCTCTTGCGAGAGGGCGACTCAATGGTACGCCCATAACGTAGGGTTGGTAAACGGAGACTAGGAAGAACTACGGGCGCATTCCGTGTAGCGTTCTACCCGATATCCGAATCGCGGCCCCGCGACAAGAGATACTCAACTTCCGACAAATAGAGGGTGAAACCTTAGGTGCAGCCCGGGACCGGTTTACCACGCTTACACGATCCGGTCCGCACTGCCCATACCAAACCACGTGCCGTTATAGCATTTCTCGGCTAGGATTGACAGGGCGATCGCCCCTGCCGCTTGATTTAGCCACCGAGGGTCATTTTCACATAAAACCACAAATGAAGGAGAAGGTCTCCTAAACCGTATTCTTGAGAATACTCCTCCGCTAGAACCCATCCGAGTGGAACCCAAGCGTAAAACCGTAGGAAGTCTCTTCGGCAAAAGCCGAACCCGTTAAACCCTACAGAGACCCTCGCCTTGAACTGTAACACAAGGAGACCGTATGCACGGATCTCCCGCTCTTCGAGGTTGACCTTATCGATCAATTCGGGTGACACCTCGGCACGAACAATGGAAGAAACCACCCCGCCCCGGCTAGCCACCGAACAGCCCCGGATAAAACTTTCCTCCGTGAGTCTATTAAGGAGCTAACAGCTATAATGAGCACGGAATGGTTGCGAGAGGAAGGACCCTCTTTCGAAGAAATTCGGATAAGTGGCCCCTCTACACCAATCCATTGCGTATATCGTGGAAGTTTGGTGGAAGTCATGTATAACCCTACCGTGGGGATAAACATAATGTCCGAAACCTTTGCACAAGCCTGGGTCGAGGAAGCCATTAGGACCCCCACAAAGACGGACCCCGCGCATAGCACCTCGTACCACCATTGAAAGCCGTGAGGTTATACATGAACAAATCTTCCCGCACAAGGATGTCAAGTTGTCTTTGACTTTCACGTTTTTGATATCCAAGACTTCGACATCCTAATCGGGCATCCCCGAAAAGATTCTTGACCTACCAACATCCGGGATTTAGATGTCAAACTCGAAGAAAAAGTTTTCTATCCCAATTACTCGAGCTAAAAACTCGGTAATGTAACCCTTCCTTGAGTACGACACGCCCGAGGAGGTCATGGGGAGTTATGCTATATGAGAACCCGTAAATGTACCTTGAAAAAGACGCCCAATTCTTCATTGAAGAAGAGGACGATTCATTCAGGGAACTCATAGAACTTCCCAAAGAGGAAGAGCTAACTCGGCCTCCAGCTTGAGCTTAAACCCCTACCCCCAGCCTACGCTTATGTCTTCCTAAACGGCGATTCACAAGCACCGGTCATCATAAGCGATAAACTTAGTGACCGAGACTACCCAAAATCATAGCCGTCTTAGAGAAACATAGATCGGTCTTCGGTATTCCCTTCAAGATCCGAAAGGGGTAAGCCCAACACTATGCACACATCGCATACCTATTGACCCCGACAAGCACCCCCCATCATGCGAACCCCAAAGCAGCTCAATAATGCGATGCGTGAAGTCGTGAAGAAGGAAGTTCTCAAGCTTCTTCACGCCGGGATTATCTATCCCGCACCACACGCTGATTGGGTTAGCCTACCAAGTGGTCCCTAAAAAGGGAGGAATGACAAATGTTGAGAACGCTAAAAATGAACTCATTCCACAAAGACAAGTCACGGGGTGGAGAATGTGTATTGATTACGTAAAAACTTAACAAGGCAACAAAGAAAAGATCACTTCCCCCGCCCTTTATTGATGAAATGTTGGAGCGGTTAGCGAAACACTCTTTCTTCTCGCTTCCTTGACGGGTATTCGGCTACCACCGATCCCGATCCACCCCGATGACCGAGCAAGACCACGTTCACATGCCCATACGAACCTATGCCTATCGTAGAATGTCATTTGGGCCGTAATGCGCCCGCTTTTTTTTCGGCCGTGCATGATGTCTATCTTCTTAGACATGATCGAAGAAATCATGGAGGTCTTCATGGACGATTTCTCCGCCTATGGTAAGACCTTCGAAAGTCGTCAAGAACCTAGACCGGTCTTGCAGCGATGCCAAGAAAAGGACCTCGTACTTAATCGAAAAGTGCCACTTTATGGTCCGAGAAGGCATCGTTTTGGGCACCTCGTGTCCGAGAGGGGATAGAGGTAGACAAAGCTAAGATAGAAGTTATCGAAAAAGCTACCACCCCCAGTGAACGCCAAAGGTATCCGTAGTTTCCTAGGCCACGCAGGTTTTATAGAAGATTCATAAAAGATTTTTCGCAAATCGCTAGACCTCTTACGCCCCTCGCTAGCCAAGGATGTACCCTTTGACTTCACGCGATGAGTGCTTGCACGCCAAAACCCTAAAGAAAGCACTCATCTCGGCTCCGATCATCCAACCCCCGGATTGGTCGCTGCCATTTGAAATCATGTGCGATGCTAGCGACTACGCCGTTGGTGCGTCCTAGGCCAAACCAAGGACAAAAAGCAAAGATGCCATCGCATATGCTAGCAAGACTCCGACAGAGCCCAAATTTTAATTACGCCACGACGTAAAAAGAGCTCCCGGCAAGAGTCTTTGCTATCGAGAAGTTTCGATCCTACTTAGTGGGCGCAAAAATAATCGCTTATACGCACCATGCCGCCCTTAAGTGCCTTCTCACCAAAAAGGATGCGAAACCTCGCCCGATCCGCCGGATTCTTCTACTCCAAGAATTTGATATAGAAATAAAAGATAAAAAGGGAGTAGAAAATACAGTTGCGGATCATTTGTCACGTATGCGGTAACTAACATGCAGAACCACCAATTAACGACTACCGCGCGACGACATGCTACTCAAGGTGTCGCACTTCAACCCATGGTACGCAAACATTGTGAATTACATGGTTGCGGGATACGTACCACCCGGGAGAACAAAGCGAAGCTCCAAATGGAGAGCAAAGGCACCTATGGGATGACCCATATCCGCATTGTGGTGTGCGCGGATGACTTGCCGAGAAGATGCGTACCCATGGAGGAAGGAATGCGAGATCATCGAGAAATGTCATGCATCTCCCTACGCCGACATCTAGGAGTATTTCGCACACAAGCCAAAATTTGGCAAAGGCGGATTCTTCGGCGACAATGTACGACGACACGAAAGAATTCATCGAAGATGCTACAACCGCCGAGTAAGACAAGGAACATCACAGCTTCAGGATGCAATGCCCCTACACTATAACCTTCAAATAGAAATATTTGATGTGTGGGGCATTGACTACATGGGGCCATTCCAGAGGTCCCATGATTGTGAGTATATCCCGTGGCGGTGGACTACGTGGTCGAAGTGGGTAGAGGCACTACCATGCGTAGCCGCCGATGGCAAGCATGCACGCAAGATGTTCCATGAAATCATCTTCCCCGCTTCGTGATGCCACGCATGGTGATCGCTGACGGAGGATCGCATTTCAAGGATAAATCCTTCAAGACATTCTTGAAAGAGCTTGGCACCCAAAGACAATATTCCCACCCCTTATCATCCAGAAACCAAATGGGCAAGCGAAACCTCCAATAAACAAATCAAGAACATCCCGCGAAGACGGTCAACGAGATGGGGAAAGGTCGGAAGAATAAGCTACCCGATGCCTCCGGGCATATCGGACAAAGATACAAAGCCCCCATCGGCATGTCACCTTACCAAATGGGTCTATGGCAAAACCCTCGGCATTTACCGGTTGAGCCGAACACCGAGCTCATTGGGCCATCAAGAAGTGGAATATGGACGCCGACTCGCCGGAAGAAGAACCGTCAGACAAATCTCTCGAACTAGAAGAATGGCGAGAGAAGGCGTACCACGCTGCAAAGCTCTACAAAGAGCGCACAAAAGATGGCATGATCAGCAAGATCAAACTCAAAGAATTCACCACGGAGACAAAGTACTCCTATTCAATTCCCGTGAAATTATTCGGGCGAAGGGAAGCCGAGAAGCAAATGGAAAGGACCGCATAATCCGTCATCAACACATCGCCACATGGCGCAATCACAATTCAAGATGACGCAGTGAGATACAAAAGGTAAACGGTCAACGCCTTAAGCTTTTCTTCGAGCCAAGACGATCTTAACCAAGAGCTCGATAGAATAGATTTATGCTTTGAGAATTAATTTGTATGATCAGCATATAAAAAATAAAATAAAATAATAATAAAAATGTATTTTTATAATTAAAATTATCACAATTAAAAAAATAATATATATATATATATAATAATAGTAAAACATAAAAAGTTATCTATATATTTTTTTTACTTTGTTTCAAATTAAGTATTTGCCTTTATATTTTCTTTTTTATTCTATTAAATTTATGCTGGTCATTTGCTACACAAAAAGAATATTTACTTTCTAAATTAAATCAAAGCATAAACTATTTTCAAAATTCAAATTTGAAGATCAATTAGAGATCGGTAAGAAAGGAAATGATTCTCGCTGGCAAGAAACCCCCGATTCAAAAACTTTTCGTGAAAAGGAAACGAATATGGACTAAAGCTTCGACCGTGGGGGACACTGGTGGTGCGCTACAAGACCACCGTGCGCCCGCACCTGGCGGCCCGTTCGGGCCGGATTTCACCCATCACCTTCCTCTTTCTCATAACCTCGCAATGGTGAGGTAGCGCCCGCGAGATTTTAACCCCGCCAAAACAGAGAGGAGTGTTTGCCCTATAAAATCCACCCTCCTCCTCTCCATTCTTCACACCTCTCCTTCTTGCTCTTCTCCTCCTCTCAAATCCTCTTCTTCTAAGCCAAGAAAAGCTGCAATGGCGTGCCATGCCCTCACCCTTTACAATTCTTCTCGCTCTCTTTGCTCTCTCAATGAGGAAGACTTTACTTTCTCAAGCAACGAGGTAGAGCCATCCTCTGTCGCCCCTCTTGCCGCGCTCCCTCCCCCACACCACGCTTTTAGTGGAGGGAGCAGCTATGTGTCCACGGGCAGATCCGCGTGACACGCAGAGCATCCTCTGCGCCCACCTCGTCCCAACGGTGGGCACCCCGGGCATTAAGAGGAAGGAGCCCGGCAGTCTGCCCGTACTACATCAACCGGGACATCTTCCTTCCACGCCTCCGACTACACCTACCCGCATACACCGTTGTCGGTGTCGACATGCCCACAGGAGGCGTGGGAAGGGGCTTATGAAGAAGCCAACTCCCACTCCAGCAACATCTCCAAGCGCTCCACTTCGTATCCCTCGAGCGAATCCTAGAAAGGCCCCGAATATAGTGGAGAGTCGCTCGAGTAGCGAGGGCCCTTTAAGGGTACCCCGTGCTACACCTAGGAAGGCTCCTAATGTTCTTGAGAGCCGCTCCGAGGGTACTCCATCTCTGAACACAGCCGGGAGTAGCACGGTTCCTAAGGTCCCTTCACTAGCAACCTTAAACGCTAGAGTCAACTCTTTAAACAAAGCTAGTGAAAACCTTAACCGCAGAGGTAGAAGGGCAGATTTAGAGAACGCAGATATTAGGAAGGAACTAGACTCTTTCGCCCTGAGCTTCAAAACTAAGCTAGCTAGGGTCGCTAGGGTCGCTAATGCGTAGCGCCTGCGGAGCCATCTTAAGGAGCTCTACCTCTTTATCAATAATTTATGCGCAAAGTTTTAATTTTCGCAGATTTCCCTTCCTATCATTTTGTAATTCCTTCAAGTGTGCGCCCCAATTTGAATTCAATAAAGTTTTATTATTATATTGTCTATGTCTCCACTTGTTTTTGTCCTTGTGCAAAAAGAAAATAAAAATAGGTACAAAAACAAGTGTGGGGAGGTTCGCAAGTCAAAGGTACGCAATTTATTAAGATTAAATTTTGACTTGTGATCTATCTTTAAGTGCTAAAAACCTGAACCAAGTTAGCAAAACTCCATCTCTATATCTACCAATTGATACATGGCATGCATACATTTTATTCCTCGCCGAGAATACCAAGCTTACGTTAAAACAACTACTCATCCCGAAAAAACCTCGATTCATGTGGGTTGCATATGCTCTATCTAGTCTAAGTTGTTGCCAAATATGATATGGTACAAATGGATTTGCTATGACTTCGTCCCGTAAGAGAAACTCAACATCCGGGAATCTATTCTTTGAAAAAGAGAAATGTCTTGGGCTATGCTAAACAAAAAAAAAAAAATGAGATGAAAAATGGACAAGTGTCCGAGGGCTGAGTAGAGCCCACATCTCTAAAAAAAAAAAAAAAGAAGAAGAAATGAGATGAAAAATGGGCAAGTGTCCAAGGGCGAGTAAAGCCCACATCTCTAAAAAAAAAAAAGAGAAAAAAAAAGAGAGAAATAAAAAAAAGACAAAAAGTCTAGGGCCAGTAGAGCCCCACCTCTCCAAAAAAAAAAAAAATTATAGCAATAAAGCCCATGCTTTCTCGAAAAATAAAATTTTATCTAAATAAAACCCCGATAAAAAGTTGATCAAAAAGGATGAATGATAAGCACCTACATATAACCATTCTATCTCGGCAACCACCCAAGGCTTGGAGAAAAGCTAGAAAGCCCCATTACGATGAAAGGTAATAAAGGGTGGGAAAATGCTCACAAGGCGTGTAAGGCTTGAATAACATGTATGCAAGCTTACATCTTGGAGATTGAACCACTTTAGTCCTCGCGCCTTCACTCGAGGACGAGTAAAGGGCTAAGTGTGGGGAGTTTGTTGACGGTAACCAACGACAAATTAAATACCGTCCAACACAACACCAAAACAACCTAGAAATAGGAATTTCAACTAACATATTCCAAAGTTTTGGTGTTTATTTGGACTTGCGTACAAACTCATGGATGATCACTTTGGGCCAAAAAGACAAAGAAAAAGAAATAAAATCAACAAATAGAAAAAGGCCCAAGGAGCAAATGGCAAGCCCAAGCGTAAAATCGCAACAAAACGTCCGAAACCGCAAAGCCGGGCCAAGTCCACCTTACAACTTTTCGAGCAAGGAAGCCCGGCCGCCGGGGTTCGCGGCCGCCGGCCCCCCTAGGTGCACGCCACACCACAGTGCGGCCGCACCTCGCCGAGGCGGTTCGAGCCCAAATTCGGGGAGGCGGTTTGTTACCTTCCAAAACGGTAAAACCAACGTGGGATGGTCGGTTTGGCGTACATGGAAGGTTTTCCTAGGTCGGTTTGGGTGTTTTTTAGCACTTAGGTCCCTCCCCCTTTTGTATAAATAGACCCCCTCTCTCCCTCTCATCAAGCAATACAAATTCAAAGGAGAAACCAGTCCACTTGTGCAAGAGAGTAGAATTAGATCTTCTTCTTCTTCTACTTCTTCTATTCTATCTCCCAATTCTAGAGAGTGAGAGAGGGAAAGGCTAGAAAGAAGCTTGATTCTTTCTACCCTGAGTTGCCGGTTCGCCCCTCGGTGTTCCGCGGTTCCTAGGAGGACGGAGTGCCGACTTGTCGGTACCACTTGCCCGCTTGTACCTCGCAAGCTACTTACACTTTGGTAAGCGCCTTGTGATTATCTTGCAGCTATTTAATTTCCTTCGTATATTTCTCGTATTTGTAGACTTGCGGGATTGGTAGATCGCTTTTACGTTAGTTCTTGGTGGAGGAACTCTTTGACCGGGAACCTTGGCCAACATCAAGAATCGTGACCAATAGTGCAAACGTGGTGTTTGGACCAGCGTTCACCTACCTTTTGTGGCACATCCCACGGTTGAGGGGGTAGGCGGCTTGGTCGTGACAAGCCTTGTCCGTCCCTTGAAATCCCCCCGCTCGGGTGTGGCGCAGTTGCTAATTGCCGGACTCTACCCATTTGGGAGCGGGCCGGTGCCCGGCGAGTAGACAAATGCACTATAGGAACCACCGCCGGAAAAACTTAGCCTATAGATACCTCGCTACTCTTAGAAAACGAACCCTTGCCTTAGGTTGACATAGACCGTAGTGCCACCAAGGCCGACCGCCCTTGTGTAAAATACGATACCCGCTACCACCGGGTGAAGTGCTACAACGGTATTTCCGCGCGCTTGCGGATTTCTCTCGTGCGTAAGAAACACCAATACCGCCTAAAGCTCGTACCAAATGGATTGTGGTCATCAAGCATAGCAAGGAGCTGGGCAACAATCTGCGGATCTAAAGGTTCAGAGGGTCTCATCATCGCTATGTAAGGCACGGAGTCTATTTGTCACCTCATTGGTAGTATCATATATATAAAGTCAGATAAATTTTGGAGGCTCACCACCGAAGCAAAAGATCCCATCCGTGGTGAACCTAACCGGATATTTTTAACACCGGAGGACCACGGCCATCATTCATCGATCTATCTATATGGGCTCCCATGGAAGTGAAGGAAAAGAGGCAATTATATTGTCGGATTTGTTTCATAAAGCGCTTACACCTAGCATCGCCATCAAATCTTGTAAGAGAATATAGGATAGCGGGTCTCTCGTCTATATGGTGGTATGAGCACCTTGCCTCCTTTACAACATTTGTCAGTAAATGATTTTACCCGCTCTCTCACTGAATCGGATACAACCCTTTTCTTGGAACCAAAAAGATGGCACCACAAAGGTTTTACACTCATAGTCGGGACCTCCATAATAAGAGCGCCACGTGCGTAGCTGAATAAGACGAGATACGAGAGACAACCCAACAAGCAAGGACAAACAACAATCAATTAGAGTCACTATACTCGACCGCATAGCTAAAACTTAACAGTGCAAACAACTAAAACACACAAAAGACAGGGGCACACAAACCTTTAAGAGCATCGAGGTATTCCTGTGTGAAATGTCCACGACCTAATGTCTCACCAAGCATAGAAGAGCATCCTAACAGAGAAAAGTATACAAAGAAAAGCAACATCATTCAAGCTGGATAGTTCTAATCCAAACATGGAAGGATAGCTATACAAGCAATCGCACCTTTTTAACCATTTTGCGCCGATCTAGGTAGCGCCTTCGCTTGCGCGACATTCAAAAGGCGTAAAGTTTTCTAGGTGAATAGTAGGCACCTTCATCTAGTTGAGAATTGAAAATAAACATATAAAGAATTTGAAGAACAATGCTAAAAGTGTAGTAAACGCGACATGGACGGAGTAAACAAAGGAGATTTACTTTGTCGCCTCCGACCGGCCGATGGTGCTTCATGAAGTGGACATTACGTAGCAGCCTTTATATTCCAAAGAAGCAAACATCAGACAATGCTTTGGTTTAGGGTTTAGGGTTTAGTTGAGAATTGAAAATAAACATATAAAGAATTTGAAGAACAATGCTAAAAGTGTAGTAAACGCGACATGGACGGAGTAAACAAAGGAGATTTACTTTGTCGCCCGACCGGCCGATGGTGCCGATGAAGTGGACATTACGTAGCAGCCTTTATATTCCAAAGAAGCAAACATCGTGGAGACAAGATATAAAAAAAGTGCGACAACCCAATGCGGCGCTAACCAAAGATGAGCTTGGAGTTCTAGGGTCCCAAAGGCGGCGCTTTGACTCCCAATGTGGCGCTTTTGTTATCCCGAACACACGATATGAAATAAGACAAAGTAAAAAGAAAAGGGAAAAAGAACCCAAAAGTAGAGCAGATTAAAATGTCGCACATCTTTCAAATAGCGCTAATCGGTTGAACCCGATGTAAGTATAATAGATCCGACAATGAGGCGCCACAACACGCACCTCAACGCAGAGCAAATACGAAGCCGGGCAGCCAAGCACCCCAGCACTCCGCCGTCGGCCGCCTAGATCCGCCCGGCGCCGAGATCCGCCGCCCTCCTCCGATTGGCACCGCACAGTTCGGACTCGAGCGCACACGGCAAGAGGCAAACCACGCCCAGTAGAGCAAGATGGGAGGGAGCAACGGCAAGGGGGCACAAACGGATCGCACCTCGAGGAGGAAGACGGCAAACGGAGAAAGAGCAGAGACCTCGCTTGGTGCTGGACCTTTTTGACATCCAACCGCTCACCGGTCACACTAGAGTCTTAGGCGGGCCCGTAAATAAGATAGAGTTTCTCAGACTTGCCTTTGCGGGCCCGGACCGACCGACGACCCAGCGTTCGACAACGCAACGCACGACGGCATGGTCAAGTCGGAACCACGCGGCGACGGCAAATGATGCACAGCGAGGCCGCAGCCGGGCCCCGCGGGCGTGCAGCCAACAACCGGACGACAACGACACAAAGCCAACCAATCGACGCGCACAAGCTGGCGCGCCGCGCGATGCCCTCGCCTGCCCCCCTCCCCCGCTCGATGACGGGCCCGCCGACCGCGCTTTGCATGCGATTCGGGGCGGCGCCGGACGACCGATGCCGCACACGCCGGACTGCAGCTCGATCCAGCCCGCCCGTACGACGCCGTGAAAGGCCGCCGCCGATGCCATCGCGACCTGACGCGGAGGCTCTGGCCGTCCCGATGTGGAGGCGCTGAGCGCCGAGCCCCGGGGCTCTCATAAGAAGAATCTGGCCGGGTGCACATTGCGGCTGCTCTAAAAGACTCTCTTAGAGGGACTTTTTTATTAGTCCCTAGGACTAAAAAAAGTTTAGTCCCTAGCAACCAAACAGACCTAAATGGGACTAAAAAATTAGTCCCTAGTCTGTAGTGTCATGGGAACCAAACAGACCCTTAGTACCGTGATCGCTACTAGGACCTTTGTACTATAGTTGGAGTTGATCCAGATGGTCGTAACTTATATGTTTGTGTTTTTGGCGCCAATGTAAGATGTAATTTTTTAGCCCGGTGATCACAGGCTAGTGATGTATGCGCGCGTGTGTGGGTGCATGTACGCTATTTATGTCTTTTTTTTGTCTAACTCTCATCTTAATGCAATTAATGATATACAGTCCTGATAATACACATCAGCTTGCTGCTGCAGGAACACTTGCAGATATACTTTGCAACCGTATATGTGCATGCATGGACAGTTGGCACTTGGCAACCGTATTATCTTGTAAAGTTTTTGAATTTTAAAGAGAAAGAGAACTAAACAGGGCCCATTTCTCGGGAAAAAACTTGCGTGAACCCAGGGCTCACGCGCCCCTGGGTGCACCCTCCCTGGATTGATGCCACGTGCTCCTGTTACGGATCAGACGGCCACCAGCGATGGCATTTTTTTTGCCAGCCGGCTCGTTGTTTTGCCCTCCACGCGGCTCGCCAGGACGGCTCACCTCTCGTCTCCTCGTTGTTCACTCATCGCGGGCTCCGCCTCCATGCGCGCGAGAGAGCGAGCGAGGTGGGAGTGTCCGTATTGGGGGCGGCGACAAGTCTGTGAGGGTTTCGCGGAGGAGCTGGAGGCCGGGGAGATGGTGGTCATGCGTTGGGATCCACAGCGTCGGCGGGGACAACCAGATGCTATTCGACGGCGCCGTCGACCGCACCGAGGCATAGCGGTTCCTACGAGCGGTAGACGACCTCCTTCGCCGCCTGCCGCCGTGCAGGTCGCCATGGCGCGGCCGCGCGCGCGCGGCTCAAAGACGAGTTCTGTCACGTGCTGTCGGCGTGTGCGCTCGACCTCGAGGTCGAGGAACTCGCGCGTCTCAGCTCGCTTTTGATGTCCAGCAACAGGAGGAACTCCGATGCCACCGAGGCGGCGGCCGCGGTGGACAACGACGACAACAGCTCTGTGTTGTCGTCCTCCATCGGCAGGCGTAGCATCTACCACTCCCTGCTGAGCATCCGCGAGAATGACCTTTTCCCCACGGACGCGATCTCCGACCTCCGCGCCATCGTCTTCCGCATGGCCGACGTGGGCTACGGCGGCACGTGCGTCTAGGTGTATGCCTCCGTCCGCAAGCCGACCGTCGACACACTCGGGCGTCCTGGCGAGCCGTGCGGAAGGCAAATACAACGAGTCGGCTGGGGAAAAATATTGCCATAGTTGGAGGCCGTCTGATCCGTAGCAGGAGCACGTGGCACCAATCCAGGAGTGGGGCGCACCCAGAGGCGTGTAAGCCCTGGGTCCACGCAAGTTTTTCCATTTCTCGTACATGTAGTATTCCGCTTTCCACTCTACCATTTCCCCGAGCTTCTACTTCCCTATTTCAAATTAAAATTAATCGTTCTATCTTTTTTATACATAGATATAACATATATATCTAGACAGACAACCAAAGATATGTATGGTCTCTGCTCAGAGCACACATTATATTGCAAGTACTGCAAGTGGCTAACTAGCAAAGCTGTGCTATATATGTCCCTCTTCTCCTAGCCCAGGGCTCCTAGCTACCTCTAACGAAAGGGAAAGAGGCAGCTAGCCGGCCGGCCGGCCGGAGGCGACATGGCCCGCGGCGAGGTGTCCATGTGCACGCCGGCGTTCGCGTCACGGGTGTTGCAGAGCCGGTGGTTGGTGGTGTACGCGTCCAGCATCGTGATGGCGGTGTCCGGATCCGGTTACATCTTCGCGCTCTACTCCAAGGTGCTCCGCTCCAAGCTGGGCTACAACCAGGAGACGCTCAACAAGCTCTCCTTCTTCAAGGACCTGGGCGGCAACGTGGGCATCATCTCGGGGCTGGTGCAGCAGGTGGCCCCGACGTGGGTGGTGCTGCTCATCGGCGCCGGCATGAACCTGGTGGGCTACCTCATGATCTACCTGGCGCTCACGGGGCGCACGGCGCAGCCGCCCGTCTGGCTCATGTGCTTCTACATCTGCTTGGGCGCCAACGCGCTCACCTTCTCCAACACGGGTGCGCTCGTCGTCTGCGTCAACAACTTCCCGGAGAGTCGGGGCATCGTCATCGGCCTGCTCAAGGCCTTGGTGGGGCTCAGCGGCGCCATCTACACGCAGCTCTACCTCGCCACCTATGGCGACGACGCCGCGCCGCTCGTCCTCCCGTCGCCTGGCTCCCCGCCGCCTTGGACATCTTCACCGCTCTACACCATCCGCGTCCTGCCGTACCACAACGCCGGGCGGGAAGCCCTACAACACGCCTTCTACCACTTGCTCTACCTCTCGCTCGCCCTCGCCGCCTACCTCCTCGTCATGATTGTGGTGGAGAAGCAGGTGCACTTCTCCCACGCCGCGTGCGTTGTCACCACCACGGCGCTGCTCATCATCCTCTTCAGCCCCGTCGGCGTCGTCGTCGGGGAGGAGTACAAGGCCGTCTCCCAGCTCGAGGAGTCACTGCAGAATCCCCCGCCATCGCTGTCCAAGAACCAAAGGCTGACCGTGGTCCCTTATGCGGCGGCATGTTCAAACCGCCGGGCGCCGGGAGGACTACTCCATCATGCAGGCGCTGGTCAGCGTGGAGATGCTGCTGCTGTTCGTCATCTCCGTGTTCGCATCGGGGCGCACGCGACGGCCATCGACAACATGGCGCAGATCGGCCAGTCGCTGGGCTACCCGCCAAGAGCATCAACACCTTCGTCTCGCTCATCACCATGCGGAACTACGCCCGGCGTGGCGCCGGCTACATCTCAAGTTCCTCCTCGCCAAGTACAGGATGCCGCGGCGCTGGTGCTCACCGTGGTGCTCCTCGCCTCCTGCGATCGGCCACCTCTTCATCGCCGGGCGTGTCGCAGTCCCCGTCCCCGCGCGCGCCGTCGGTGATCATCGGCTTCGCTTTGGCGCGCAGTGGCCGCTGCTGTTGGGTTTAGTCCCACATCGTAATCGATGGAGGGGAGCACAACATATAGGATGGGGCAGTTCTCACCTATCGCTAGTCTTTTTGGGTTGAGTTAGGCCCAAGCCTTTATATGTGTTGCTCCGTTGGACCTGGGTGCTAGGCCCGTTTTGCTTGTGATACAACGAGCTGGGCCGTTTTCCGCTGCCCCCTTATAACAAGTGGTATCCGAGCCGAAGGTCGTGAAAACCTGTGAAAACATCTCCGGGTCACATGTTGACGGGGAGCCCGTGTCTCTAAAGGGTCACGAAAAAAAGCCTTGTGACTGGAGAATTAAAACTCGGGCCTGTAAAAATCTTCTGTGAGATCACATGGGTTGTCATGTGATGGAAGAGTTGGGTCCGATGTATGACGGGGGAGATTGTTGGGTTTAGTCCCACATCGGTAATCGATGGAGGGGGAGCACAACATATAGGATGGGGCAGTTCTCACCCTATCGCTAGTCTTTTGGGTTGAGTTAGGCCCAAGCCTTTATATGTGTTGCTCCGTTGGACCTGGGTGCTAGGCCCGTTTTGCTTGTGATACAACGAGTCAGGCCGTTTTCAGCGCGCCCTTATAACAGCCGCGTTCGCCATCATCTCCGAGGTGTTCGGGCTCAATTACTACTCGCCGCTCTTCAACTTTGGCTCGCGGCCAGCCCCGCCGGGCGCCTACGTGCTCGACGTCATCATCACCGCCGCATGTACGACGCCGAGGCCAACAAGCAGCACGGCGGCATGGCGCCGTGGGCGACAAGATCTACAAGGGGGTGGTGTGCTTCAAGCGCCCCTTCCTCATCATCACGGGCGCCACGTTCGCCGGCGCGCCAGTCGCTGGTGCTGGTCCGAGGACACGGAACTTCTGGGGGGGGACATCTACGCCAAGTTCAAGCAGGTGGCACTGCCGGCGGCCTCCGAGTCGTCTGAGGGAACGACCAAGAGCAAGAAAGAGGTGGTCAACCAGGACTCGTACCACCTTCATTAGATTGAAGCAAGATAATTTGGAGACAAATGAGGGGATATAAACAGCTAGCATGCGCGTAGCGTAAGCAATGTTCCACTTCCACCACTGTTTTGCTAACCTGCTAGTGTCTCCATGCACTTCCTGCCGAGCGTGTGACGCCCCCTTGACACACTGCTGCATGGGTTTCGAGACCGGGACTTCCATTCCTCTTTTCAGTTGGTGTCTCCTGAGTATCGGTGTCGGTGTTTTGAGAACAGGGGTATCCCAAGCACCGGCAATAATTTATAGGTTGTGCGCTCCCCGCCTAATGGTGTGTGCGAGCTGGGAGACGAAGAGTTTATCTTGGTTCAGGCCATGGGGCCCTACGTCCAAAGCCGGTGGTGTCCTTTCGTGTTACCTCGCACCAATTGTGCACAAGAACCAAAGCGATTACAAGTGATTTCGGGAATGAAGAAGAACTTCAATCCTGGGGTGAGATGGCTAAGTGTGAAAACCTAAAAAAGGGGAGATAATGTATACAATACGTGTCGTGTACAAATGCTAAGGTGTCTACCGTCCCTGGCCATAAGCGCACCAAGCCTGAGCCCGAGCCTCGAGTCCCCCGGAGGGGATGCCCCGTGTGGACGCCAAGTGTCTTGGTGTCTCCCCGCATCCGTGTCCGTCGCCCGGAAGGGGGTATAGCCCGAGGGTCCGAGGGGATCCTCCGATCCCATCACGATTCTTGGCTTGCCGGGCCGCGTTGTGGTGTGGTGTCGATATCCCGAGGGTCCTTAGACCCGTGTCGAAGAGTTGAAGCTGCAAGCAAATGAAATAGTGAAGTGGTGTTTCCTCGCGCGGGTGATGCGTGTGTGGTAATCGCTCCCCTCAAGTCCCATCAACGAGGGGTGCGAGGAGATAACGGGGGCGCTTGGATCGTCGGGGCAATCGATTGCTCGTCACCACATCGTGGGAAACAGGGACATTAAATGCGGCTGTTCCCCACTACCTGGTTGGGCTTCCCAAGGTGCGCCCGAGGTCGTTCACCCAGAGAAAGAGGGAAGAGCCATGGTCTGGACTCTTTTACCCTCGGGCGAGGCGGAGACGTTTCGCCCGAGAGCCACGGTCCTCGGGCGAGGCAGGAACTGCCCTTCGGGGAGCCCACGTCCTCGGGCGAGGCGGAACTTGGCCCCCTGAGGGTCCCGACCCTTCGGGTTAGGAGCAGGTTTCGGCGAGAGCGGGCCGTATAGGCTGATATTGTGTGGGCCGATTTGGTCTATAAACCAACGGACTGTAACAAGCCTCGTTATGTAGTTTGTTTTTTCTAGTCTTCCTTCTCCATACTAATGTTGGTCCCAACGGCTCTCTTTAATTTTTATAACTCCTCGAGTCTCACCACGGGCCCTTCCGGCCCGGCTAGGGGGTTGTTTTGGCAAGTTGGGCCTTTAATTGGGCCAAAAGGATGTCCCGCATTAAGTCCTTCTTCGTCAATTTGTTGGCCGTGGCCGCCCTTCGCCCTTCCGGCTATCTCCTAGCCCATGATACGTCGTGGGTCTTTACGTCCGGTGTTGTCTTCCCTCCGGACCATCTTTTTGGGCCCTTGGGCCGGTGTTATCTGCCTTGGGCCTATTTTATTCGTGGGCTGATTATTTTCATCCCCGACAAGAGCCCCCGAGCCCCTCGAGGGAGTAAAATGACTCATTCGGGGTTGGCGGTTGCGTCTTGGCTTTGGTCTACTTTTGGTCTCGGGATGGGTGCGCTACAGCGCACCAAGGTGTAGCCCCCGAGGCCTCTGAGGAATGCCTAAATTCCTCGGAGGGCTTTTCTTACGCTACCGGTAAGATCCGAACTACCCATTAAATTGCGCAAAAATGTGCGAGGGATGTCCGAGGTGCGAGGGCAGTCCGGCCTCCCCGCGCTTGTGTGCAAGGTCGTTCTGCACTTCCCCGCTTTTACTTACGCTTCCTCCGTCGCCTCTTTGCCGGAAGGGGGAGGAGGGGGGAGTAGTGCCATACTACCCCTGTAGTCGAAAGCATGGCATACCCCATTGAGCGCTGTAACAGAAATCTATAAGCGAGTACCCGCCCCCGCCAGAGCGGGGGTCGGCTGTGGTGGTCTAGGACGCACTCCATGGGAACTCGGGCCCCTTAGCGGATCCCGGTCCCGACGGTGTCGGATCCCGAGGGCCGCCAGGCCTCCCACGGATGGGACATCTCTATAAGTGGTTACCGTAGTCTTAGATACGTCAGAAATCCCGAGCTCCCGAGAGCTCGGAGGCTCGCCGGGTTGTGCATTTCCCTTTGGTCCCCGGCTCGGTTGTCCCGACACACAACCGTAGAAACCCAGGGGGCCCAACTTTAGATCCTCTAGACCATACGTTGGGCACATGGCCCGGCATTCCCTCCGGGGTTACGTATTAAGGTGATGTTTCGTTTCCGCCTCGAGGGCTCGAAGCGCCCCCGGGCATTTTCGTTTTTGGTAACGAATCGACGCGCTTTGCCCTGGGGTCGGGCGCTTTTGGTTGTGTCCGGCGCACCTTTTCACGCGTTGGCTTGTACGCGGAGATGCTTGTTTTACCTTAGATGGGACGGCACCCGTGGCATTCGCGCAGAGGCGATCGCCATCGTTTTAACCGCTTGGGCCCACCGACGCCCGGGGTCGCCGCCGGTCCGACCGCTACATGCCCCCATTCGTGCGGTAGGGTTATCCAAATTGCCGCCGCTTTCCTCCCCTATATATTTAGGAGTCGTCTTAGCATTGCATTGTACGGATCCCATTCTTCTTCCCCCGCATAGAACTCGTCTCAACACTTTCTCTTTATTCCTGTAACATAGAGAGAAGAGGGCGTGGACAGAGCGAGAGAAAGAGATTTTAGTCGGTTGTACTTACTCGTGTCCTTCGCTGCGGAAGAAGATTATGGCGTCGCAGGAGGGGGAAGCCGCTCTTCCTCTTGACCCGCCGTGGCCGCGGTCATCTGTGACGGAGGTGAAGCCGCAGAGATTGGTGGAAGAGGGTCTCTTGCGCCGCCGCTTTGATGACTTACGGCCGTGAGTGGCCGGTGCCCGACGTGACTCATGAAGAACCGCAACCGCCGCCTCGGGTATGTCGTCCACCGATGGATCACCATAGGCGGGGCTTTGGCGCGTGGGGTGAGTCGGCTTTATGCGAGCCATCCCATATTACTATGGTGTTGAACTTCATCATATTGTCCCTAACTCGATTGCCCAGACATCGATTTTTGTTACTCTTTGTGAAGGATTCCTAGGAATCGAACCTCACTGGGAGTTATGGAGGTGGTTCTTCAAGGCGGAGTTGAATACCCCGAGCACCGGAAGCCCGGCTCGCCGAGGCGAAGCGGTGCGGGTTGGATCTTGCATCATTCAGCCGTACTTTTCGATAAAACAGAGGAAGAGTCGGGGCGGATGAATACATCCCTTCCCGCTTGCTGGCTCAAACAAGGGATGGCATTGGCGGGAGGAGTGGTTTTATCTCCTAAACGATGGAGATGAGCTCCCGGTTTATACCGGGGTGTGATTAAGGTGAAGCCGGACCGCTGGCATGACGGCCCTCCACGATCCGCCCAACGCCATCTGGACGGTCTTCGGTCGACGATTCTCATTCTCCGTGAAAAGGGGGTTGATGCGGCGGCGGTTGTAGCTGCCTTCTCTCGTCGTCGGGTGTTGCCCCTAATGGCTCGTCCCCTTTGCCTTTGGCAAATGACTGAAGAGGTGGACCTCACCGGTACTCGGATGTCGTTCGATGATCTCTCCGGGGATGCTCTGATGCGCCGTGTTTGCGTGTTTACGGGGATAAGACTCGAGGTGGTTCCCAAGATTGCAATTCGCCCGGCCGCGGGGTATATTTCATTGGTAAGATCTGATCCCTTTCCTTTCCCTGCTTTTATCATTCTTCTCTCCCTATTGTGGTCCTTTTTTTTTTGATTTTCCCCTCCCTGTACAGGGGGAATTGGTACACAAGGATTCGCCCCCTCCTGTGCCCGAAGATCGGGCCCGTAGGGATGCTAATCATGCCAGGAACGAGCGCGAGCGGTTGAGGAAAGCTCGGGCGAATGAGAAGAAAGCCCAGAGGGTCGCTTTGAACCACCGACGCCGCGGCGGCGAAAATGTGGTGAGTCGACCGAGTCTTCGGGCGATCGATTCGCCTCGCTCGCCGACGGATAGCGCGATACCCAAGAGCGCCGGGGCGCGGCGTTGGGGATGTTTCCGCGTCTCGAGGGCTGGACGAGTTGCTTGAGCGCGCCAAGCATCGAGCCGGGCGATGGAAATTCTCTTATGGGTGACGGAGTGTTTGGGGCTTTGAACTCTTCGCCCTCGAACGTGAATCGGGCGAACGCAGGTGTCGGTGTTGAGCATGAATCATCGTCTCGAGGAGGCGGGGAATGCGGATGGAACCTCGTATCCCCGCCTAGCTCTTTGACCTTGTCGCGGCCAATGTTAGGCCAAATCTCTGGTGTTGAGGGTCAATTGCCGTGTCAACCTTTGTCTTCTCGTTCGTAATCGCGACGCGAAGGCCGTCCCCGAAGTCTCGTAAGTTGTCTTTGCCTCTCTCCGTTTAGCTCGTTTCTTTCCTTCGATTTGGTGAACGTCCTTGTTTTCTTTGCCGGGAAAAGAGGGGCGAAGTACTAGCCCTACACCCTCGGAAACAACTTAAGTCCAAGTGCTTTGATTCTTGCCGGCCCGTGGACGTGGCGGCGCCACCTCGATATTCCCTCGCAGCAGCTGCCTCCTTTGGAAATCCCGTCTAGGGTATCGGCGATCTGCCCGAGGAAGCCAACACTGTTTCGTCCTCTGTCTCGTGACGGTCCCGTCCGCCTCTTCACCGGGGCGTCGGATCATTTGAAGACGAGTACTCGGGTTCCGTGAGACCTTCGTCTTCTCCTCGTTCCTTGTCGTCGCGGTTGGCGTTTTCGAGGGCCCTATCTCGGAAGTATCCCCGGACAAGGGGAAATCGGGCGAGTTCCATGGAGGTGGATCCTTCTCGCAATACAACTCTCGTTGCGACGGAGGATTCCCTAGACGCGCCCGGAAGGTGTGCCCGAGGCCACGACATCTCCTTCAATGACCGCCGGTGCTCATCGGTTGGTGGCCCTTCAATCTTCTTGCCCAAGCGTCTCCCTTGCATCGAAGGGGTCTTAACGTCCGGGAGTCGATCTTACGCTGCCCGTGGTGAGCCGTGAAGGCCCTCGTGATTTCTTTTGGTCAAGTTTTCCGCCCCGGAAGGATTCCCCGGTGTGTCCCTTATTTCTAATGACCCCAAGGCTTGGGGTGGTCCTGCGCTGGCGAGCTTGGGCGTCCGTCCGAAGGTGAAGCCCCATCCCCGTGATCCATGACCGCCCCGAGGTCGCCGCCGGGCGGAACATGACCAGATTCGAAGTGGGCGTCGAAGGTTTGCGTAAGATCAATCGCACTGCGGTTATCGTTTGTCTCGCATCGTTGAGGTCCGTCCGTTTCTCCGTCCCCTCGCTTTACATTTGTTTTCTTGCATGGGTATATATCCGGCTGCCTTTTGCTTACGCTGTACTTCACAGTGTTTTAAAGAAGTTTGCTCGAGAGAAGTCGGAGTTGCCGCGAAGAATGCTTGAACCGACGCCCTCGCCGTGTTCAGTCCGAGTGGTCGTTCGAGGGAAGTGGCAACTCGCCTTTCCCAATTTAACGACGCATCGGGCCGCTGATACCACCAATTTTGCAAGCGGAACGAGCCAAGGCTCGGTCCGCATCACTCAAGGCAAGGGCTGAGGCGATTCAGGCGTTCTAGGATTTCAAGGAAGGTCAAACTGAATCTCGAAAGCTGCTAAAAGAGGCCCGGGCCGAGCGTGACCTGGCTAAGGAGGAGGCTAAAAGGCAATCGGATATGGCCGATTCTTTAAGCGCTTCGGGTGGAGGAGCGACAACGGAGGTGGATTTGGTGAAGAGGGATGCCGAGCTGGCTGACATCTTTCTACCGACGTGCACAATGAAATGCTTCGGTGGAAAAAAGAAGTATGAAGGTATGCTTTTCCCCGACTCCTTTTGTGTCAAGCTTTGCAAGCCGCAATCGGGATTGACCCTTCATCGTGGTTCCCATTCCCCGTGTTATTCCCTTGTAGAGGCGGAGAAACTACGTGCCGAGGCTGCGGAGTCCACCACCAATCGGACGCGGTGTTTGAATACCGAGGGAGGACTTGGCGCAAGGAGCTGGAAGAAGCCGTGGTGTGTTTACATTCGCCGGTTTGGGCCGCCGATCCCGGTGTCGGGTACCTCGTCCGGAGCGGCCTGAACTCCCTTTGGGGGTATGTCCGAGAAGAGATCCGGGGGTGCCTTCGTAATGGGGTGAAGTGCTGCTTTGCAAAGGATGTGTTCGCACTTCACCTTGTCGACGAAACCCTCGAGATTCTTTTCGAAAGGGTTTTTGTTGGGTCGAGATGACGAAGAGAAGGGGCCACCGGCGAGAAGATGGACGAAGAGAAGGTTGCCGAATTCCATGCTCGGGCGGAAGGTCCAAATGGGCGTGTTGGCCACTCGTTTCGGGTGAGGCCGTTCCCCCTCGCTTATATATAGGATCGGGGCATGAAGCAGGTCCCAAGTTCATGGAGGTATCCCTAAGGGCGTCTCCACGCATGCTTCAAGACGGAGAAAAGGCGAATAGTCTGGCCGCAGCTTCCAAATCGGTATTGGGTCGGGGAGATTTCCGGGCCCGTGAGCCTTTATTGGGAAGCGTCCTTTGCGACTTTGTATCTTGTGGCCCGTGCCATTGTACCTAATTCCTCTGAATATTTCGATTGCTCGAGAAATTTGATTTTTCTTGTCATTAATTTCTACTTGAGCTGTTTCTTGCTTTCTTCTTCGCGAGCGAAGAGTTTATTGCGATAGCGAGAGTTTCTCGAATTCTCCGAGCCCCTCCGGTTCGTGAAATTTCTAAGGGACCGTCGTAAGGGGAGGAGTTCCCCTCTCGGTAGCCCCCCGAGGGAGGTTTTTGTCTCGCTTGAGATAAAACCTAACTTGTAGCTCATCTTATCTTGGTGTCTTTAGTGACATTTTTATTGTCTTGATGTAGGGTGTAGTATTAACCGTTCCCAGTCCTATGTCCCGAGCCGGCGAAGTTTCCTTATGTTCCATGTGTCATATCTCGGGTTTGGTCGTTTCACTGATGGCGTATGGTCATCCTTTCTTGCTTTCAACGTTGGGTTGTTGACCTCTGCCCTGCAGTGGTGCGCTCGTATTTTCCCCTGTCGGACGGAACCCTCAGGATTCTTTCCGGCGGCTTCTTCTTCCATGCTTGGGTGGAGGGCCCGGCAAGCACGTTGGCCGCCTATTTCGAAGGTGAAATTGCTCTGCTCGTCGCCCAATTTGAACGACTCTCATGTCCCGAGGGAAGCTTCTTGCAGCTCCATCCCTGGCTGCTAGGGGCCCGGCCAGAAGGCCCTCTAGTCTTCCTTTTTGTCGACTTCCCCGGTATGAGGGAAGATTCAGGCTACGTGTCGCTTTCCGAGGGCCATTGTGTGCGGGGAAGTATGAATAGATTAAAAATGGGCGTCCGGGGCCTGGAGATAATCAGTCAATCTCTACACCATCGTTTGTCGAGGTCTCGGGGGCCTTTCTTCGCCCGGCTTTTTTGGATTTCCCTTGTGAAGATTTGCGATTTCCAAGCCGCATTGAAAAGCATTCTAGTGACAAATACCGGCCCTTTTCGGGCCGGATGGTCTATCATGAATGGTTACTTGTCTTGCTCTCTTTGTTCCTTCTCGCGTGACCTTGTTAGTGCTTTTTCGACAGCTTCTGTAGAGATTTCCTGATTCCCGAATATGGCCCCATAGCCCCCGAGGGAATCGGGTCATTTCCCCGAGGGGCTTCTTTTTATTGTGTCTTGCATTCGATTTTCCGGAAGGGGTACCGTGGCCCCCCGGGGGTGAGGTTGTTCCCGAGGGGTCTTACGTCTTGGTACTTTGATGGAGATTTTGCGAGAGGCCTGGATATTTGGGGGCGCGGTGGCTCTTGTGAATGCCACCTTTGCTATCCCGTCTATTGCCTCATTGTATTTCTTTGGGACACGTCGATGTTTGGACCCGAGTTATCACGAACCGAGAGCCCGTCTCATTTCTGGGCATTGGGCTCCGAGGCTTATCATAACGTAGTGATCATTGATAAGGTCCTTATATTACGCCACGTTGCTCGAGGCTTGAAGTAGTTGCTTGGTTTTGTCTTTAGGAATATTCTCCGCTCGGCTCGATTTGCATGTCAAACACGCGCGTTGCGTCGCGTGGTAGGGATGTTGTTCAGCGTTGCTCTACCCGAAGGGGCATGGTGAGGTAGCGGGATATCCCGACGCCAACGGGTACGAAGAATGAATTTTATCGGGTTATTTTTATTTTCATCCGATTATGTACGGAGTATGCACAAGGAGCGTTTAAACACTCTGTGGTAGAGTTGATATTTTGATTGGCTCGAGGTAAAAGAAGGAGGGAACTTTGGGACATGCTTTATCGAGACTAGTGTAGTCTACGCACCTCCGCCATTTCCTATTCTTTTTCTCCATTAACACGCGAGTGTGCTTAGCCGCTTTGAGTGGAACGCCTCCTTGATGAACCCTACGCCATTGGCTTTTTAGATCTCCTTCTGGTGAACTTGTGCCTAGTACCACAAGATCACCGTTCGCGCCTCTCGGGTTCAGGATTGGCCCCGGCGTCTTGTTAGTGCTCGACATCTCCGGTATGCTTAGCCCGTCCGAGGGGATTCTTCACAAGCGTGTTGTTGCTTGTGTGCCCCGAGCTCCAAACTCGCCCAGGCAGTCCGGATTGGGTGGCTTCGGCAAATCGGAAGTTTCGACTTTGGTGTTTCCTATCCCCACCCTCGGGCTGAGAGTCGACGGTTACCCGTTGGCTCGGACCCCATGGTCCCATTGGCTGGCTATGGTCGGGGTGATTTCTCTCGTAGACGCCCCTCGGGTGTTCTTGTCGAAGTTTTATCAAGTACCCGGAGCTTCCCACCCGGGGCTTGGCTTTCTTTGGGGCCCGGTGTAGGCTTACTTGCCTTGGGTTGGCTCCCGATACCCCGAGGCCCCGTGGCGATGGAGGGTGATGGGCTTGACTTGCCGGACTATGGTCCCGCTAGAGGCCTCCTTTTTCCCCTCGTTCTTGTAACCTTGGCTTTTTTAGTGACCGAAGATTAGGTTATTTTTAGTACTAACCTGTCCACTAGGGACCCGAGGTGTTTACGGGTCTTCTGCCGCAATCGTGCGTGTGGATATGGTGGTTGCCGAGGCCGGGAGAGCGTATTGTCGGCGGAAGTCGCCGCGCCACAAGTACTTTTCCTTAAATCAATAAAAGTGACTATTTATGAGTTTATCATTACATCAATCCCATCGAGTGGGGTCATAATAATCGCTATCATATGGCCCGAGTTCGGGATCTACAAAGGCGTTGGTGCCGGGGCGATATCCCAAAATAGGATGCCAATCATGAAGCTCCCAGTAAGCGGCAAGGAGCGGAGGGGGCGCCGTGATCCGCGGGCGAGTAGTTCTTCATCGCTTGGCGCTGGCGCGGTTTTGGATAGTGGCGGCGCCGTGCTACTTTATCCACTCCGGCTCTCCCCAAGATAGGGGATTCCGGACTGTTAGCACGAGTCCCCTTGCGGTGCTATTTCCTCCCCAGATCTCCAGCGGCCGCCGTTCTCTACCGCCGTGCGTTGACCTGCTGTCGATCCTATAGATCCACCTCTACTCCGGGTTGCCCCCATGGGAACCGCCACAGCTGCCTGGGTCGTAAATCTGTTGACTCCTTCCCCTTCGTCGACGTCGGCGGGCAAGGGAGGGAGGTCATAGTAGGCGTTGTTCTTCGTACGCCATTGCTGATGCCGCGCTTCGGGTGGCGATGGTCATGTCGACGGTTGCGTCTTCTTGAGGATGGGGAGCGGTTGCTCCCCGGCCGGTAGCGGGATTGCCTCGAAGTCGTGGCCCTGCGCCACGAACTTGAGGCTTTATAAATCGTAGCAACGTCCCTTGGCCATATTCGTGCTCGGTGAGCAAGGCGGGAAGGAGAGAGATGCCGCCATCTAGGTTTGTGGGAAGTGATTTTCGCACAGCGCTCCTACCGCGCGCCAACCGTCGGTGTTTTGAGAACCGGGGTATCGAAGCACCAGCAATAAATTATAGGCTGTGCGCTCCCCGCCTGATGGCGTGTGCGAGCTGGAAGACGAAGAGTTTATCCTGGTTCAGGCCACGGGCCCTACGTCAAGCAGTGGTGTCCTTTCGTGTTACCTCGCACCAATTGTGTACAAGAACCAAAGCGATTACAAGTGATTTCGGGAATGAAGAAGAACTTCAATCCTGGGGTGAGACGGCTAAGTGTGAAAACCTAAAAAGGGGAGATAATGTATACAATACGTGTCGTGTACAAATGCTAAGGTGTCTACCGCCCGGGGCCATAAGCGCACCAAGCCTGAGCCTGAGCCTCGGGTCCCCTGGAGGGGATGCCCTGGTGTGGACGCGTGTCTTGGTGTCTCCTGCGTCCGTGTCCGTCGCCCGAAGGGGGGTATAGCCCGAGGGTCTAAGGGGATCCTCTGATCCCATCGCGATTCTTGGCTTGCTGGGGCCGCATTGTGGTGTGGTGTCGATATCCCGAGGGTCCTTGGACCCGTGTCGAAGAGTTGAAGCTGCAAGCAAATGAAATAGTGAAGTGGTGTTTCCACAGGCGCGGGGTGACGCGTGTGTGGTAATCGCTCCCCTCACGCCCCATCAACGGGGGTGCGAGGAGATAACGGGGCAGTTGGATCGTCAGGGCAATCGATTGCTCTGTCACCACATCGTGGGAAACAGGGACATTAAATGCGGTTGTTCCCCACTACCTGGTTGGGCTTCCCAAGGTGCGCCCGAGGTCGTTCACCTGTGAGAAAGAGGGAAGAGCCATGGTCGGACTCTTTACCCTGCGAGGCGGAGACGTTTCGCCCCGAGAGCCATGGTCCTCGGGCGAGGCAGAACGCCCTTCTTCGGGAGCCCACGCCCTCGGGCAAGGCGGAACTTGGCCCCGAGGCTCTCGACCCTTCGGGTTAGGAGCAGGTTTCGCCAGAGCGGGCCGTATAGGCTGATATTGTGTGGGCCGATTTGGTCTATAAACCAACGGGTCGTAACAAGCCTGTTATGTAGTTTGTTTTTTCTAGTCTTCCTTCTCCATACTAACGTTGGTCCCAACGGCTCTCTTTAATTTTTATAACTCCTCCAGTCTCACCCCGGGCCCTTCTGGCCTGGCAAGGGGGTTGTTTTGGCAAGTTGGGCCTTTAATTGGGCCAAAAGGATGTCCCGTGCATTAAGTCCTTCTTCGTCAATTTGTTGGCCGGGCGCGTCCTTCGCCCTTCCCGGCTGTCTCCTAGCCCATGATACATCATGGGTCTTTACGTCCGGTGTTGTCTTCCCTCCATCCGTCTTTTTTTGGCCCTTGGGCCGTGTTATCTGTCTTGGGCCTATTTTATTCGTGGGCGATTATTTTCGTCCCGACAATCGGCCCGACGCCCCCCTGACACTCTGGCTGCATGGGTTTGAGACCGGGACTTCCATTCCTCTTTTCAGTTGGTGTCTCCCGAGTATCGGCCTAGCGATCTTTGCACATCGCCTCAGCGTGGTTGTGTTGTGTGGCTCGATGGAATGCTCCCTCTCCTTCTTGCTTTCGGGCAAGAGGGCGCTGCCTTTGTGTTGTTTGTGGCCACTACCTCTATAGTTGTGTTGTGGTGTGTATGTTGTTTTGTTTTGTTCGGCCAGTTTTGTCTTCTTCTCTTAATGAAAACGACACTTGAAGTCGTGTTGAGAAAAAAAAGTCCACAAAAGGTTACAAATACTTTTTTTTATAATTGAACCCAGAAACTTGCCCAAAAAGGTTTTTCAAAATGCACGTGCTATATATGTTGATGGAGGCAATGATATATTTGGCAACACACTGAAGAATGCAAAGCGCTTGCGCAATATCATTATTGAGGACCCTATTGATGGAAGCATTCCCAACCTCGGCGCAGGAGGAGGAGGGCGCCACGGGAGCGACATTGGGGGCAGCCCAAAGCGCCGCCATTTCCCCAAACGATTTGAAGATCGGCGGCAATGAGGGGCCCGAGGAAAAATTTTTGATTTGAACCAGTTAACACCCGAGTTAGCCGCCGCTTTGCCATTATCATAGTGTCCCTTGCATGCAGCCGCAACATGCCCCGAGATGCAGCACGCTCTGCACCGGATTGGCCAACAACAGCTAGGCCGCGAATGGCCTGGGAGAAGGCAACGCGCCGCAGGCCCGAGGATTGCTGGAGCTGGAGCTGCCAAGTTTGAATTGAGGAACAGATCAGAATCGCTGATCTGCCCGACGCAGCGAGCTAACGTCAAGCCGATCAAAAACAGAGCGGGCGGCGAGTCCCTGCCAATGGCGTGCTGAGACGCGAGAAAACCGAAGATCTCTGCTTTGGTTTGAGGGGTACAGAATTTGCCCCGGTGAGCGGCGGCGCATGGGCGGCAGAATGACGAACAACGTCAGCATATGAAACCTTGCGGGTATGAGCTGAAGGAGCGGCCTGCCAAGAATCAGCTTCCTCAGAACAAAAGCGATCAAATTCTGCCCGCCAGTTAGGACCACCATCACCCCAAAGATGGAAAAAAAACTTTGAATAGATCATTCTCAAAAGACTGAAGACCCCGGATCTGAATCGCAGCCGTCTTAGAAGCTACGAACACTTGAAAACCCGATCACTCAGCGGCGCAACCTTGAAGCAGAGAGCGTTACCCCAATCATAGACTGGAGCAGGAGACCAACCGAGGCTGCAGAAAGCTTAAACTTGCAACGACCGAAAGCTGCAACCAGAATGAAAGAATCCGCAAGCGAGGAGGAGACCGGAGAGCCCCAGCAGCGAAGAAGATCATCCTGGAACCGGAGGCCAGGCGACATCGAGAGGCTAGGAAACGCCATGACAGAGCAGGAAAAAGAAGGAGCATTGCAGGAGGGGCGGAGGAGGAGGGCGAAGGGGCCAGGGATCACCGACGGTCAAAGCCGCACGGCGGCGGCGGGACGCCGCACACCAGAGAGCCCACTCTCATGACCAATGCCTTCCTTGGGAGAGCATTTCCTTATCCTCCGTTTCTTCTGTTCCTCATCCCTTTTGTGCGCGCGCTCTCTCTCTCTCTCTCTCTCTCTCTCTCTCTCTCTCTCTCTCTCTCCAATGGAGTTCTTTGATAGTTGGGGACCTGGGGTTGCTGGAGCCCCCTGTGGAAGATCTGTCCCGACTTTGGCGAGTACTGAAAATCTGGGGAAAAGAGGCTGTGCCGCCTGTGCGTATGCTCTGCTCGCTGGTGCTCGGCCGGCAGCTCAGCCTGTTGATGGCTTAAGGTTGATGTTGAAAGTCCTGGAAAGACGCGGAATTCCACGGTAACTGGGGACGACTGCGTCTGCTAGGTCGTCACAAACCAAATTGGTTCTATACTTCTACAGGCTGATGAAACGGACAGCCAGTTAGTTTTTAGTCATTGCTCTCAGGACAGTCCTGTTTGAAGGACAGAAGAAACATCATCACAGCTCTTCCCGAGTCATGCATGACAGTAGAATATGCTGTGCTGAAGCTTGGACTTGGGAATTCCGCGCCCGTTGACGAGCTGATGCAGCAAGCACAGCAGCAAGCACCGTGTCTTCACCGTTTCACAGATCGTAGAATATAAAACGAGGCGCCAAGGACCGACCGAGGGTGCAGACGCACCTAACCCAGGGTACACGTCCGGCTGAATTATTCAGAACACATTCAGAACACGGCCATGCCACCCAGGCACCTGCTCGCCAGCACCCTAGTGGCAGTGGCGCTGCTCGCCGCGGCGGCGCCCGGGCACGATGCCTCGGAGTCGGAGGCCAGTCCGCCGGGCAACGGCACCGACCTCGCGGCGCTGCTCGCCTTCAAGGCCGCGCTGTCCGACCCGCTCGGCGTGCTCCGCCACAACTGGAGCGGCAGCTCGCCCGTGTGCGACTGGGTCGGCGTGTCGTGCGGCAGCCGGCGCCACCCGGACCGCGTCACGTCTCCTGGCGCTGCCCGACATGCCGCTCCAGGGGCAGGTTGCGCCCAGCATCGGTAACCTCTCCTTCCTCTCCGTCCTTAACCTCACCAACGCCAGCCTCACGGGGCCGATCCCGCCAGCCCTCGGCCACCTGCGCCGTCTCCGGTATCTCGTTCTCAACCTGAACAGCCTGTCAGGTTCCATTCCGGGCGCCATCGGCAACCTCACGAGCCTGCAGATTCTTGATCTGTATCACAACAAGCTAGCCGGTGAGATCCCTCCTGAGCTACAAAACTTGCACAATCTGATGTATATCCGCCTTGACACAAATTACCTGAGCGGGCCGATACCTGCTAGTATGTTCAACAATACGCCTATGCTGAGCTCGCTCAACCTGGGGAACAACAGCCTCTCGGGTCCCATACCGGTGAGTGTTGGCTCTTTGTCTGGGCTCAAAATTCTGGTCCTGCAAGGCAACCAGCTGTCTGGCCCCGTGCCGCCTGCCATCTTCAACAACTCCATGCTTCAGGTGATGGCCCTATCAAAGAACAACAATCTCACGGGGCCAATCCCTGCCAATGAAAGCTTTAAACTACCCATGTTGAAAATATTTGCCCTTTCCCGAAATGAATTCGGGGAAGAATCCCGTCTGGTCTCGCTGCTTGCCGATTCCTCCAGATACTTTCATTGTCCTATAATTTCTTTGATGATGTCATCCCAGCATGGCTGCCAACATTGTCGCAACTTACTTATGTTGCTTTGGGTGTAAATAATCTTGTTGGGTCAATCCCCACTGGGCTGAGCAATCTTACTCAACTTAATCAACTGGATCTCGTCCAATCCAAGTTAATTGGAGAGATCCCAGCAGATCTAGGACAGCTAAAGCAGCTCTTATGGCTAAATCTTGCGGTCAACCAACTAACTGGTTCCATTCCCGCTTCACTTGGCAACTTGACCATGGTCGCTCAATTGGATTTGTCTCACAACCAATTGGATGGCACCGTGCCTTCAACATTTGGTCGACTCGGAGCTCTTGGGTTTCTCAATGTTGAAGGAAACAACCTTGGAGGAGAGCTTGGTTTCTTAGAAGCTCTTTCCAGCTGTAGGGCTCTTCAAAACTTAGTCATATCAAAGAACTCTTACACAGGTAGTATCCCCAACAGTATTGGGAATTTTTCAAACAATTTACAAGTTTTCTACGCACACGAAAATCAAATCTCTGGTAGCTTGCCACCTGTGATGGCAAATTTAAGTGGCCTCTTCACAATTTCTCTCTACAGCAACCAACTAAGCCAAACTATTCCCCACAAATCATGCTAATGGCCAATCTCCAGAACCTTAACCTTTATAATAATCTCATGGTAGGGCCGATCCCAATTGAAGTTGGCATGATGAGAAGTATGGTTGAATTGCATTTGGGAATTAATAAATTTATTGGATCGGTACCTGACGCAGTTGGCAATCTCAGCAACCTAGAAAGCTTGACCATGTCCCAAAACAACCTATCTTCTTCCATACCCAATAGCTTATGGCACCTTGAAAACCTCATCGAGCTTGACTTGTCACATAACTCCCTGAGTGGCTTGCTACCGCCCGACATCAGGAGCGTGCAAGCATTAGTACAGATGGATCTATCAACAAATCATCTGTCAGGGCCTATTCCTTTGTCTCTAGGTCAACTCCAAGCAGTAACCTTCATTAACCTTTCTAATAACATGTTTCAGGATTCGATACCAGACTCACTTGGCAAGTTAACTAGCATAGTTACATTAGATTTGTCTGACAATTCGCTTTCTGGCACTATTCCGAATTCCTTGGCCAGTCTCATCTACCTTAAGAACTTGAACCTTTCTTTCAATAATCTCGAAGGTCAGATACCGACAAGTGGCATTTTCTCAAACATTCCTTTTAACTCTTTTGTGGGAAATGGACCTCTTTGTGGTCTACCACGCTTAGGGTTCCCACCATGGGCGAGAAGCTCCCACTCAGCGAAACTCCATATTTTGAAATATATTCTTCCTAGTATCGCGGCGTTCGTTATTGCCATCATTATCTTGTCACTAATCTTCAGAGAAAAATTTAAGGCAGCAAAGGAGGTATCCATTCAGCCCACAGAAGCTGGTATTATTTTTGAAACTTAAACGGGGAGAGGTTCCCCACCTTTTCATTTCAAACACTCGGTCCCAAGCAAAACGCTAGGACCCGAGAGGAGTCATGGAAGCTGGTATTATTGACCACATGTTTGTATCATACCATGAGATCATTCGAGCTACTAGAAATTTCAGCGATGAGAATCTCATTGGTGTTGGGAGCTTTGGGAAGGTTTTCAAGGCCCAATTGAGTGATGGCTTAATTGTTGCAATTAAAGTCCTTAACATGGAATCTGAGCAAGCGTCCAAGAGCTTCGACATTGAGTGCCAAGTATTGTGCATGGCTCGACACCGCAACTTGGTGCGGATATTGAGCACCTGCTCCAATCTGGACTTCAAAGCCCTGGTGCTTGAGTACATGCATAACGGGAGCTTGGAGTCTCTTCTACATTCAGAAGGCAGGCTGCATTTGGGGTTTATCAAGAGGTTAGACATAATGTTGGATGCGGCAATGGCATTGAATACCTACATTACCATCATCACAGTGATGTTATTCTACACTGCGATTTGAAACCAAGTAATATCCTACTCGGCGAGGAGTTCACTGCACATCTCGCGGATTTTGGCATTGCAAAGCTGTTGCTAGGGGATGATACCTCCGTCATATCAGCTAGCATGCCTGGGACAATCGGCTACATGGCTCCAGGTACATTATTGTAGTCATGCATACTTTCATATATATATACATATATACGATTATATTGGTGTACAACATGCACTACCGCACAGTCCAGCCTCCACCGAGCGCCCGAACGTGTACCGAGCGCCAACGGCCAGCCGGTGGCCCCCGCTCTCTACCGAGAGCTCCTCTCTGAAAAAGAAAGCTCTCGGTACAGGATATTCTACCGAGCATCACCCTCGGTACCCTGTACCCCTCGGTAGAGGCTGCCTCCACCGAGCACCACCTCTCCGCAAAGAGCAACCCTCGGTGGCGTTGACGCTCCCAGCGTATACCGTCGACGACGGCGCCCCTGCCGTCAAATCTACCGAGCGGGGTTGCTGGTGCTCGGTAGAATATGGTCACTCTACCGAGGATGATCAATGTGCACCTATGACTGAGTCCCTTTATGTAACTATGTTCTTTTTAGCAGCCTATGATATATTTTCATTCTGTTGTTCTCCTATCTCATTTTGGACTTGGCCTGTGATGCAAAGCTTATGCCGCTGCTAAACAGAAAGAACATGGAGCTACGAACTTTCTCCATGATCCTCACTTGTTCATGTTCGGAGCATCAAGGGGGAGGTTCGGGGCTCCATGCTCTTTTTTAGCAGAAGGCTACACTATCTTATGCTGAGGCCCCATCTATATTACCTCATATTTGTTATCAAACCGTGACTAACATTTGCTTCTACTTTTTAAAGGCTATGGCTTGGCCTGTGATGCAAAGTTTATGCCGCTGCTCAACAGAAAGAACATAGAGCTTCTCACTTTCTCCATGATCCTCACTTGTTCATGTTCAGAGAGCATCAAGGGGGAGGTGAGAGGCTCTATGCTCTTTTTAGCAGAAGGCTACACTATATTATGCTGAGGCCCCATCTATATTACCTCATGTTTGTTATCAAACCGTGACTAACATTTGCTTCTACTTTTTTAAGGCTATGGCTTGGTATGTTGTATACCGTGGGGTCATTCCTGGAGTCTATGATAGCTGGGCAAAATGCAATGATCGGGTGAGTGGTTTTCCGTGTAACAAATCACAAAGAAGTTTCGCAAGACGAGCAGCAGCCGCAGATGCTTCCTATGCTTTGAGTACATTGCTAATTTGGACCACCCATTGCTGGGTGCAAGCTCCACCAGCCTTGTTAACCCATTAGGCTCTAGGTTTTGTTGTTGGTTTTGTTGAGTACATTCATACCGATGACTATGAGTTGTATCGCTGTAACTAGACTTGTGCTGGATATTTGACTAATTAATCTATGTTTCGATCATTTATGTGATATATATGTGATGAATGAGTTGTATCAGTGCATGGATGTCAAATATATATGATATGTGATCTGTATGTTTCATTTGTAAAGGTGGACAGGAAAAACAGGAATAAAAAAAACAAAAATATGGTCACTGCACCGAGTGGGACACTCGGTACAGGACACTATACCGAGGGTAGTGCTCGGTGAACCTGGGAGATGGGGCCTGGGAACCCCATGTTGCCAGGTACACCGATGGTGGTTCTCGGCGAAACCAGGCGCGGGTATAGTATGGTCGACTCACCGAGCGCACCATTGCCCCTCGGTGAAATGACCATATTACACCGAAGCGCGTTAAAGGGCAGGCCCCTCGGTACAACTGTGTCGGGGGTTTTTAAAAATAAAATTCACCGAGGGATAGTTGAGGTAGCCCTCGGTAGTAGTTGACGTCGGCGGTGGCAAACGCCGTCGACGTGACCGCAGGTTTTATGGGGGCCGAGCCCTCGGTGCAGTGTGGCACGGGTTGCACCGAAAGTGGCCGTTTTAGAGCCGGTACACTCTTTTCCCCGTTTAAAATTTCACCGAGGGGCTGGTACCGAGCGCACCCCTCGGTAGTGCCTCCACCGAGCGCTATTAGGCCTTTACTGAGCGCTTTTAGCGCTCGGTAGAGGCTCAGCCTCCAGTAGTGATGTGGCTAATATATCCCGTTACGCACCTTTCTTTGTCTCTTGTACTCAAGAGTATGGGTCGATAGGAAAAGCATCACGAAAAGAGTGATGTCTTCAGTTATGGAATCATGCTACTCGAGACCTTCACAGGGAAGAGGCCTACGGACCCGGCATTCAACGGAGAGCTAACCCTGAGGCAGTGGGTTAACGATGCGTTCCCGTCCCGCTTGTTGACGTTATCGACCCTGGCATGCTGCAAGAGGGGAAAGAGGACGGCTTCGGTGATATGGGCACATGTTCCACTGCCGGCGCCCCTAACACATTTGGCAGCTGCCTGGCGTCAGTAGTGGAGGTGGGATTGCTGTGCTCCGACGAGTCACCTGACAGAAGGATCCCGATGAACGAAGTGGTGAACAGGCTGAACAAGATCAGAAAGGGTTACATCTCCCAGACCGAGGAGTAAGCGCATTGGAGATCGAAGGACATTGCTCTGTTTTTATTACCCGGGCCTTCGGTGACACAGGAGCTGTTTTACCACCAACTGTCATTGCAAGCATATAAACTACGAGGCTTTTGCTTTGTCTAACTATAGCATTATAAGTTACTGTATATATGCATGAATTCCTACATCTCAGTCACCCACGAGGGCTTTTGCTTTGTCACTAGCAATATATTGATTTTTCTCGAATACCTAGCAATATGTTGATTTATTTCCATAATAAATATATTAGCTTCAAGCCTTCAACCTTTATGTTGATTGTTCTCGAGGAGGGTCCAGTGAGCAATCATACGGTCTGTGAGAACAAAGTTTGTGCAGTTTGAGATCTCAAAATTTAAACCTTCACCTAGGGATTGTGCATGACCAAAGTGTGTTTGTGGGGTGTGCTACATTGCATCAAATCAATATCTAGTGCATATGAGTTATTTTCTAGGTGATGAACACTAATTCATAGTTGGTGATTAAAGTGATGGTTGAGCTTGAACCGATCTCACCCAATTGATGTTATTTGTCAGGCCTGCATACCAATAGTCCGAACTGATTGCACAAACAACGCACAGTTCAATCAGGTGTTTCTGATTCTATAATTTCTTCTCTCTACTTTTTGTAGCACAAAAAGTAACGAACCACTTGACAAATGTACAACTGCGAGAATGCACGTGTGAGCTTAGCTAAATTGAACTCTGGTTTCAGCTACACCAGGACTATCTTTCTTTTTAAAAAATCATTTTGATTTAGATGTGTGCAGTAAGATGGCTCAAGCTCGTTGTGCCTTTGTAAAGTACAAGGGTTGGTCAGACCATATTGCAGGGTGTCTCACGGTGACAAGCAGCCACCGGTAACATGATGGTCTAGACGTCTCCCTGTTTTTGTATGATGTTCAGTTAACATGATAGGTTTTGTTAGTGTGTTATCCGAACATGATGGTATTGGTAACTGAATATCCACAGGTAACTTTTTTTCGAACCGGGACTTCACCCGAATTTCATTAAGAGAAAGGCCGATAGAAGACCAAAAAGTTACAATACAGCACCTAGACGCCCCCATGGCGAGCTGCCTGAGGTGAGCGGCGGGCGGAACACTAACAAAAGGCGCCGGCTATAACGGGCGGAGCTTCGAGTGTCGCATCAAGCGTGAAAACAGGTGTGCGCGATGAAAGGGCGGCGGCGATCAGCGGCTTGCGGCGGAGGGGCTTCTCTAGCGCAGACGGGGTGGGGGATGAGCACATTCAGGACCTCGCGCTTGTGCTGCGGAACGGAGCCATGGAAGTGGCTGCGAAACCTCTCCGCGACCTTGGTGTCCGAACGCCCTTGTTGGCGCCCTCGCCTGCCCTCCCACTTATTGAGCATGATGCGGCGAGCCTGCCGCCTCGCTTGGGATCCCGGTAGGCGGACTTTGGCGGCAAGGCAGCCGCCGGCCGGGGCCCACTCATCATCCTCGCTGGCCGCGTGCATGACGCGCGAGTCTCGGGCGATGCGAGTCGATGAGGGCGGCTCCGGAGGGACCTTGAAGAGTCGACGAACGCTGCGCCGGGGGCCGCGGTGTGCGCTCCGGTAGCTGCCGGTGTGGCGTCCGTTGCGCTTGGCGCAATCTCTCCCCAACACCTACCCCTGTGCCTCGTCGGCGGGGACAGGCGCGGTTTCCGGGGAGTAGCATACGCCGTCGGAGGCCGCGGCGCAGCTTCATCCGCAACATGAACCCTCTGCGCGCCTTGGCCGCGGTGGTGGTGACGGCGGCGAGGGCGGGAGCCTCCGGATGCCACCATCCCCCGGCACCTCGGCCGCAGAGGGGGGTCTCTTCGTCGTGGGAGGCGGCAAAGAAGGGTCCGGCCAACACTGCATGCAGGCGACGAGCCCCTGGCCTTCGAAGAGGTGAGGGGGTGCTTTGATCGACATCCGAAGCTTCAAAGAGGTTGACGGGAGCGCGGCGCTGGACGTTTCACGCAGCTCGTCGAGCATCGGGTCAGCCAGTCGGAGGCTCCGTGCTCCCCGCAAATGCCCGAAAGCGGCGGTCGGTGTCGGCAGCCAAGGATCGTGGTAGAGGCCTCCTTCGGTGGGATGCAACAAGGGTAACGGCTGCGACGAGGGTGACGGCGGTGACGTTGTTCGTCCGTGCTGGAAGGCGGTGCGGGCATCACAGTGGGGCGTCCGCTTCCTTATGCCCGCCCCGAGGACGGGCGAAGCGGTGAGCCTCGCTCATGTGCTCCCGCCCGATGGCCGGAGCCTATGCAACGAAGGCAGCGTCGGGGAGTGGCATTGGGCGGCGACGTGGTTGTGCGCCAGGCAGTTGAAGCAGAGACCACAAGCTCCGGTGGGACGGCGCGGCGGCGTCTTGGTGGTGCATCCGCCGCGAGGCGCGATGACGACAAATGCACGACGACCTCGAACCTATCGGCGTCGACGCCGAGTGGTTTTATGGTGCACGGCCCAAGCGTAGAGACGATGTGGATCCTCGGTGCCGGGTGCGGGCCAAGGCATTGCCATGCAGGCACCGCGCACCGCCTGGGAGACGAGGCCATGGCTCGAACAGCCGCAGTGCGCCTATGTCGGTGACGACGCCCTTCCTCGTAGGTGCCCGGCAGGTGCGACATCCACCACGCCCGAGCCTCACTCGAGCCCATGCTTGGTGGAGGGGACGTGGCCGGAGAGCATTGTGGGTGGCGCGTCTAGGTGCGGCAGGTGGGTGGCAGCGGGCCCGGAGGCTCGTCGGCGCCACCGGCCACCGGGTATCCCTAGTGGGCACTGCAACCCACCCTCCATGATGGCGGTGACAACTACTTCGACGGGGAGCCGCCATGGTGCTTGTGGCGGTCCCAGTGGCGCCAAGGCGATAACGCCGCCACGCTGGTGGAGCCCGCGGCGGCGGGGCGCTTTGCCTAGCGAGACGCGCGGCCGCGGCGATGGGGGAGCCTCGACTCGTCGTGTTCGCCCCTCCCCGCCGGACCAATCGGAGAAGACGGTGTCCTCCATGGCGATCGGGGAAGGAGAGCGGTCGAGGTCGGAATCACCAAAGAGATTGCCAACCTCCCAGTGCATCACCTTGGTCCCGCCAGAGGAGGTGGGCGGGGGACGAGCCGGGTGGTGTCGGGGAGAGAGGAGTCCCCATGCCGCTGGAGGTAGCCGCCATCGCCGGAGGGGCGCCCAAGGAGAGGGAGACTCGCCCCCCTCGCCGCCCTGCAGGCGTAGGGGCGCCTGCCGCATCCGACCCGGAGGGCTGACGGAGGAGGCGGTGGACGCGACGGTGGCGTGGAGGGAACGATGGCCACGGAGGCAGCCGAGACCGCCATGGGAGGCCCAACCCCGAGCAAGGTCGCGCACCCCAGCGGCGGCGGGCGGCGCTGGCCCCCGGCGACATGGGGCGGCCCGGTCGCTGGGCGCTCGGAGGCGGGGAGAGGGCTGACGCCGGATCCAGATCAGCGGGGCGCGGCCGATCCAACCCCCGCCAACGACGGGAAGCGGGGAGGAGGGCGGCGCTTGCCGGGCGACGAGCTTCGAGGAAGGTCCGCCGCCGCCCGGAAGCGGGAACGGGCGCGGTCCTCCGGGAGTGGAAGGCAGGAGAGGTGGAGTGGGAGGGGAGGAGGTGGCGGTCGCCGGGGCCGGAGTGGCCGGCCGGCGCCGGGCGCCAGCGCCGATGTCGCCCGACCGGCCGCCAGGGGGTAACGGTCGGGAAGCCGGTAGCGAACACTGTGGTTGTGCACAAGGAACACTGTGGTTGTCCATAGGTAACTGACTACTCTGCAAACGGCTCTCTGTTTTGGTTCATGTTTTGTCTGAAATTTCCAGCATGTTCTGTTACAGAACACCTTGCTAACGGGCGAACGGCGCTCCCAGGCATGGAGAACCCTGTTTTCGATCACGTATGTGATCGCTACCTCGTCGATTAGGGCGTGATCAGCAGCCTCTCTCATGCTCGTGGAGTCGTCGCCGACTATGACGGATTCCTTGTGTTTAACCTCACCTCTGTCAGCACTGCCAGCCACCGCTTCTCTTCTTCTCGTCCCGTCCCTGTCTCCACCCATGCACCGCAGCCGCGCAGCGAGGGAGGCAGAGTGCTAGTCCTCAGACTCAATGCAGAGAGCTTGGGGCCATGGTTGATCAATCCATGTCAGAGAGACGAAGCTAGGCCGCATGCCGAGCGCGAGCGGATCTAGGATTTGGCAGTAGTGAACCGCGGCCTGACTGCTTCCTTGGTCACCGCGCGGCCCCTGCGAATCGCGAGCCTGCTGCCTGCCTGCCTGCATTGGTGTGGGAGTGCGGGCAATGCCCACGCGCCCGAGCGTTGTCTTGCGGTGGACGGTCACTTGAGCAGCAAGCACTAGAACCAATGGGCACTGCGCGCCGCCCGTTCGACGAAATGCGCCACCGCCCACCGGTGGAGCCGTGTCAAGTTCAACTTGGTTTCTCAGTCGCGACGGTACGTGTGGCACAACTCTGCTCCGCGGCATATCTTCCCCGATATTTTTGAGCAGGTCGTTTTCTTTTCTGAAGAATAGATAGATTGGGTCATCTTAATTGTGGCATCAATCATCCTGCCCCGCGTGCACAACTGTGCATTTGGTACGTGTTTTCAGTGCAGCTTCGTCTTTCGTTTTCACTTTGTCTTGGCACTTGACCAAGACTCAGAGTCAGTCAATCACTCTTGGCTGCTTCTCTCTTGTCCTGTGGAGCAAAATTTCAGTAACATAAAGCAAGATTGCTACCAGCCTGCTGATCCTCCTATCCTGGTTTGACAGTTTTACTGCTGATCCTCCAATTTCAGAAAAGGAGGGCTTAGTTTTTTGAGACGGCATAGGCAAAACCAGGTATTTACTCTGCTTTGTCAACCAACGAGATCCAAGTCCTCTGTTTTGTTTCTCGAGCCTGCTATGTTTTTCCATGTATTCTCCAACATGCAAACTCTGCTTCTGATGTCCTCTGTTTTATTTCTTGAGACTGGGTGGATTGTTAGACTAATCAATCACTGACGGCTGACCAACACATCGCAGCCCTTGTTGCTCCTCCCTTTTCTCGGCAAGTTGATCAACCCAGACCACACACACGTTGCAAAGGAGGAAGGGCTACGCTACGCTTGGCGCTGGCTTATTCAAGAGCCCCATGTACATTGCAGATCCTAGAGCTCCAGCAGTTACTTTATTTTTGACGAATAATTGACATCCTGTATGTTTAATTTTTGTTTCTTTCTCTGGTGTGCATACTCTACGGTCTACATAGCAAAGGAGAAAAGAAAAGGCCTCAATTTTTAGATGGCATGGGTAAAAGCAATAGATCTGAGCTCCCCATAAAGCTCTGGTTTGTGTAAGTTGCATCATGTTTGAGCCCTGATTTTCATTAGTCTACCTTCCACTGATCAACTTCTCCCTTCACGCCGCGGGAAAAAATTCGATCTGCTCTAAGGCAAGGCTCTCATGTTGAAATACCCGCAGGCATTCATCTGTCCTTTTGTGACAAGAACTGAAGGCTCCAAGTGTCATTCTATACATAAAGAAGCAACAACTCAGAGGCTGAAGGACTGCAGCTACTAGTTTTTTCAGGTCAGATATCCATACTGATGACGACCGAAATAGATGACCATAAATTAAAGCACTAGTACCACATATATGGCTCAAGTAGTTCATTAGTTGTGACTTGTGAGTTTTACCTATGAAACCCACTATTGAATACTTCTCGTTGCAAACAGTTTTGCTTTCAGAAACACTGATTATGCCAAAATTCAATTTGCAGAAAAAGCTGGTTGGTATGGAAGCATCTTTACTGTCTACTACAGTAACTGGGATGTTAAAGATTCTGGGCAACAAGTTGGCTCCACTGGTCATCAAAGATTATAGCTCTATAGTGGGTGTGAAAAGGACCTCCAGGAACTCAAAGATCAAGTTCAGGAGATGAATTTTAACCTGAAAGAGCAGGAGATAGAGATCCGAAGGATGCTCCATGGCTCAAAAAAAAAGTTGAAAAGAAGTTGTTTACGATATTGATGATATTGTGGACGAGTTCCAGCTCAAGACTGAAAAACATGAAATTGATGGTGATGGTGAATTCATGTCTAAATGCCTACTCACAAAAAAGAGCAGAATCACTTGTATTGCAAATGCAGGGCAGCCAAAAACATAAAAAAAAAAAATCAATAAAAGATTTGCTAAGATTGTGAAGCAACGAAATGACATGAAAGCAATATTTGGCAATGATCCTGTCATCCATATCAACAAGACAGCTACAAATATGCAAACATTGCCTGTCGAGGAGGCAACCGCTCTTGGAAGAGACCAAGAGATGCACCAAATAATATCTGATTTGGTGGAGAATAATGACAAAAATGAAACCAAGATTGTTTCCATAGTTGGACTTGGTGGCTCTGGGAAAACTACCCTAGCTAAACAAGTTTTCAATGATGGCGAAAATAATAGAGAATCAGTTTGAAGTGAGGCTATGGGTTTATGTGTCACAAGAGTTTGATATTGAAACGATCATCAAAAACTATATGAGGCTTTTGCTGATAAAGATCAGGGGCAACCTTCCTTGCCATATATGAGCAAGAGAGTCAAGAGGGGTTGACAAAGAAGAAGTTCCTAATTGTAATGGATGATGTTTGGACTGAGTCCCAAATTCAGTGGGACAAAAATAATGGGCTATCTTAAAAACGGAGCACCTGGAAGTGGAGTTTTACTCACTACTCGCAGTGCAGCAGTTGCAGAAGTGAGATCCACACATAAGTTTTGTTTGCAACCCCTATCTCCGATGACAGTTGGCAACTGTTCCAACAAAGCTTAGGAATGGCCATGAAACATTTGGAGTCTGAATTTGTAAAGGTTGGGAAAAAAAAAAATCGTGAAGAAATGTGGTGGTGTGCCACTTGCAATTAAAGTTGTTGCAGGCATCCTCCATGGCAAGGAACTCATTGGCGAAAGTGGCAGGCCATGAGAGACAGCAATTTACTTGATGTTGAGGGTGAAGAAGCTAGTGTATCAAAGATCTCGATGCTTGAGGTTGAGCTATTTCCACTTGCCTTCCCACATGAAACAATGTTTCACAATGTGTTCAGTTTTTCCTAAAGGTTACATGATAGATAAAGAACAATTGATTGACCAATGGATTGCTCATGATATGCTAACTCCACAAGCTAGTGTTGAGATCTTGGATATTGGTGACAAGTACTTTAATTCTTTTTTTGTGCAAATGTCTTTTCTTCAAGATGTTGCTGAAAACTCGTATGGAAGAGTCAAATGCAGGATGCATGATTTGGTTCATGATCTTGCCCCGCCCATTTTGGATGACAAAATTTCACTTGTTGTGCCAAAGGAGGCAAACCAGTTCTGCCAAGAGCTGCAGATACTTCTCTTTAATTAAACGGCCAAAAAGTCCAAAGATCCAAAAAAAAGTTTTAGAAATGCACGTGCTGTATATATCCCTCGGTATGGAGATCACATATATTTCAAGGCAATGAAGCATGCAAAGCACTTTGCGCAGCGTCATGGTGGGAGATGTTAATGGAGAACAAGTCGACACCATATCTCAAAGTTAAATATCTGAAATATCTTGCCATGTCAATTAGACATTGTGAAACACTTCCTAAGGAATCTCAGATGTTTGGAGCCTACAAGCACTTCATGTAGCGACAGAACTATTCACTACGAGCTACCGTAATCCATTGGTAAGCTCAAAATGTTGAGAACACTAAACTTGTCGTGGTGTGAAAACTAAAGTGTTCCGCGATTCTATTGGTGATTGTGAAATGATTTCGAGCATTGATCTTTGCAATTGCAAGAAACTTAAAATGTTGCCATGCTCTATTGGCAACCTACGGAAGTTAAGAACATTGAACCTATCAAGGTGTGAGAATCTTACAAAGTTGCCTGACTCTATTGGTAGAAATGAGAAGCTAAGGGTTTTAAGGCTAAGTTTCACAAACATTGAGAGACTTCCATCAGATATCACAACACTAAGAAATCTTGAGTGTTTAGACCTTGAGAATTGTCGTGAGTGGGTAGAATTGCCCGAAGGAATCGGCAATTTGGAGAAGCTTCAAGTTTTGAATCTAAAACGCTAGAAAAGTTGGGAGGAATGCCTGTAGGCATTGGACAACTCAAACTACTTAAAAACTTAGGCTTATTTGTTGTGGGAAAGGGAGAAAAGTATGCAGGAATCTTAGAGCTTTCAAATGTATCTAGGATTGGTAAGGAACTAACAATCGAGGTATTTCACATGTGATGGACACGAATGATGCACACCGACATGCTTGAAAAGAGAAAACAAATTTAGAGAGGTTGGGTCTAAATTGGAGGCCAACGAATATGGAAGAGGTGAACACTGAGTTGCGAAGGATGTGCTTGATGGCCTAGAACCACCACATCAGATGAAAGAGTTGGAAATTCATGGGTATTCAGGTAGGCACTATGCACGGTGGATGCAGAATCAAGTTGGTGGTGGAGTACAGGGCCCTGCTCCCTTCCCATTTTTGAGGGTGATGAAGCTATCTTCTTTTCCAAAATTGAAAAATCTACATGGGCTTGTGGAGCTTCCTTTGTTTGGAGTTGCTTCAGCTTAAATGGATGCCTTCTCTTGAGAGCATAAGTGGAGGCCCATTTCCTTCGCTGGTGAGGATGGAGATTGTTGGACTGGATTGCTTGGGAGAGATGTGGATGGTACCAGAGAGGACTATGCCTGATGGAGATGAGGGGAGAGGCTGTAACTTCAAACCTCAGTTTGGACAAGTCCGAGTTGGTAATTGCCTAACAAAATTAAAGATTATTGAATGTCCTAAGTTGGAGATAAAGCCACACCTCCCTCGATTGTTGCAGCACTTGAAGGTGATTTGCAGTGAGCAGCTGCTGCAGTCACCGGGCCAATCCCAGGGATCCTCTTTGCCTCCCAATTTTAACCAACTAAAGAAGCTTGGACTGGATGGTGTGACAGCGCTCAAGTCATTGGAGATTCGTGACTTTTCTGGAGTGGAAACTGAACTGCCTGAGAGCTTGTGGAAGCTCACATCCCTCCGGTCCTTGAAAGTAAGACGCTGCTCTAATATCCACATGGTACCCGATTCGATAGGGGAACTCCAGTCTCTGCAAGAACTGACCATCGAATCCTGCTGCAGCCTGAGCAGCCTTCCCCAAACAATCGGTCAACTCACATCCCTCCAGTTGCTCGTAATAGAATCATGCAAAGCACTTCACCAATTGCCCGATTGCCTGGGAGGACTCTGCTCTCTACGCAAACTCAAGATTAAAGACTTGCGGGAGCTGACTTGCCTTCCAGAATCCATCAGCCGCCTCACCACCTCTCTTCAAGAGCTCGAAATCATTTACTGCCCAAGCCTCACATCCTTGCCGCAAGGGATTGAAGGCCTCGCCTCCCTTGAGAAGCTCTTTATCATGAACTGTACGGGCCTCACATCGTTGCCGCAGGGGATAAAAGGCCTCGTCTCCCACATCTGGAATTGCCCCGGAATACAATCCTTGCCCGAGGGCATAAAAGGCCTCACTGCTCTGAAGAAATTGCAGATCCGCTACTGCCCTGATCTGCAGAGGCGCTGCAGGAGAGAAACGGGGGATGACTGGCACCTCATCTCCCACATCCCTGATTTTTCGGTATATCGATGAACGGGGAGTGGCCGTGTGGGCAGGATCTGGCCAGCGACTGCATGCTACTGCTTAATCGGGTGAGTTTGTTGTGCTATTTTTACCTGTACCATTGAGCAGCCCCCTGTTTTCATGTGTACTAGCACTATAGGGCCATTTTCCTAATTATTATTTTCTATTCAAATGTGGTTTGAATTGTTGAATACTACTTTGGAGGACGACGGATTCCTGACATTTATGGATTTGGCTGTTATTGCATTGCAGGCCCGCTGCATGTACCTGGGAGCTGGGAGTCCTTAATTGGCTTCAGATGAACTACCTACGCGCCTGTATAGTGTAATGCTTTCTCCGTCACACAGGATCGGAGTGGTGGCCTGCTTGTCGTCTCGTCAGGCACAATTCAGGTCTGTGGCACTGTCAGTGCTAATGTGATGGAAATATGCTGATGATGCAACCTACAAATGTTTGTTGCAACTTGCTGTAGGAGCTAGTACACCAGATGAGTATATATGCCCCAGTATTGGATTTGGTTGGGCTAATTTAAACCCTCTGATTTCATTCTGGTTCGTCTGTGCGTTGCGTAATAGTAGTAGTTGCAGAGCAAGACGGCAAATATACTGTGGACTGTGGTTTGCAAGTTGTATCTCCTAATCAGAATCACAAGGTAGATTTGATGATTTCGAAATGCTTTTGTGACAGCTTGAAACTGTAAAATTTCTTGTGCTGGAGGATGCTTTTGTGACAAGTTGTATGTAAATTGTTGAACTGAACTGTATATTCTCCATGGAAGCATGGAGCATTCTGCTGTATTAACTGCTTACTCTGCTTTGTCCGACACGCCCAGCGTTTTTATCAGAACATGCAGAGTTTGTTTCATCTCAGCGACAGATGTTTTGTTCTGCTGTTCAGTTAACATGATGGATCTGCTTGTCACAGGTCTTCAGAACCAGAAGTAGAAGTAGCAGCAGGCAGTTGAGGTGGAACCATCGCAAGTGATGCACCATGCGTTTTTCTTCCCTGGTAGTGCATTTGTCTGCTGATACGTGGCCGACTTCTGGGCAGCCATGAATTCGGCGGCGACTATGGAGGCTCACTCTGAATCGCACCGCTTCTCTTCCGGTCTACGTGGCGCGTGCCGTGTCGAACCTGCCCCTGCCACACAGGCGAGGCCGTGTCCTCGCCCCACTGCAGAGAGCGCGCGGGCATTGGTGCGGACCGGCCGGCCTAGGATGGTGGAGCAGCGGCAAGGGAGGCGCGGGAGACTATGTCGGGTACGACTCTACGACCACGGCGAGCACGCAATGGCGTCCTGCTATGCTGGGTTGCTGGCCGTTGCTGCAACGCTCAAACAGTCGGTGCACGCCTGTCGTTCGACAAAATGCGGCACAGGTGGAGACTGGAGACTAGGGATTTGGAGCGGAGGAAGGCCGTCATCCAAACAGCAGCGGGCTCGCCACTACCCCTACGGCATGTCGACATCTTCCCCGAGATATTTTCTTCGCCTGCTGTTTGGTACGTCTCTGAATACATCTCTCTCTCCCACCGTCGACACACTTGAGCTGAAAAAAGACTCTCAGTCTCAACCACTCTTGGGCCTGAAGAGTACTGCAGCACGTCAACATTGGCAATGGCAACACCTTATCCTGGAAAGACCCGGAAGCCTTCAATCTGATGCAACCTTAATTCAGTCAGACACTGGGACGTGTAATAACAAGCGTAAACAGAGGAGACATGTGCTTCGTAACCGTAGAACCAAGAACACACAGAGTTTACAAAAATGTCCAAATCGCTGTCTTTACCCCATCCTTGACTCACTGGCAAGGTTTGAAAGCGTGATACTCTGTTAGATATTTTTAAAATTGATTCTAACAGGTGTGACCGAATTCGAACTTCTCCATTCAGTGGTGCTGTTTCACTGTTTGACTAAACTCTGACTAAAGTGACCACATCATCCTCATGTCCTATCACCAGTCGTGGTCGGCGCTCGGCAGTTGATTACTTCACAAGGAAGCACTGCAATTCACAAAATAGCAGAGGTGATCATGTAAGCTCTGGTGTGCGTGCATAGCAGATTAGCAGAGGGAAAAGGAAGGTAGGAATTGTAGATAGCACGAGCAAAGGCAGCAGATCCCCAAGCACCTGGTATTTACTTCATTTCTCAAAAATAATATCGCATCCTGTTCAATTGTGTTTCTTGCTCCAGTCACGTTTATCCATTTCTTCACTGATGCACTTCCTGCATTGCTCCTTGTGTCCTTGTTGCTTCCTTTTATCTGCAGTTGATTAGTTCACTAGGAAGTGTCACAAGCTAGCAGGAGCTCCCAAGTTCTCTCATTCCTGGCCATCTTTATTCTGGAAGCTCTAGTCTCCATACACTGCAGAGGAGAAAAGGGAGGCTGCATTTGATTCTGGGACAAAAGCAGTACATCTGAGCTCCAGAAAGCTATAATTTGCACATGTTGCATTAGAGCAAGGGTTGGCACAAGGAGTACGGGCATGTTGGGCTCCAGGTATTGCACATTATTTTTCAGTAAAGACACTTTACCTTATTGATTTGTCTGTTGCACATTCAAGGGAAAAATTTGTTTGTTGCTCCTGCTAAGTTCGTCCATTTGTAGTGTGGCCTCTTTGGTCTGCTTTGAACGGTGATCTCTTTGGACAATAACTTGGCCTAATGAGGTACCGAACTGGGGGCTGTATATCATGAATCATACAGCAGATCTGAGCTCCAGGTCGCCTGTTCTTTTTATTTTCTGTTTTCTTTTGCTTGGGCTACTTTCATCCACTCTTGTTCAACAATAGACATCTAGAATTTCTGCTTTCAATGAAATTATTTCCCCAAAACAAAACTGGTGATTATTCTGCCTATGGTCAGGTACTGGAGGGCTGGAAACTAAGTCATACATCATTAGTACAATACGTGATTGCTGTCGATTCACCTGAGCTAAACACTGTGGATTTTTTGCTGCTTATATGATGTAAGGAGCAAGAAGGCAAGTAGATTTTGTTTGGAAAGAAGCACAGCTCTGCAACACAAAGACCAAATTATAATGAGCTACTGCATGTGTGCCTATTTTCCTAGGTCAGATTCAATACCATCAACCACTGTTTTATACAAGGCTATAGAATCATTACCTGCATCAGCTATAAATGATGTCAGCGGATAAAGAAAGAAACATAATCAAACTAATTGCATGCTGTAAAGCCATATTTTTTTGCATAGCTCTTTTTTTCCCCTTTTTGCTGTGTCAAGAGTAGCAGCTAATTTGACATTGTAATTTGTAGGAAATTCTGGTGAAAAGACATTTCCAGAACTACACTCGGTTATGGAAGGTGTTGCTGTATCTGCTGCGGTATCTATGACATTGAAGGTTGTGGGCAATAAACTAGCTCCATTGCTAGCCAAAGAGTACAGCAACATTGTGGGTGTGAAAACAGATCTTAATGAGCTCAAGGATCAGGTTGAAGAGATAACCAGTTGGTTAGAGAAAATGCATGAAGCTATGTGGAATGACCCATCAATTTACTGGCTCAAGAGGTTGAAAGATGTTGCTTATGATGTTGATGATGTTGTTGATGAGTTCCAGCTCAAGGCTGAGAAATACGAACTGCTACTGCTGGTGGTCTTATGTCTAAATATATATTCACAAAACCAAAATCGTTCATCTTAAAATGCAAGGTAGCCAGCAAGATAAAGGCAATTAGGAAGAGATTTGCTGCCATTGTGAAGCGAAGAGCTGACTTCATTACAATAGCAAATAGTATACCATTCAGTCATCCTGTTCAACATATGAACAAGACAACTTTTGAAATGCAATCATTGCCCATTGTGGATGCAGCATCAGTACTAGGAAGAAACCAAGACAAGGATTTGATAATATCTGAACTAGTAAAGTATAATATCCATCAGGAAACAGAGATAGTTTCAATCATTGGCCTTGGTGGCTCTGGAAAAATCTACCTTGGCTAAACTGATTTACAGTGATGGTGAGACTATAAAGAAGCATTTCGAACATACAATATGGGTTCATGTGTCACAAGAATTTGATATTATCAAGCTTCTTGAGAAAATGTTTGAAGCTATTACAGAAGAGAAATCCAATGAATATCCCTTCCAATATATAAGTGCAGAAATATCAAAAGGACTGAATGGAAAGAAGTTTCTACTTGTACTGGATGACGTTTGGACAGGTGACCGAATTCAATGGGAACAATTTATGTTACATCTAAAGCGCACCAGAAAGCAAGATTTTACTCACTACTCGCAGTAGAAGGGTTGCAGAAGCCATGGAATCAATATACATATTTGACCTGCCATTCTTGTCTTTCGAAGACAGTTGGCAGCTGTTCCTTCACAGCTTTAGAGCAGGTGTGACTGGATTGAGCCCAAAATTTGAAGAAGTGGGAAAAGAAATTGTGAGAAAATGTGGTGGGGTGCCACTAGCAATCAAAAGTCTTGCAGGTATCCTCCATGGCAGCGAATGGAGAATAGAAGACTGGCAAGCCATGAGAGACAATAATCTATTAAATGTTAAGGGAGAAGAACATAGGGTTGCTGCATGCTTAAGGTTGAGCTATTCCCTTTTGCAATATAATCTCAAACAGTGCTTTAGAATATGTTCAGTGTTTCCCAAAGGTCATAAGATACATAAAGAGCAACTGATTGACCTATGGATCGCTCATGATATGATATCTATTGATTGTATTGGCAACAAGCGCTTCAATTCTCTTGTGCAAATCTCTTTCCTCCAAAATGTGGTAGAAGAAGATGGGAGAGTAACATATAGAATGCATGATTTGGTTCATGATCTTGCCCAGCTCATTTTGGGTGATGAAATTTCACTCATTGTGCCAAAGGAGGAAAAAAAAAAAAATTCCACAAAGAGTTATAGATTCTTTTGTTTGAGAGAACAGCCGTAAGATATTGTTCCCAAAATATTTTTAGAAAGGCGCGTGCTTTATATATTACTAAGTGTTATGATTACATTTTTGGTATGGCACTGAAGAATGCAAAGCACTTGCGTAGTGTGACATTTGGATCTTCCTATGTAACGGCACTACCCAATGCTGTATTTCAGATAAATAATCTGAAATATCTTTCCATGTCAAGGCTCAATTGTGAAGCACTTCCTGATGCTATTTCAGATGTTTGGAGCCTGCAATCACTTCATATAACAGATAGTCTATATCTTGTCAGGCTTCCTGAATCCATTGGTAAGCTCAAGAAGTTGAGGACGCTAAATTTGTCAGGTTGTCGGTACCTAAATACATTACCAGATTCTATTGGTGATTGTCACATGATATCAAATATTGATCTTTGGCACTGTGAAAATCTTACAGTGCTACCAAACTCTATTGGTAGAAATAAAGAGCTGAGAGTGCTGAGGCTAGGTTGTACCAGACTTAGGAGGCTACCAAGTATCACTACATTGGAAAATATGGAGTGCTTGGACCTCAGAAGGTGTCATGGGCTAGAACGTTTGCCTAAAGGCATAACCAATTTGAAGAATCTTGAAGTCTTGAACCTAGAAGGATGTGTACAGTTACGATCCATGCTGGTTTTAAAAGGGCAGGAGCTTGATCAAGTGCAAACTATGAACATATTTATTGTAGGACACGGCAAAAAAATCTGTGCAAATATCAGAACATGTAACTGTAGCAAAAAATTATGATGAGGATCTACCTTTTGGACATACATATGTGATGGAACCAGATGATGCACACAAGACATGCTTGAAACAAAAGACGAAGTTACAGAGTTTGAACATACGGTGGATGGCACATGACACAGCTGAGCAGAACAATGAATTTGTTAACGCTGCACTTGATGATCTGGAACCGCCATCTGGAATTAAAGAACTAGGAATTTGTGGGTATTCAGGTAGGCAGTATGCATGGTGGATGCAAAATAAAGTTGGTGGGGGAGTACAGGGGCTTCATTACTTCCCATTTCTGAGGCTGATGAAGCTATGTGATTTCCCAAACTTGAAGAATCTACATGATCTTGTGAAGCTTCCTTGTTTGGAAGAGCTTGATTTATGCAGGTATGTATTCTCTTGAAAGAATAAGTGGTGGTCCATTTCCTTCACGATGAATGCACTGCCTTGTTTGGAGGAGGTATGGATGGTAGAAGAGAGTACCATGCCTGAAGGAGAAGATGGGGAGGGTACTGCAATTTCACCACCTGTCGGGTACCAATATCGGGGGTACCCTAAACACCGCGACAAATCGCGGCGAAAACAATAACAGCATTCGCCTAACTCACCCGCCCGAGCTCGGAAGACGGAGCCCGAGGTCCGCCACGCACGCGACTACGAAGTCGTGCGAGCCGCCCCGCGATGCCTTGCGGCGCCCGTGCGCCACGGCCTCGACGCGTGCGACCTCGGTTTGCTCGAGCTCTTTCCGTCTCGCCGAGCTCTTCCGCAAAAGCTCTTTCGTCGGCGTCTGAGCTCTTCCGCGAACTCTTTCCGTCGCGTCGAACTCTTCGCCGCGAGCTCTTTCCGTCGCGTGCGAGCTCTTCGCCGCACGAACTTTTCCGTCCGCGTGCGAACTCTTCCGCGCGCTCTTTTTCCGTCAGCGTCGAGAGCTCTTTCCGTCGCGTACGAGCTCCTCCGCCGAGCTCCTTCCGTCGCCTGGCTCGGAGGGCGGGCCCAAGCACCGCCTCGCGCCCGTCGCCCCGCCTGATGTGCGACTACGAAGTGTCGCGCGAACTGCCCACCTGCGCCGCGCGTGCGTCCCGTGACCTCGAGTCGTACGGGCGCCGCCTCAGCGCGGTCACGCCAGCGCCCAGCGTCGCGTCTTGCTCCTCTCCGCCCGGCGCCTGACGCGAGGTTGTATGGGCCGCTCGGCTCAGCGTCCAGCGTGCCTCGTGTCAGCGCAACCTCCACCACGAGCTCTCTCGAAGGCGAACCGCGACCACACCAGGCCGCCGCGACATATCTCCGTCTCATCACGACCTAGAACTTCGAGGTGCCCCTTAAGCTCGGCGAAGCTCGTAAGTCTCGGGACCATCTACCGGCCAGCGCGCGCTCGCCTCACGAGGAGCGAGGTGAGGTCAATCGATACTCGGCGGAGGCACTTTCGAGTGCGCGTGGGCGTCTTGGCGCCATCCGTAACCCGCGACTTCACGTGCAGCGGCTACGCGCACGGCGGCCCGGTTTATCAATGCCCACGGGGGACCGCGGCGTATCGGCCGAATGCCCGATCAAGCCTCCCGACAAGCGCTATCGACAAAGCGCTACGGACAAACCAGACCTTTTAAGCCGAGCTCTCCACGGCCACACATCTTTACCAGCGTCTGGGGCCCGCATCTGCACTGCTGGCGCGCGCCATCCTGGCGAGGCAAAGGGCGTGCAGACGGATAGGCCGCGCCTCACGAGATTCCGTGCCGCACCCTACGCAATAGATGGACGGCTACGAACGCCGCGTGCCGCAATCGCGTGTCCGCGCCCCGTGCGACTTTTTACACTTTACCCCCTCTATTTTGTATTCTTCGCACCTTTAGTCCTCCCGGTGGCACTGTAAATCCTCCCCTTACGACTATAAAAGGGGAGCCTTGGACACCGGGGAGGAGATCGACCTTCTTCCCATCGCATTCTCACTCAAGCACACACCACTCCGCGCGAGACTTGGGAGCCGGCCTCCCTCTCTCGACTGCTGTATTCTCCCCGATCTGGCGCTTGAGCTCGGCCACATAGTGACTCCCGAGATCGGACTAGGGGCCCATTGCCCGAACTAGTATAAACCTTGTGTTTTGTGTCCCTTGAGCTAGGCCATCGAAGTCCCACACACGCAGCCATACGACGACATCGTGTCCGTGGTATATCTACCATATCCGACCACGACGATTGGCGCCCGGTAGGGGAAGCGCGTGTGACGATAGTCACCGCTCGATGAGCTTCATCCATGACGTCGCTGGCTCCCGAAGCTCGGTATTAGCCGAGACAGCGGCAACCGCAAGCTTAAGTCGACTCGGTCGTAGTATTTGGATCCGATTCCGTGCCACGAGTCCTATCCGCTCCGTCGCCCGGACGTTCAGCGGCTTAGGAAACGGGGAGGCAAGGCTCCGCCTCGTGCGACTGCGCCTCGCCAGCGGCCGTCGCCTGCCTCCGCCCGGCGCCCGCACTACACGGAGCCACGGGACCAGCGTCTCAGTCCCACGAGATCCGTGTCATACGACTGGCGCCAGCGGGCTCCCTCCTCCATCTCGCATGGCGGGGAGGTCGCGCACGGGCGTACCGCATGCCCGCCGCGAGCGCGCGTATGCGCGGCATGGCCTTAGCTTCGTCTTGGTCGCTGCGCCGCCCGCAGCGACCTCACGGCGGGATCGGCTTCCCCACCTACGACCCGCCTGACTGGGCGCGGAGTCCGCCTCCGTCCGTGCGCCATATAAGCTATCAGCTTTGGAGCCGCCGCGGCTTCAGCCCGCCCTCGCCGCGACACGCAAGCGAGGGACCGCCAGCGCTCCGTCCTCTCGCGCGACTTGCGGTCGGCGGGGCCCGACCGAACGACCTCGAGTGGCTCCGGCGGCTTCCGCCGACACGCACCGGAAGATTCGGCACGCGACTCTGTCTCGCCCTCGCCCTCGCCACGGCGCGACTCATGGTCCCGCACGACTTACCATGTAGGCGTCTCGCGACGACTTGCCCCGACATGGCCTTACTACCCGTCGCCGCCTGCCATGGCCCGCCGGCGTGACGTCGCCCGGCCGGCCGCCCGCACGCCGTGAGGCACGCCGTCGCCCGCCACGTGAGATTCCCAAGGCCGCCGCCTACATGCTCTTTCGCGATAGCTCCACGACGAGGTCACGCGTGGCGAGGCGACCGTGCCACGCCTATCGCGAAGCTCCCAACGTGAGCTCCAGCGAGCTCCGCCGCCGCTCCCACCGCCCGAGCTCCGCCAAAGAGCCTCCCCGGCGAGCTCCACATCGAACTCGACCTTGAGCTCCACCGCCCAAGATCTGGCGAGCCGGCGAACGAGCTCCACCGCCCGCTGAGCTCCACGAGCCGGCCTCGCCTCGATCTCCACAAACTCCCCGCCGTGGGCTGTCCTCCACGAGCTCCGACGGGGCTCCCTCGAACGAGCCCCCGGACGCCCAAACGCCGCGATGATCGCCGGCCGAAGAAAGGCGGTCCACCGCACGCACGACCCTGGGATAAGGCCGGCCGCGTCCACGCGGGCGACCCTTGCACGTCTCGCACCGACTACGGATGCGAGGCCTCTCCTCGCCCCGGCGACCTGCCACGTCTTGCGCGACCCGAGCCACCCGAGGTCCGCTGCCCGCCTCCCGTCCCGCACGACCTAGGGGCGGGATCGCCAGCCGGCCGGCGTGCGGCCCGGAGCTGTCCGCCCTACACGACCCGGGCCGGCACGGGCGCCCGCCCCACGCGACTTGCGCGGTTTAGTCCCGCCTCAGCCTCGCCACGACCGGCCGGGATCCCCACCACGCGACGCATACGCGGCCGTCGATGTCCAGGCGCCGAAGGCGACATATCGGTGAGGGACCTCCGCCCTCGACGCACCGCGTCGCTGCGACCACAAATAAGTCCCTACTCCGGGGCGACCCCACGACCCGCTTGCATGACTGCGGCGACCAGGAGGTCGGAGGCCGCTGCACGACGGCGCCGACACAGCGGGGTTGCCGTGCGCATCGACCGCCGGGCGCGCGCCTCCACCTCCTTCAGGCTACGCCACGATTCGCCGACCGCTGACTTCGGTGGGTCGCCCCACTCGATCTGTCCACGCGATACACATGACTCAACTGGCTGCAGGAGCACTCTCCACCTCGCTCAGTCTTTACGCCCCGCACGTCCCGCCCCTCGCGCCGACCACCACAAGACGACTTCCGCCAGCGTCGCGCGACCTGCGAAGACCTGGCGGCTCCCGTCCCCCACGACTTCAAGGACATGGGACCGCCTTGCCCTCGCCTCTCGCACGAGCAAAACCCCGTCTCACATGACTACCGGCGCAGTTAATCCGACGAGCCCGACGCCGACCGGGGCTCCACCTCGAGCCCGCTCACGAGCCTCCCGACGAGCTCCGGTCAGCTTCACGCGGCGAGCCTGCGCCTAACTCGCGAGATCTCCGCCCGGAGCTTCTCCGAGCCCCGCCGCCAAGCCCTGGCTCTCACAAACTTCTCCGAGCTCACCGACGAGCTTTGCGGGCTACCGCCCGTCAAGGCTCGAATTCCTCGACCGCTCAGTGCAATGGCGGCTGCTCCCGCCACGCGTACAAGAGCTCCGGCAATCAGGTCGTCTCCAGCGCACCAAACATTGAGCGACTAAGTCTCTTTTGCCCCCAACATACTTGCGCAAATTACCGCTATGGGCTTACTCCCCGCTCGATGCAAAAAATTCGGCGAGCATTTGAACTTTTTTCGTTTCGGCCGTTGAGCAACTCTAGCCACCGTGGCTACTACGGCGCTTGTCGGAAAGCTTTTTCGGCCACCCTTCACGGATGGCTTTCCTATCAAGGTTCGGGTAATGGGCGACAATGATGCCCAATGCCTTCTGCATGATGCGCTGTGCCCGCGCCATCATCAACTCCGTCACCCTTCCGCGGAATGAGGAGAGCCCGTTGGGCGGCGTCGTCGCCTGCCGACCTCCAGGAGCGGCTCGCAAACCGCTGGAGGTCACCCCCGCCAAATTCCTCTCGGCAACATCGGCTGGGTCACCCCGTGCGCCAAGCGAGTGACTCTAGCCTCAGCGGCATCCGGCGCTTGTCGGAAAGCTTTTTCGCCACCCTTCACGGATGGCTTTCCTATCAAGGTTCGGGTAATGCGCAATGATGCCCAATACCTTTCAAGATGATGCGCTATGCCCGCGCCATCATCAACTCCGTCGCCCCTGCTGAATGAGGAGAGCCCGCTGGGCCGGCATCGTCGCCTCGCCGACCCCGAGCTGGTCGCACACCGCTCGGACACCAACGACGAGATCCTGCCGCCGCACCGGAGCTCTCCTGGCGTCTGCATGACGAACAAGGTCACGCTCTTGTCTTGCGGCTCGCGAATCTTCACCGCAGCTCGCTGTCCTTGGCTCACACCTCCTCCGTCCCTCCCCTCGCAGACGGGGAGCCATGGTGGACACGTAAGCTCACAAGTCGACGAAAGCACAAACCAAACCCAAGGTCACCTACCTCCCAGTTCGATTTCCTTATCCTCGGGTCTTCCAGTTGGTTAGCGTGTTGATCTGGGCGACACGCCGCCTCTTCTCTTCCTTGACCTGGTCACGGTGGCCCGAGCTCCTGCTCCCGCCGGAGCTGCTTTCATTGCGCTCGTGGCGACTCCACTTCCGCCGATCGCTTGGCAGAAGTCTCGACCTCCAGGCGAAGTCGCTTGATCTCGGCATGAGCGACTCCTCACTCCTCGCTCCTCGACCAAGAGTCGCCAAACCCTAAAAAAAAAAAGAGACACCAGAAATAAGAACATCTCTCGAACAGAGGCCGAAGCGAAACAATAAAGACAGACTTACCCCCAAAGCGGCCTCGAGGTGCTTACGGGTCGAGTCCTCTGTTGGGTCTTCCACCTCCACCTCAGCCCGGGTCCAAGAACCCTGAGGTTGGGCCGGAGTGTTGACCTCGACGATGGCTTGTTCAAATCGCTCATCCCAGGCTCCGCCATCACCTTGGTCGACGGCACCAGCACCAGCGTCGAGTTCCATGAGCACCGGAGCAGAGAAGACAGGCAGAGACTCCCCAGCAGGCGCGGCCTCCACAGGGGCGCAAGCCACGGCCTTCCTCCGGCGTGCCCAAAGCGTCTCCATCACGCCTAAGGCTGCGGGGCTAGGACCACCCTCGCCTCAGAGCCCCGGCCGGCGCCCAACGACTCCTACCCCGTTGCTCTCGATCCGAGGCTTCATCCGCAACCTTTTCTCTGGATTAGGCACACAAGGCTTCACCACCCTGCACGCGAAAAGGAACATCGATCAAAAGCAAAAACAACGACGGCTTCAAGACGTAACGAGGTCTCAAGTTATCCCGTGCAACTCACCTCGATGTCGCGGCGTCTCTTGGACCCTAGGGTCGAGGCGTCCTCCGCTGCGGCTGCGAGAACCACCACTTCGCACCGGGTCCACCGCCCGGTTGTGCATAACCCCGCACTCCACGAGTGGCGGCTGCAACCCAGCGGGCTCGACGGGGTGGGACCTCCTTCGGCGTCCTGGGCTGACCTCCTCCGCGATGGGGGGGTCCGCCACCGCAGCCGCGATCGCTCCCGGCTCCTGAGCAGCCGCTCCTCCTTCTTGAAGTGGTGAGTCGCGCCCGGAGGATGTCTAGTTGGCCAACCCGCACATGGAAGACAAAACGACGCGAGATCAATTTTCATGGCCCGAACAAGTGCGAGAAAGGAGAAAGACCTACCGATCCTACGCTACGGCCTTGAGGATCGACCTCCCGGTACACAAAGTCACCGGACGTCAACGCCTTCACCCTCTTCATGATCTCCCGGGCGGCCGGGGAGTATAGGCGCCGGTCCCCACGAAGCGCCTTGTCCTCCGTCATCTCGAACATCACGCAAGACCGGGCTGCAGAGGCGCGACTCCTGAAAAAGTAGTGGGCAAGCACCGTGTCTTGCCCGACCACCCATCTCATGGGTTTTGCGACCGCCTCGACCCCCTTTGGTATTGCCCGGGGCGCTGCGGTCCGGGACTACCCCTCCAAGTGAGCTCCGGGCCCAAAATCGCCCGCCCGTAAATGTCGGAAGGGATGAACGGGGTCGTTCTTAAAGGTAGAACCATTGGGGAGTGCCATCCATTGTTAGACGAAGGGAGAAGAAGCGGCGGGGTACTCGGTGGTCATACCAGTCCGCATCTGGATCGACGCAGCACCAACCGAGGCCGGCGCCGCGTTCCCGTCGAGATCTTTGGTATTGCCGATCTTGACAACAAAGTAGTGCATGAAGAGCTCCAGGTTCGGCTCAATTCCCAAATGCACGCCGCGACAGCGTCACGAAGACCGTGATTTTGCAACACCCCATTCGGATTGGGTGCTGCAGCTCGATCCTCCAGTGAGGAGGAGCCCACGGATGAAGTCGCCGGCCGAACGAAAACCCGCGCCGATGGAATCCGACGAACAATACGATGTACCGTCCGGTGGCTGCGAAACTCCTCGCCACCAGGAACTCGCCACCCGCGGCCTCGTGAGCGTCGAGCCTCGCCGTACGGTCACCAACGACTCCAAGTGGGCAGGGACCACGGTTGGAACGCTCCAAGTTGCCATCTCCGCCTCCTCGCGCCCCGGAGGGAAGAGCCGGCGCGGCCGCCTCCTCCGATCTCCCCGCGAGCAGGCGGCCTCCCTTGTTCTCGCCACGACGGGCATGGACAGCAGCAAACAGGCGCACAGCCTCCTTCGACCTCCCCGTGGGCACGCAGCAGGGTGGCGGTCTGGCACGTGGGTGGCGGCGGCTTCACGCGCAGGTGCCGACGACGGCTGTTGGGGGGCAGTGCGGGGCGCCTGCTCTCTCCCTCGGCTTCTCTCACGGACGCGCGTCCTCCCTCGGACGGCGGCAGAGGACGTGGACGGCGGGCGCTGGCGCAGGAAGGAGCGGCCATTCGGGTGTTAGGGTTCGGCGCTGATTGGAGCCTAGAAGCGGCCACAGACAGGTACGAACAAAAATCTTCCTCCGGACTCTATGAAGGAACGCCGGGTGCGGGTTCGTCACGCACGGCCAGGGTCAGGCGGCCACCCCATCGCGCGACTCCAAACGGGCCGCACACGAGTTCGGTGGGGACCCGCGCGACATAGCACCTCGCGCGACTTTGCGCGGCTCCACGAAGTCCACGCGCAAGTTCGGTCCGACTTCCGACCTCGAGCGCACGACCACGCCACGCGTCTGCCCGGAGCTCGCGCACAATCGTACCGCGCCTCCGTATCGCACGACCTCTGCCCCGCGCTCCGTTCGCCACGCGTGACCTGGCAGCGCGTACACCGCGCGCCCGGCACGGCCAGGCCCAGCGCATCCCGCACGACCTGGCACCTGCCTCACGAGCACAGGGCCGCAGACCGCACGACTCCGGCCACGCGCGACCTGCAACGCGGATCGCGGTGCCGCTCGCCTCCGTCCCGCGACCTCCGACACGCACGACCTCCAGCCCACGAGCTCGAACTCGCACGACTTAGCGGGCGGGCGTGACTCCGGCTCGCACGGAAAGACTCACGTGGCATGGAGGGCGAGCGCCCACGCACGACCCTCCCGACCTCCATCCCGTACGCGATCTGACCGCGCTCTCGGCCGACTCGCACGACCTAAGAACGGGAGGCCGCCCGACTTCTTCATTCCGTGCGCTCGTCCCTCGCCGCACGACTAAAAATAGGGCACACTCCCGTCCCGCACGACTTGAGATGGGAGGGCCGACCTCGCCTCACACTCCCATCCTGCACCAGTCGGAGCTCCGCATGTCCCGCGGCTAATGATAGGTTGGGAGCGACCTCGTGCATGCCCGCGCATGCGCCATGCATCCCGTGCCGCATGACTAAAAATAGATCGGAGCGACCTAGCGCATGCCGCGCCACCCACGCCACATATCCCGTGCTGCTGCGCGACTAGTGGAGTGGAGGGCCGACCTTGCAGCAGCGAGCTCGTTATGATTCAGGGCTCGGGGGTTCGAAGGCCAGCCCAACGAGGGTCCGACGGCCGCCCTGGCCCGCCTGGAGCGAGGGCAGATCGAGGAGAAGTCCAAGCGACTCTCGCTTGCGAGCTACGAACGCCGCAAGTCTCCCCGAACTTCGTTCGAGTCGCCCGAGCGACGCACCGACCTCCCGCCTCTTCCTCGAAGAAAAGCGTGCCGTAAACTCGAGACACGATCTCGAGGAAACGCGAGGTTGAGCTCCCGAACATGAGGTCGATCCACTAGCTGATCGGGCGAACGGTGGCGAGCTCGGGCCTCACTCGAGCTACCGTGTAGTAACTCACGAGCACCCCGTCTCCGGCCACCGAGGCAAAAGATGAGGCACGAGCTCACCCCACCTCTTCGGAAGAGAGAAGCGAGAATGGGGGAGGCGAAGCGAAAACGGCTCGGACGGCGAGTCGGGACAACTCCGCCAATCGGCCGGAAATACAAGCCTCTACGAGTACATCACTCGTATAGCCTCGAGGGGCTACACACCCGGGTGCGCTTCGCGCGCACCCTCGGATCGAACGAACCCAACGGCGATCACGGCGACCTCGACTTCGGCCTTTAGCGCTGAGGAAGAATCTCTCTTCCCCAAACGGCTCGGGGGCTACTGTCAGTACCAATATCAGGTACCCTAAACACACGACAAATCGCGGCCGAAAACAATAACAGCATTCGGCCTAACTGCGCCATGCTCGCCGCGAGCCACGAGAAGCGAGCCCGAGGTCCGCCACGCGCCGCGACCACGGTCGCGTCGCGAGCCGTCCCCATGCCTTGCCGGCGCCCGTGCGCCCTCGCACATCGACCTCGGGTTTGCGAGCTCTTTCCGTCTCGTCTGAGCTCTTCCGCGCAACGTCTTTCCGTTGCGCACGCCTTCGCCGCGAACTCTTCCGTCACGTGCGAACTCTTCGCCACGAGCTCTTTCCGTCGGCGGCACGAGCTCTTCCCCGACGAACTCTTTCCGTCCGTGCATCTAACTCTTCGCACGAGCTCTTTCCGTCGGCGTCGAGCTCCTCCCCACGAGCTCCTTCCGTCTCGCGCGAGCTCAAAAGGGCCGGCCCGAGCTCGCCTTTTTCGCGCGTGCACCCCACCTCGTACGACTCACGAAGTTGTCGCGAACCGCCGCACCAGCGCCGGCGTGCATCCGTGACCTCGAGGTCGCATGGGCGCCACTCGCTCATGTGGTCGCGCCCGCGCCGCGTATGCATATCTCGCGGCGCCGCGACCCACCTGAGGTTGTATGGGCGCGCCGGCTCATCGTCGTGCCCCTGCAAAGCGTCCAAGCAACCTCCACCCCTGCTTCAAGAAGGCGAACCACGCGACCACGGAGGCGCACTGCGGCATATCTCCGTCTCGCATGCGACCTGGAACGGGGCTGACGCAAAGCCCGGGCGAGCTCGTAAGTCTCGGGACCATCTACCCGGCGCGCTCTTCCCTTCGAGGAACGGGTGAGGTCCAATCTACGATCGGGCGGAGGCACTTTCGGTGCGAGGCGTCGCGGCGCCATCCGTAGCCCGCGACCACGCAAGCAGCGGCCTACGCACCGCAGCCGACATCAATGCCCTCGGGCGGGACCGCGGCGTATCGGCCCGGATGCGAATCCGCCTCCCGACAACTGCTGTCTCGACAACCGCTCACGGACAAACCGACCTTTCGCCGAGCTCTCGGCCACACATCTTTGCTCAGCGTGCATCGGGGCCCCCGCATCACTGCTCGGGGCGCCGCCGATCCACGGCTGAGGCAAAGGAGCATGCCCCGACGGATAGGCCGCGATCCCACGAGATTCAGCGCCGCACCCCCTACGCAATAGACGGACGGCTACGGGCACGCTGCCGCAACCGAGCGTGTCCGGCATCCTGGGCGACTTTTTACACTTTACCCCCTCTATTTTGTATTCTTTCGCACCTTTAGTCCTCCTCCTAGTGGCACTGTAAATCCTCCCCCACGACTATAAAAGGGAGCCTTGGCAAGGGAGGAGATCGATCTTCTTCCCATCGGATTCTCACTTTCGAGCACACACCACTCACGAGAGACTTGGGAGCCGGGCCTCCTCTCTCGACCTGCTTGTATTCTCCCCGACACGGCGTTTGAGCTCGCCACACCGCGGACTCCGGACCGGAGATCGGACTAGGGGCCGATTGCCCCGAACCAGTATAAAAACCTTGTGTTTTGTGTCCCTTGAGCTAGGCCATCAAGTCCCACACACGAGCCATAATGACGACATCTTGTGTCCGTGGTATATCCGCCATATCCGACCACAACAACCCCCCCGCTTGGGACAATTCCGAAGTTGGTAATTGCCTAACAGAATTAGAGATAAGTGATTGTCCTAAGCTGGAGGTGAAGCCACACCTTCCTTCTTCGCTGCAGCGCTTGATCTTGCAGGGCAGTGAGCTGCTGCTGCAGTCACCAGATCAATGCCAGGGGTTCTCTTTGTGTACCAATTTTAGCCACCTAAAGAAGCTTCAGCTATGCAATGTGACAGGATTAGGGCATGGGTGGGAGCTGCTCCAACACATGACAATACTCGAGTCATTGGAGATTAAGTTGTCTAATAAACTAATCAAGCTACCTAAGAGCTTGTGGAGCCTCACATCCCTATGTTATTTGAAACTTTGCAAATGCTCTTCTATCCACATGTTGCCCGAGTCGATAGCGGAACTCCGGTCTCTGCAAGAGTTAAACATCGAATTCTGCAATAGCCTGAGCAGCCTCCCCGAATCAATTTGTCAACTCACATCCCTCCAGTTGCTCACCATAGGATGGTGCGATGCACTTCACCAGTTGCCCAATTGCCTGGGAGAACTCTACTCTCTACGCAAACTCGAGATAACAAATTTGCCAGGGCTAACTTGCCTTCCCCAATCCATATGCCACCTCACCACCACTCTGCAAGAGCTCGAAATCTATCAATGTCCAGGCATTAAATCCATGCCGGAGGGGATAAAGGACCTCACGGCTTTGAAGCGACTGTGGATATGGCACTGCCCTGATCTGGAGAGGCGATGTGAGAGAGAAACGGGGGAGGACTGGCACCTCATCTCCCACATCCCCTGATGTCTGTACTTGGTTTTAGATGGATCAAGGGGGTGTGGCCATGTGGGGAGGATTTGTCCAGTGACTGCATGCTATTCCGTCCGTCCCAAGATAATTGACACACTATCTATAGCTAAAGTGTCAATGATTTTGGGACAAGGAAGTACTTCTTAATTGGGTGAGTTTGTTGTAATATTTTTACCTGTAGCTATGAGGAGTCCCTTTTCCCTGTGTATATATACACTAGAGAGCCTATTTCCTAATTATTTTTGTTCATTTCAATTGGTTCCAGGTTCAACCATCCAAGTGCTCATACAGCATGCTCAGTGCATTTGCACATGTGTTCACACTTACTAATAGGAAATCTGCAACTGGAATTTTCTAACTACTTGCTGCCGAGGCCATTGCTATTACTTGTTATGCCTCCATAACAACAACATCTGGTTGCCAGTAAGCAAATCATATTTCACGGTAATTCTCTAGCTTTCGTACCTTTTATTTCTATCACAATATGATCAAGTCGCCACTATGGCTTGCATTGGCCAAAATTGTTGATTCATGCTTTTCTAGAGCTAAGGAGGGCTTCTTGTTTGCATCGAATGATTGCCTCTGATTCATTTGATCATCTTGCAGTGGAGAGCACAGTACCCATTTGCGCTTTTGTGTCTCATAATCAACAGATAATACTTTATATTATCCAGTCGTGTGCTGTTGTTAAAGCCTCTGTGAGCTGATTATTTTCCTTTTCATTTTAACACGGCCTAAATTAACATACAGATGTGCATATGCTTTGATGCCACTCAACTCAAGGGATAAGGAACACACCGAGCATTTTTCATGTTTAGCAAAAAATAATATCACGCAGTCCAAACGTGCAAGCAGACTGATAGTTAGAATTGGTTTGCTTTAGTAAACGCAGATGCACCGATGCTGGCCCAGATGTAAAAGAAACGTAGTTACACTTTGTCTACTGCTTGATTTCTTGAATACTTTGAACGAGGATGTTATTCTGACTCAGCTTGCCTATTGTTACAGGCCTACTGCACATGGGAGTTGAGGGTCATGGGCTTCAAATGAATTTTCCATGCACATTTGGATGCTTGGGCACAATGCGTCCAGACATGGCAACTGTGTGTCTCGACATTAAATCGTTGGTGAAAAGAACTGAATGAAGCGTGTTGGAAGCAACGAACCGCCAACTGCCTGCATGCCCAGTCCATCCAACTTGCTTTCTTGTACAGTCCATCCAACAAGTTGTACGGTGTGATGGACGGCAGATCTGCACTTGCGACCGTATTTGGTCTCATGTATTCGTCATAACAGTCAGTGTTTGTTTTAGCCCTTTTACATATGAAATTTCAGTGTGTAGAAGAAGAAACATTTTCGTATGCTGGTCAGCTAACATGATGTGTTTTCGTTGGTGTGATTTTTCTGAATATATATGATGGCCCATTAGCAGTTAATTGGTAAAATGTTGCAAACGGCTCTCTGTTTTGGTTCAGTTTCAGAACCTGCTGCAAAGGGTGCTCTGTCAGACGACATGGAGAAATTATGTTTTCCTTGTCAGTTTTAGTAACAAATGCTATTTTTTCCGCGAAACTGTGGTTATAAAATTGCTAGCTGCGAGAACCATGCTGTAATTTACATGTAGTGTTTGATGGTCCAGACTCCAGAGTGTACTCAAATAGAAATAGTGCTCTGTTCTTCAGTGTCAGAGCTTGTGTTTGACACGCGTGCTCTCCATTCTGCAGTGCGAGCGTAGGCCATGGCACATAGGAAGCTCAGGCCTGATGATGCATGTTGGTAGGTGCCAAAGGCCGAAAGGCGCCTCGTCGTCCTCCTCCAGTCCGACAGAGCGCCGCCGGTCTTGTCGTCGTGACGCCTCCAGCCACCGCCTCTGCTTCTAGCAGGACATTTGCAAGATGGTGGCCTAGCTGTGCCGGCGGAAGTCTACCCGGCGGCGGAGTTCACTGGCCCAGCCGCGGCGCGAGCTGCCGAGCTTGCCGGCCAGGGATGGCCACGCGCCGCCATCATTGCCGCAGTTAGGAGGCGCCGCCGCCGCTGAGTCTGCTCGCACGACCGCGGTGGGAGTTTGCCCCACCGGGCCGCCCGCTGGAGGTCTCCGGGACGGCCATGGTCCGACGCCTAGGACGCGTCGTGGCAGCCTCCACAGTTGGGAGGCGGGGCCATGGCTTATAAAACCCATGCCGGAGAGACGAAGCAAGGTAGAGTGTGCCGAGTGGCCTAGGGAGACAGGGCCGCAGTGCACGGTCATGAGAGGGAACTGCCCCGCTCACTGAGTGCAGCCTTGGTCATCGGCTCACCGCGCGTCACCTGCGCGTGCGCGGAATCGCGGGCGTTCGTGTGTACGCCGGCGAGCATGCGAATGCCGACGCCCGGGCTGTGCTCCGTGCGCGCCGCTCGTTCGACGAAATGTGCCACCGGTGGAGCCTTGCTGCTTCAACGTCAATCAAAAAGCAAAAGCGGAGCGTGCAAACTTAGTTCGCCATGCCAGTCAACACTTGCCACGGTATGTGCGCCACGACTTGGTGGCATCTTCCCCTGACAGTTTCTTTTCTTGCTTGTTTGTTTAGGTCCCTTCGTCTTCTGTTCCTGGCCGGGTGGCCGATCCGAACCTGATCCTAGCAGCTGGATGACAAATTATGTCATCGTCACTGCTCCTTTCATCGCTGGACAAAAGCATGTGTGTGGGGGGCTGGGATCTTGACTGACAGCCAACAATTCGTCACTGCTCTTGTCAGTGTTGGCATTAAATTTTGCTAAGATTCACTTTCTGACTAAAGTATAGCAAGTTGATCAACTTGTCAAAGAAAAATCGTCTTAATTGACACACGCCAGTTAAGTTAGCTCTTGTTTTCGTTCTGCAACTCAGGCGCTGAAACAACAATCGTCTTAATTGACACACGCTAGTTAAGTTAGCTCTTGTTTTCGTTCTGCAACTCAGGCGCTGAAACAACAATCGTCTTAATTGACACACGCTAGTTAAGTTAGCTCTTGTTTTCGTTCTGCAACTCAGGCGCTGAAACAACTGTAGTCCATCTCACATCCAGAAAACTGATGCGCATTTGTTGCAGGAATGGAGGAGAACGCTTGAGAAGGCACAAGCGGGAGCAGCATATCTGATGACCTCCAGGTATTTTTCATACCTTTAAACAAAAAAGAATATAGTGCCTAATTTGTTAGGTTCCTACCACGTTCCTGGTAGTTTCTTGGGAAATAACAATGGCCGTTGTTCAAATACTCTCAGGTACTCAACTGAAGGCACGTCAGTGTCTGACGCTTTGGTATGCTAATCTTAGCACCATTAAATGATCTCCGCATTTTGTTATCTATTTCATTTCACTGCACTACCCATACAAATATTTTTTTGGTGTGTGTTTTACCCATACAAATAGTTTGCTTAGTGCAATCTGGGGCTTATCACTGGTTTTGAAGGAAAAGGCACTAACTTTTTTTTTCTAGATGTTCTGCATGCCTTTGTTCTGTAGTTCCCTTTATAAACTTGTTGCTTGTTTTTGGATCCCTGTTATGTTAGGAACGAGAACACTGGACGAAGCTGTCTGCAAAGAAGAAGTGGAGGTCCTGGGAAGCAGCTAGCATACTTGTGTTCGAAGGTCAGATATCTTTGTTACTGTTCAATACAATTTTATAATATAATTGTTTGCATTAATCATACTTTAGGGCATCAAAATAAAAAAGAATTCATCTGGTCAGTGGTCACAAAACAATTTTACATGATAATTCCATTCATCTATCCTTACATGGCTCCTTATGATGCTAGTGACAAGAACTTATGGCTCTCACTACTACATATTTTATTAACGGTTGCGGTTTTTATTTTCCGTGGGCGGTTATTGGAACCGCAACGGAGGAAAGGTTAGGTAAATCATGGGATTAACCGCTGCGGTTTTTAGAACCCCAAATAACCGCAACGGTTAATGAAATAAAAAAAAAAAAGAAAAGCCCGTGATCGAACCCTAATGGGCCCGATCCGGGCCGCCGCCGCCGCCGTAGCCGCCGCCGCCGGCCCGCCGGATCCGTGGGGTAGAGGCCGGATCCAGCCTCGAAACTCAAGCCGCCCGGTTGCCGGGCTCGACGCTTCCGCCGCCGTCGAGAGCGCCCGCCCGGCGGGAACCCGGCAACCCGCCCTCGCCGCCGGGATCCGCGGCGGGCGGAGGGAGGGCTGCTCCACGAAGCGCCGCCACCACCGGGTCGGAGCGCCGCGCCGGGAGGGAGGGCCGCCGGTCCCGAAAGCGCCCGGGAGGCCGCGGCTCGCTCGGGAGGGTCCCGAAGCTCGCCAAATAAGGCCGAGCCCGGAAGGCCGCCGGGCCGCAAGGCCGTGGCCGCCGCCGCCGGCCGCCGGGCCGCTGTCGCTGAAGTGGAGGAGAAGGGGCGCCGGGAGTGATGGGGCGACGAGAGCGGAGAGACCGGGAAGTCGGGGCGGCCGAAAGTGATTGGGAGTGGGAATGAGAGGAGTTAAGAAAACCCTAGACTCGTATATATATATATATATATATATGAAGTGCTTCAAATGGGCCTGTTGGGCTGATGGGGTTGGGCCTGATTTTCCGTGGCGGGCGTTTTATAAAAACCGCAACGGTTAATCTATTTACCATGGCGGTTTTAAAAACCGCAATGGTAAATTTAAAAAAAAACCGCCACGGTTAATAGAGGTATTAATGGTTGCGGTTTTCTAAATAACCGCAACGGTTAATATTTTGCAAGTGCAACGGAAAATCAAATCTGTAGTAGTGTCTAAGGTCCGTCCATAATCTAAGCAGCAGCAACTCAGAGGCTTAACAGTATATTATTACACATATCATTAACCACTGTCTTGTGCACTTATGTCATGTCCTTGTTGGCACTAACAAGACTCACATTGCAATGGAAAAAGATTACACATGAAAGCACTAGCACCACACTGCCCAATTAGAAGCAAACATTTCAACCTCCTATTCTGGAATAGTTCTCTCTGTGAACTCTTTTTGCTCAAAAAAGCACCTGCTTATTTCAAAATTCAATTTACAGGAAAAACATGGTGGGTGTGGAGGCCTCTGTACTGTCTGCTGCAGTAACTGGAATGCTGAATATTGTGAGCAACAAGTTAGCTCCACTGGTCATAAAAAAAGAGTACAGTTCTATAGTGGGTGTGGAAAAGGACCTCCAGGAGCTCCAAGATCTGGTTCAGGAGATCAATTGCTGCTTAGAAACAGAAGACAGAGGTACAAGGGATGCTCCATGGCTCAAAAAAGTTGAAAGAAGTGGCATTCGATGTAGATGACGTTGTGGATGAGTTACAGCTAAAGGCTGAAAAACATGATGCTGGTGGTGGTGGTCGATTTGTGTCTAGGTACGTGCACACAAAAGCAGAATCATTTATATTTCAATGCAAGGCGGCTAAGAAGATCAAGCAAATAAATAAGAGATTTGCTGAGATTGTGAAGCAAAGAACCGACTTGACTGCAATATTTGGACATGATCCTGTTAGCCATATAAATAGGTCAGCTGTGAATATGCAAACATTGCCTGTCAATGATGAGGCAGCAGTACTAGGAAGAGAGCAAGAGATGCACCAAATATTATCTAATCTGGTAGAGAATAATGACAAAAACGAAATCAAGATAGTTTCCATAGTTGGACTTGGTGGCTCTAGCAAAACTACCCTAGCTAAACTAGTTTTTAATGATGGCAAAACAATAGAGAAGCATTTTGAAGTGAGACTATGGGTTCATGTGTCACAAGAATTTGATTTCGAAAAGATCATCAAGAAACTATATGAGGCTTTTGCTGATAAAGACGAGGGACAACCTTCCTTGCCATATATGAGCAAGAGAGTCCAAGTGGGGTTGAAAAAGAAGAAGTTTCTAATTGTAATGGATGACGTTTTTGGACCGAGTCCCAAAATCAGTGGGACAAAAAATAATGGGCTATCTAAAAATTGGTGCACCTGGAAGTGGGGTTTTACTCACTACTCGCAGTGCAAATGTTGCAGAAGTAGTGCGATCCACATACCAGTTTTGTTTGCAACGTCTATCTCCCGACAACAGTTGGCAGCTGTTCCAACAAAACTTTAGGATGGCAGCAAAGTTCATTGATTCTGACTTTATAAAGGTTGGAAAAGAGATTGTGGAAACATGTTGTGGGTTGCCACTAGCAATTAAAGTTCTAGCAGGTTCTCTTGGTGGCAAGGAACTAATAGGAGAATGGCACGCCATGAGAGACATTTTATTAGATTTTGAGGGTGAAAACACAGTGTCTGCATGCTTGAAGTTGAGCTATTTACATCTGCCGTCCAATCTGAAGCAGTGTTTCACAATGTGTTCATTGTTTCCTAAAGGTCATCTGATCAATAAAAAACAGCTGATTGACCAATGGATTGCTCATGATATGATCAGTTTGACTCCTGGTGTTGATGATTTGGAGCATATTGGCCACAGATACTTTAATTCACTTGTGCAAGTGTCTTTTCTAGAAGTTGAGAATGAAGATATTTTAGATAATGTAAAGAGGTCTCCAGCTTCATTCTCATTGAAAAGGACAGTTAGTTACAAAATGCATGATTTAATTCATGATCTTGCCCGTTCCATCTTGTGTGATGAAATTGCAACTATTGTGCCAGGGGATGCAACCAGTTCCACAAAATGTTACAGATTCTTTTCTCTAATTGAACCAAGAACACTTTTGCCCAAAAAAGGTTTCTGAAAATGCACGTGCTATATATGTTGATAAGGGCAATGATATATTTTTGGCAGCACACTGAAGAATGCAAAGCACTTGTGCAGTATCATTATTGAGAATTCTTTTTGTCAACACCAGTGCTCACGACCATATTTGAGGTAAAAATCTGAAATATCTTGAGATTTCTGAACTGCATTGTGAAGCACTCCCTAAATCTATTACAGATGTTTGGGGCCTCCAAGCTCTTTACTTAAAATTAAGCACTCTTCTCGAGTTGCCTGAATCCATTGGGAAGCTAAAAAAGTTAACAACACTGAACCTTTCGTGGTGTTTTAAGCTGAAGACTTTACCAGATTCTATTGGTGATTGTCAAATGCTTTCAACTTTGGATCTTGAATGTTGCAAAGAATTTGTGGAGCTGCCAAACTCCATCGGTAGGATTAAAAGGCTAAGAGTGTTGAGTCTAGTTTCAACTAGAATTCATAGGCTACCGTCAGGTATCACAACTCTAGTAAATCTGGAGTATTTGAAAATTAAGGAGTGCTTTGAACTGGTAGGGTTGCCTGATGGCATTGGAAACCTGACTAATCTCAAAGAATTAGACATAGATGACAATCAATATGAAAGCATGCCGCCAGGTATTGGGAAGCTCACTCAATTAGAAAAACTTAATATGTTTTGTGTGGAAACTGACAAAAAATATGGACAAATTTCAGAGTTGGCAACTCTATCTAGAATAAGTGGGAAATTAAGTATTTGTTTTCTCAGTGATTTGACAGACCAGAGTGAGGCACACCAAGCATGCTTGAAACAAAAAGAACGGTTAAATGAGCTGGAACTTTCATGGGGGTCTCTAGATGACAGGGAGAATGCTGAACATGAGCTGGTTGCACTTGATGGTTTGGAACCTCCATTAGGGATTAAACGAATAGAAATAAGGGCGTATGCAGGTGGACGATTCGCTTCATGGATGTTGAAGCAGGTCAGTGGTGGTCAATTCCCTTTTCTGAAAAAGATGAGCCTATGTGATTTCCCAAACTTGAAGCATCTGGATGGGCTGGTGCAGTTACCCTGTTTGGAGGAGCTGGATCTGGTGGGCATGCCTTCTCTTGGGAGCATAAGCGAGGCCCATTTCCTTCGCTTGCCAAGGTAAAACTAGAACGACTATGCAGTTTGGGAGCGGTGTGGATTGTAACGGACAGGACCCTATCTGGCAAGGAGGGAGAAGGCTGCATCAATCAGGACAACTGCAAATTGGTAGTCGTGTTACAGATTTACATATAGAAGACTGTCATAAATTGGTGGTTAAGCCATACTTGCCAATTTCACTTGAGCGCTTGCTGTTGGACAATTCTAGTAATAGCCTGTTACTATCTCCATACCAAGGCCAAGGGTCCTCTTCGTCCTCCAATTCTCCACCCTCTTTTAGCCACCTGAAGGTTCTTGAACTAGCGTGTATGGAAGCATCGTTACCTTCATCACAACTGCCGTCACCTAAATTAAGATTGGAGCTACTCCAGCACATGTCGGTGAAGAATCTCTAGATTGGTTCTACGCTAATTGATGACATCCTTAGGACTAATCTCTCTATGCTAAGTGTTTGATTTAGTTGGAGATTGGTCAAGCCAAGATTGGTGCATGATGGTCATGGTGGATGGGTCGAGGTGATCCAAAAGATGATCAAGTGCGCAACTTTGAGTGGTTTGAAGATCAAAATGGGCTCAAGGCAAAGGTATAACCATAGGGCTATTTTGATTTTGCACTCAAGACACCATAGAGGGTGTGAGTGACTTAGAATCGATAAGTTGTACTATAAAGAGGGGAAAACCATCGTACATATCGATCCTCATGTGCCTCTAGGTTCAAAATCTTTTGCATGCATTTTAACCTAGAGAGCTAACTTCTCACTTGTCAAACGTTTGTGAAAATGCTAACACTCGCACTTTGGAGAAGTACTTTGACGTGTTGGCAACCTTGGACAAGTGGTGTAACTTGATTTGGATGAAGAACAAGCGTGGACGTTGAAGAACGACATGGATGGACGCTTTTCTTCACTTGAATTGATGCCGAACTTCTTCGGAGCGACGTTCGGTGTTTCGATCATAACTTCTTCATCCCGAACTCCGTTTTGAAGAACTAGGACTTGTTGGAAAGCTAACGAGTAGCTCTACAACCCGGTGCTGGCGCTCGGCTTCAAGAGGCGCGGACAGTCTGTCCGGTGGCCTGGTTCCCCGACCAGCGAGGTGCTTTGCTGGTTCTCGCTTGTTGGTCCGGGCTCTAAGGGCGGACAGTCCGGCCTTGGGGCGGACTGTCCGCATGCTTCAATCTTTTCAGCGAAAGCGAGCTGCTGTTTCTCCGTTCCCCGCTGCGGTGGTGAACGGCGGACAGTCCGGGGCCCCGGGGGGCGGACTGTCCGCAAGTGCTGAATTCGAACGTTTTTGAATCCAACGGCTAGTTCCTAAAGTGGCGGACTGTCCGGGCCTTGTATGGCGGACTGTCCGCATCTGTCGCGGGAAAGGGAAAACGGCTAGTTTTTGGCCCCTCCTCTATAAATAGTGGGGTGGCCGGTTGGAGAAGTTCTCTTGGCGATTTTCACTCATACTAACACCCCTTTGAGCTGAGCAAACTCCCTCCTCCTCTCTCCTATTGCTTGTGAGCACATTCTTGAGAGTTTTGGAGATTCAAGTGCATTGCTTTGCTTGTTTGCATTTAGAGGCACTTGGGGAGTGGTTTGAGCCGGTGGTTTTCTTGTTGCTCTTGGAGAGCACCACTCCTAACCGGCTTGGTGATTGGTGGAGGCGTTGGCAAGAGTTGGTGAATGTTCTTGGCCACCTCCGGTGATTTGTGAGAGGACCGTGCATCCTCGTCGGGACAACGAATTGCAAGTTAATACATTGCTCGCGTCGGTGAGTACCTCTCATTTGCTTTGGGTGCAAGAGGCCTAAAGGCAATTGGCTTGGAGTGAGCTCCATCTTGACCCACACGTGAGAAGGTCGACACAACCGGAGAGTAGCTTGATGGTGACTAAGTGAACTCCGGGGAACAAATCAAGTGTCTTCTCTTGTGATTGATATTCTCATTGTGATCGGCTTCGTATTGATTGTATTGTGATATCATCTCCGGTGATTGGATTGACTAGCCTCGACATTGTGGTATATCACTCTACACTCTTGCATTACTTTGTTATTTACCTTGAGGTTGTGTAGTTTGTGTAGCCTTGCTAGTTGCTTAGTCTTATTTAGTGTAATCTAGCTTGTTCACCTAGTTGGTAAAGTAGTGACTTAGCAAATTGAGTGAACAAGAGATCATAGCAACTAGAATTGTCAATAGGAGGTTTGCCGACAAGTAGAGCTAGAGCAAACGCTTTTATCGCCATTTGTTATTCTAACAAGTTGTTCTAGTGATCTTGTAGAAAATTTTATTAGGCTATTCACCCCCCCCTCTAGCCATCTAGGACCTTACAAGTGGTATCGGAGCCGTGGTCACCGTTTGAGCAAGGATTAACACCCTTCGGTGCAAGATATGGCTAGTATTTCGTTCAACCATGTTGGGGGAAAGCCACCTCACTTTGATGGTGAGAGTTCTTTTGATCATTGGAAGAGAAAGATGACTATGTACCTTGGATCAATACATGAGAGAGTATTGGAGGTGACGGAGAATGATTATGTCATTCTTGATCCTACCAAGCTCACCGATGATGATAGAGCTAACCACACTTGCAATCGGATCGCACTCAACACCATCTACAATGCCATCGATGCCAAGATATTTGAGGGCATCAAAGACTTGGATCGTGCAAGTGAAGTGTGGACAAGATTGAGCGAAACATATGAGGGCACCAAAGTTGTCAAGAGTGCCAAGCTATATGGACTCAAGAGTGAGTTTGAGACTTTCAAGATGAAGGAAGGTGAAACAATTCTTGAAATGTTTCATAGGCTACAAGTGATAGTGAATGATCTCAAGACCTTGGGCTACAAGACACAAGACCAAGACTTTTGCCACAAGTTCTTGATTAGCCTACCTTCAAGATTCAAGATGTTGATTCTCATGTTACAAAGGGATGGGCTTGATTCAAAGAAGCCAAATGATTTGCTTGGAGAGGTGTTGACATTTAGCAAGTATGATCATGATATTGATGGCAAGGACAAAGTTGAGGAGAAGAAGGTTGAGGAAAAGAAAGCCGTAGCATTCAAGGCTTCCTCTTCCTCATGCAAGGGCAAGGCCAAGGCTCAAGAAGAATGTGACACATCCAAGCTAGAAGAAGTGGATGAGGCTCTTGCATTGGTTGTCAAGAAATTTGGCACCATGCTCAAATACAAGAAGAGATTTGGGCACTACAAGAAGAAGGACACTTCTAAGGGAAATGATGACAAGAGGTTGTGTTGGAAGTGTGATAGTCCGGATCATATCTTTGAGGATTGTCCTCATAGGAAGGACAAGAAGAATGCCAAGGACAACAAGAAGCCCAAGAACAAGGCCACTTTCAAGAAAGACAAGGATGGTGCCTATGTGGTGACTTGGGATAGTGATGAGTCCGAAGAAGAAGAAGAAGAAGGGAAGACTATGATGGCGTTGGTGGATCATGACAAGCCATCTCTCTTCGACTCATCCTCCGGTTCATGCTTCATGGCTAAGGCCACTAAGGTATCATATGATGATGAACCTTGTGCTAATGAAGTAAAATATGATAGTGATGGTGAATATGATGAATCAAATGAACCCACTAAAGATGAAATGTTTGAGACAATGGAGCAAGCAAACATTGTTCTCATAGCAAAGGCTAAGGAATGTATGGCCTTGGAAAAGAGAGTTGCATCTCTTGAAAAGAGCCTTAGGGAGCAAGAAGCATCCTATGAGTGTCTAAAGGAAGACCATGAGGAACTTCAACTTGCTCACACAAAGCTTGAAAAAGCTCATTCCTTACTAGTTGCTAAGAGTGACAAGGTTGTCTTGATCTCCAAGAAGGATGTTGGTTCAACATGTGATATTATAGATGAACCATTCGTGGTTGATGTTGAAGAACCATGCATACCTTCCACATCCACATCAACCCACTCTACCTCCACTAGTAGTGATGAAGTGATTTTAGATTCATCATTATTAGTTGAGAATGAGACTCTCAAGAGAGAGGTGGATGAGCTCACCCACGCCTTGGGAAAGGCATATGGTGGGGATGCCAAGTTGCTAAAGTGCTTGGGTAGCCAAAGATTTTTCCTTAACAAGGAAGGTCTAGAGTATATCCCCAAGAAGGGCAAGAAGGCCTTTGTGGCCCCAAAGCCTAGCTTTGTGAGGAGCAATGGTTCTTATTGCAATAGATACAAGCAAGTTGGGCATCAAGAGCAAAAATGTACTAAAATGAACACCAACAAGAAAGCAAATAAAGTGCATTCCATTCATTTTGATTCTTGCTATTTGCTTACCAAGGGTGAGAAAGGTGTCAAGGCAAGGTTCATTGGTACACCAATTGTGGGACCAAAGAAGAAGTCCATTTGGGTGCCAAAGGCCTTGGTCACTAACCTCCAAGGACCCAAGAATGCATGGGTACCTAAATCTCATTGATTTGTTGCATAGGTGGACTTCAAATCCGGTGGGAGGCATTGGATTCTTGATAGTGGATGCACTCAACATATGACCGGTGATGCTAGAATGTTCAACTCTATTGAATGCAAATCAAATGGTGGCAATATCACATTTGGTGATAATAGCAAAGGCAAGATAAGAGGACTTGTCAAGATTGCAATCACAAATGACTTGACCATATCCAATGTGGCACTTGTTGATAAGGTGAACTTCAACTTGCTCTCGGTGGCACAAATATGTGACCTTGGTTTCAAATGCATATTTTGTGTCAATGATATTGAGGTTGTTAGCATTGATGATTCAAAGTTGATATTCAAAGGCTTTAGGCATGAAAATCTCTATCTAGTTGACTTTGGTGATAGTGAAGCTAAGATAAGTACTTGTTTGATCTCAAAGTCAAGTATGGGTTGGTTATGGCATAGGAGACTTGGTCATGTTGGCATGAAACAATTGAACAAGCTTGTGAAGCATGATCTAGTAAGAGGCTTGGATGGAGTTGAGTTTGAGAAGGACAAACTTTGTAGTGCATGTCAAGCCGGAAAAGCAAGTGGGCAACACTCATCCAAAGAAGAATATCATGAGCACTTGCAAGCCATTTGAGTTGATGCATATGGATCTATTTGGACCAACCACATACACTAGCATTGGTGGAAATAAGTATGGATTTGTGATTGTGGATGATTTCACTAGGTACACTTGGGTATTCTTTCTCAATGACAAAAGTGATGTTTATTCCATCTTCAAGACATTTCTCAAGCAAGTGTGCAATGAATATGATGTTACCATCAAGAAAGTGAGAAGTGACCATGGAAGTGAGTTCAAGAATACAAGAATTGAAGAGCTTTGCAATGTTTATGGCATTATATATCAATTCTCACCTACATACACACCACAATCCAATGGCCTAGTTGAAAGGAAGAATAGGACTCTCATGGACATGGCAAGATCAATGCTTAGTGAATACAATGTGAGTCAATCATTTTGGGCCGAAACAATCAACACCGCATGCTACTATATCAACCGATTGTATTGCCATCCTATGATGAATAGGACACCATATGAGCTATTGAATGGTAGAAGGCCAAGCATTGCTTACTTTAGAGTCTTCGGTTTGCAAATGCTACATATTGAAGAAAGACACTAGATTAGGCAAGTTTGACAAGAAATGTGATGAAGGTTTCTTGCTTGGTTATTCCACTACAAGCAAAGCATATAGAGTGTGGAATAGCACTAGTGGTCAACTTGAGGAAGTGCATGATGTTGAGTTTGATGAAACCAATGGGTCCCAAGATGAAGAAGAAAATCTCAATGATGTTGGAGGAACTCAATTGGTAGAGGCTATGAAGAACATGGACATTGGGCACATTAGGCCAACTCAAGTGATTGATGTCGAAGATGACAAAGATCAAGTGCAACCATCTCCAATGGTCCAAGCTAGTGGTTCTCAAGTGCAAGATCAACAAGCTAGTACATCATCTCAAGTGCAAGCCACATCAAGTGATAAACCAAGCTCAAGCAATCAACTACCAATACTCCAAAGGATTACAATGTCATTGGAACCAAGTGGGTGTTCAAGAACAAGCAAGATCAAGATGGCATTGTTGTTAGAAACAAAGCAAGACTAGTTGCACAAGGCTACACTCAAGTTGAGGGTCTTGACTTTGGAGAAACATATGCTCCGTGGCAAGATTAGAGGCAATTAGAATTCTTCTAGCCTATGCATGTGCCCATGACATCAAGCTTTATTAAATGGATGTGAAGAGTGCATTTCTCAATGGCTACATCAATGAGCTTGTCTATGTTGAGCAACCTCCGGTTTTAAAGATTATCATCATCCCGACCATGTTTACAAGTTGAAGAAGGCATTATATGGATTGAAGCAAGCACCTAGAGCATGGTATGAGAGGTTGAGAGACTTTCTACTCAAGAAGGGATTTAAGATGGGAAAGGTTGATACTACTCTCTTCACCAAGAAGATTGGCAAAGATTTGTTTATCTTGCAAATATATGTGGATGATATCATATTTGGATCAACAAATCAAGCTTATTGTGAAGAATTTGCTAAAATGATGGCCAAAGAATTTGAAATGTCTATGCTTGAAGAACTCACATACTTCCTTGGACTTCAAATCAAGCAATTGAAAAATGGCACATTCATTAGCCAAGGCAAATACATAAGAGACATGATCAAGAAGTTTGACATGGAAAATGTAAAAGGCATTACTACACCAATGGGTACAAGTGCCACCTTGGATCAAGATCTCAAAGGCAATATGATTGATCAAAGGTTATTTCAGTCTATGATTGGAAGCTTACTTTATGTGACCGCATCAAGACCGGATGTCATGTTTAGTGTATGTTTGTGTGCAAGATTTCAATCCTCACCTAGAGAGAGTCATCTCAAGGCCGCAAAGAGAATTTTGAGGTATTTAAAGCATACACAAAATGTTGGCTTATGGTATCCTAAGGGGTCTAGCTTTGAGCTTGTTGGATATTCGGACTCCGACTATGGTGGTTGCAAGATCAATAGAAGAAGCACTAGTGGCACATGTCAATTCCTTGGAAGATCTCTTATGTCATGGTCCTCAAAGAAGCAAACAAGTGTGACACTCTCTACCGCCCGAAGCCGAATATGTTAGTGCGGGGAGTTGTTGTTGTCAACTACTTTGGATGAGGTCCACATTGAAGGATTATGGATTTGACTTCAACAAAGTGCCCTTGTATTGTGACAATGAGAGTGCTTGCAAGATGACTCAAAATCCGGTGCAACATACAAGAACCAAACATATTGATATAAGGCACCATTTCATTCGTGAGCATCAACAACAAGGAGATATTGCAATCCATCCTATTGGTAATGAAGATCAACTTGCCGATATCTTTACCAAGCCACTTGATGAGAAGAGATTTTGCAAGCTAAGAAATGAATTGAACATTCTTGACTTCTCAAATATGAGTTGAATGCATCCCACATATGTGACATGCCTCTCCATCGAGCCAAAGCTAAGGTATAATTGGTTGACATGTCATCATGATATCTAAGGACTTGCTAGATCATATAGACATACAACTTGGTTCCTTAGGTTGCATTCATGGAAAAGCAATGAATTTCAATGTATGTATGCCATCACTATTGCTTTTATGCTTGTTTGATCTAGTGATGACATATGACATGCTTGTGGGCTTGCAATCTCAAGTGTTGAATTTGGATTATTGTCAAATATGTGATTCAACATAGACATGATAGCCCTTTCATGAGGTGTGAAGAAGCTTGTCTTTGGTTCAAACCGAAATACATGCATGGCGAGCTATCCAAATTTGACCAAATTTGAAAACTAATCTTTCAATATCAAAAGAACCCGATCAATCCTTTTATGTCAATTGTTGACAAAGGGGAGAGATTAGTGCATAAAGATTGGAAGGGGATCAAAATCTTTTGAAAGCACACAAGTAGGGGGAGCAAGCTCATAAGCCTTTTGTTGCATTTGGTTGTGCATTAACATATGACTTGCTCTTACACATGTATTTAAATTCCATATATACATGCTTGTGTGGTGTATGCTAGTAATAATTTGAATGATGAATGATCAACTAGCATGCATAGGTGGTAGCTAGATATTTTAATTTCCGCTCTAAATTCAAGTACCTTGCTATATAATGTGATCTCACGTGGTACTTTGAGTTTTGATGAGATATCTAGTTATCCATGATGCTTGTATGGTGAGAAAGGCGCAATTCGATTGGTATCACGCTTCAAAGGTCCATTCTTTCACCATAGCATCATTTTGGTAACATGGCTCATTCCCTAATTTCAATATTCATACATGTATGCAAAGCTTCGTTCCAATCTCTCGATACATGTAGGGGAGCTCATGCTACCAAAACCGAACTTATGATGATTGTCCAATCCTATAATCATGAGCAAAATGTTTGGACAACCATGATGAGTTCAAAAAATCTTTTATCATAAAATCTTTATGTGGGTTGTCACCAATTACCAAAAAAAAGGGAGATTGAAGAATCTCTAGATTGGTTTTGGCTAATTGATGACATCCTTAGGACTAATCTCTCTATGCTAAGTGTTTGATTTAGTTGGAGATTGGTCAAGCCAAGGTTGGTGCATGATGGTCATGGTGGATGGGTCGAGGTGATCCAAAAGATGATCAAGTGCGCAACTTTGAGTGGTTTGAAGATCAAAATGGGCTCAAGGCAAAGGTATAACCATAGGGCTATTTTGATTTTGCACTCAAGACACCATAGAGGGTGTGAGTGACTTAGGATCGATAAGCCATACTATAAAGAGGGGAAAAACCATCGTACATATCGATCCTCATGTGCCTCTAGGTTCAAAATCTTTTGCATGCATTCTAACCTAGAGAGCTAACTTCTCACTTGTCAAACGTTTGTGAAAATGCTAACACTCGCACTTTGGAGAAGTACTTCGACGTGTTGGCAACCTTGGACAAGTGGTGGAACTTGGTTTGGATGAAGAACAAACGTGGGCGTTGAAGAACGACATGGATGGACGCTTTTCTTCACTTGAATTGATGCCGAACTTCTTCGGAGCGACGTTCGGTGTTTCGATCATAACTTCTTCATCCGAACTCCATTTTCGATGAACTAGGACTTGTTGGAAAGCTAACGGGTAGCTCTACAACCCGGTGCTGGTGCTCGGCTTCAAGAGGCGCCGGACAGTCCACCCCCTGGTTCCCCGACCAGCAGAGTTGCTGCTGGTTCCGTTTGTTGGTCCGGGCTCTAAGGGCGGACAGTCCGGGCCTTGGGGGCGGACTGTCCACAGTTCAATCTTTTCAGCGAGCAGAGCTGCTGCTTCTCTGGTTCCTGCTGCCGGTGGTGAACGGCGGACAGTCCGGGCCCTGGGGGCGGACTGTCCGCAAGTGCTGAATTCGAACGTTTTTGAATCCAACGGTTAGTTCCTAAAGTGGCGGACTGTCCGGGCCTTGTATGGCGGACTGTGCGCATCTGTCGCAGGAAAGGGAAAACGGCTAGTTTTTGGCCCCTCCTCTATAAATAGTGGGGTGGCCGGTTGGAGAAGTTCTCTTGGCGATTTTCACTCATACTAACACCCCTTTGAGCTGAGCAAACTCCCTCCTCCTCTCTCCTATTGCTTGTGAGCACATTCTTGAGAGTTTTGGAGATTCAAGTGCATTGCTTTGCTTGTTTGCATTTAGAGGCACTTGGGGAGCGGTTTGAGCCGGTGGTTTTCTTGTTGCTCTTGGAGAGCACCACCCCCCTAGCCGGGCTTGGTTATTGGTGGAGGCGTTGGCAAGAGTTGGTGAATGTTCTTGGCCACCTCTGGTGATTTGTGAGAGGACCGTGCATCCTCGTCGGGACGATGAATTGCAAGTTAATACATTGCTCGCGTCGGTGAGTACCTCTCATTTGCTTTGGGTGCAAGAGGCCTAAAAGGCAATTGGCTTGGAGTGAGCTCCATCTTGACCCACACGTGAGAAGGTCGACACAACCGGAGAGTAGCTTGATGGTGACTAAGTGAACTCCGGGGAACAAATCAAGTGTCTTCTCTTGTGATTGATATTGTCATTGTGATCGGCTTCGTATTGATTGTATTGTGATATCATCTCCGGTGATTGGATTGACTAGCCTCGACATTGTGGTATATCACTCTACACTCTTGCATTACTTTGTTATTTACCTTGAGGTTGTGTAGTTTGTGTAGCCTTGCTAGTTGCTTAGTCTTATTTAGTGTAATCTAGCTTGTTCACCTAGTTGGTAAAGTAGTGACTTAGCAAATTGAGTGAACCGTAGAGATCATAGCAACTAGAATTGTCAATAGGAGGCTTGCCGACAAGTAGAGCTAGAGCAAACGCTTTTATCGCCATTTGTTATTCTAACAAGTTGTTCTAGTGATCTTGTAGAAAATTTTATTAGGCTATTCACCCCCCACCCCCCCCCCCCCTCTAGCCATCTAGGACCTTACAGTCGGCACTTGAGTCCTTGGAGATTAGCTTCTGCAGTGACCTAACTGAACTGCCCCGAGTACCTAGGGAATCTCTCTTCCCTGCAATGGATGACCATCAAAAACTGTGAATGCTTAAGTGGCCTTCCTCAATCAACAGGTCTACTCACCTCTCTCAAGGAGCTCATAATAAATCAGTGCAATGCATTTGTCCAGTTTCCAGAAAGTTTGGGAGGGCTCACGTCCCTCAAGGAGCTCGCAATAGGAGACTGCAAAGCGCTTGTTCAATTGCCCGAAGGTCTGGGAGAGCTCTGCTCTCTAAGAAAGTTCGACATTTGGTGCTTGCCACGCCTGACTTTCCTTCCCCAATCCTTATGCCTCGCCACCTCTCTCAAAGAGCTTATGATCATGGATTGCCCTGGCATCAAATCCTTGCCGGAGGGGATAAAGGGCCTCACTACTCTGCAGTTATTGAAGATCCGTTGCTGCCCCGATCTGGAGAGGCGCTTCAAGAGAGGAAACAAGGAGGAATGGAACCTCATCTCCTACATCCCTAATCTACGGATTGGGTAGCCACATGTCTGTTGGCGATTCATCTGCTCGTTAACCTCTATCCATGATTCGTCCTTGTGGAGATTCACTACTAGTGAGCATATTTTTTTAATATTTCCTGAGAATTTTGTCAAGCCTACATGCCCATTGTGTACATTTGAGTTAGGTGATCCTCATTTCCTCCTCCTCCTCTCTCTCTCACCCCTTTTGTTACTAACACAAAAGCATCCATGAACTACCTTATAAATTGTACAACATATGTCGGATGCATGTGCGAGCAGGCTAAATTCTAAACTCTGTTTTCAGGTGGACTGGGACCACTTGTTTGATTCATTTTGGTGTGGAGGTGCGCTTTTGCAGTAAAATGGCTCAAGACTTTTCTGCTGGCGCAAAGTACATGGGTTTGTTGTCAGGTCATATTGTAGAGTGTCTCACAGGCTACTGAGTTTCAGCACCAAGGCCATTTGAATTGATGCAAGGTACAAGCACACAGATAATTCCTGTCTCCTGATATGTTGTGAGAACGTGTGACCATTTTTTCTGCTGTAAAATTATAGTGGAGAACACTCCACGTGATCCAGTGTTGTGCTAGTTGTCACTGTTTAGGAAATGAATATTATGTGGTTGCCATGTTTAGAAACAGAGTAATCTGTAGATGAACTCTGCAAGCACCAGAAGTAGTTATAATTGGTTTGCTCTCGTAATTGCACTGCTGCTGATGGAGATGTTAAAAAAAAAAACGCAGACAAACTTCTATACTGCTTCATTGTTGGACATTCTGAATCAGGATGTACTTTTGACTTTTAAGTAAGACAAACGCAGACAAGGACCTTCTGAACTCTGCTCCATTTCTTGAATATTTGAATGAGAGCGTATTTTTGACTTCTGAGTACTTGCCCATTATTTCAGGTCTACGGCACTCGGCACATTGGCTGTCCTTGATTATCCTGCCAGTCAAGATGAACGACCTGCATGGGTGAAAACGTGGATGAACACCTTCAGGCAAATTTGTTTCAGTCTTTCAGCTCGTCTCGGTTGTAACCCGTGGAGGACGATTTCAGAAGTTGATATATACCAAGTAATAAGCAGCCCAAAACCAAAAGGCAATGGGGGCATCCACGACCTCTGCTTTCCCATGAAGAACTGTGTTATCTACTTGCTGCTCACTGCTTCCATCGTCCTGCCTGTACTCCAGCAAGCTGCTGCAAAATTTCCTTTGCTACCTGATGATGCCATGAAGTAAATTGGTGAACTGTGCTGTTTAATTCTCCATTGGGGGCATGGAGCATTTAGTTCTCCATTGGGGGCATGGAGCATTTAGTTGTATTCGGCGCACGACTCTGCTTTGTCAGACAGACCCCAGCGTTTCTTTCAGAACATGCAAGGTTTGTTTGATCTCCTTTACATATGAAAAAGTTCAGATTTTCACTATTTCAGAAGGAAAAAAACTTTTTTAGGGAAAGAATGAACAACCATTTTGTGCTACTGTACCGTTAACATGATTTGTCTTCTTGCCGTCAGTCACAATTCTTGATAGCTAAAAGTACAGGTAGCAGCGCGCGTGCGTTTGTCTGACGATATGTGGGCGACTTATTGTCAGCCTCGTGAATTCGCCGCCGACTACGGAGGCTTACTCAGAATCGAGCCGCCTGCCCGCCTCTCTTCCCATCTCCGTGGTGCGTGGCGTGGTTCCTGCTTGCTTGCTATCGTTCGGTATGGTCGTATTATCCATTAACGATACAACTGGACAGATAGGCGTCTCAGACGCTCCCCTCAGGCTCGACGGCCGCGACGCCTCCCTTGCGTAGAGGTTGCTCGTCGTCCGGGAGACAGTTTGCATTGGCAGTCTGCAGCATTCGTTATTTGTTTTTCTCCTCATGAAAGGTGTTCAGTTGATCATGCTAAGGATGATGGCTGGACAAGCAAACTGCGTTATGGAACACTGAAAATGGTTTTTGCAATGCACTTGCATGATAACTGAATGACCCTATACTTTTTGGATGACCTCCAGCAAAAAGGCTATGCTATCAAGTCGTATAAATACATACACAGTCTCTTAATTTTATTTGAAGGTCGGTAGTAAGAGTGGGAGCTCAGAGCAATTGTTTTCTTTGTTTAATTTATAGGCCAACTTTGCATTTTGAGGTATTGGAGGAAACAAACTTAAAAAGAGTTGTTGCAAGCAAATTAACACCAGGAGCGCCGCCACGATGGTAGGCCTGATCGCCTATGTCGCGCCTGAGCTGGTGGTGAGCACGACGACGACGCCAGTGGAGTTCGGCGGTGGCGGCACCACGATGTACCACATCAGGATGGCTAGCCTCCACCCTCGCCGTTTACCTCGGGAACCTCATCGACAGCCGGTACACCGCCATGTACCACGCCAATACAACGCTCCACCTCTACTTCCGCGGCGCGCCACCTACTACTACTTGTGGATACTATATAAGAAGTTATATGACGATATATCAAGTAAGCAACAGTAAAGGCCGTGTTGGCATCCTCGAGCTCTGCTTTGCCATGAAGAAATGCATCAGTTCACCTACTGTTCACAACTTCCATCTTGGCTGTAGTGAAGCAAGCTACTGCCTGTTGAACTGAACTGTTTATTCTCCATGGAGGCATGAACCATTCTACTCTCTGCTTTGTGAGACCTAACGTTTTTATCAGAACATGCAGTGTTTTTTTTTAAAAAAAATCCTTTGAATATGAAGTCTCAGATCAACATGGGCATTCGGTATTACCGAACCGATCGGTTCGGTACTTCGTTCCTAGAAAAAAGGTACCGATCGGTTCCTTAAAAAAATCGGTACCGAGAGAATTCGGTCTCGGTACTTTCGGTTCGGTTCCGGTATTTACCGAAAAGTACTGAAGTAAACAAAAAGACATGTAATTGCACATTCAAAAGCTAATTTTAACATGATTTCGTAGACAATTATGGTGTCAAATACATACATATAGAAGTTTAAGAGTAGAATACCACAAATACATAATACAATAGTCTACATTAGTACAATTAATAATATAACAACACTCACACTTAACACATTTTGGTAAATTCGGTACAATTCGGTACTTCGGTTTATCGAGGTACAGAACCGAATATACCTCGGTTTTTTTGGTTCCTGAGAAGTGAGAACCGAACAGGAACCGAATTCCTTCGGTTCGGTATTTTTCGGTTCGGTTTTCGGTAATTTCTTGTTCGGTTTCGGTTCTCGGTTTTTTGTGCCCAGAGTGAGTCTCAGATTTCAGAGCGACAGATGTTTTGTTCTGCTTCTGCTGTTCAATTAACATGATGGGTCTGGTTGTTGTCAGTCACAGTTCTTCATCATCAAAAGTGCAGGTAGCAGTAGACCGGTTGAGGTACTACTATTACCAGTGATGCACGATGCGTTTATCTTCCCTGGTACAGGTATCTGACGAGACGTGGCCGACTTCTCGCCAGCCTCGTGAGTTCGCCGCCGACTATGGCGTCTCCACGCCTCCACCCGTAAACCGTAGTCCGTGCCATCTGCGTGTTGATCCTGCCGTGTCCTCGCCTCACTGCAGACAGCGTGGGGGGGTACTGGTCAAGTGCCAACACCATTGTTCTTTTTGGCAAAGGCAGTTGGGCGGCTTGAGAAAAGAGAAGAGAGTGAAAATCGAAAAGAAAACAACACAAAAGGGAGGAAATAATCCCTTGAATAAGAAGAATGCATAGCCATAGAGTGTTACATTTTCAAAGAAACATGAATAGATAATAAATATTAAAATTTCTCTAATTGTTTGGTTGACTAAACTCCATAGAACAAACCGAAGTACATATGTATTTTTTTTTTTTTTCACTTGTAATGAAATCCCAGATCTTGGAACAATAAAAGATGCCACGTTCTGTTTTGGAGACAACAGGATGAGGATCGATGGAGCCTGGTACCTCCCTGCGTTTGTTTGGTTGATTAAATTCCACAGCGCTGCCACGGCTCCTCTATTTTTGTTATCGTCTTCGTCGCAGCCTGAGTGCTTGTCCTCTGTACAGGGACCGTGGAGCCATGGTTGATCAACTCTGTGCCGGAGAGTCGATCTAGGATGGTGAGGGGGTGTGCAAGAAACAGAAGCAGCAGGGCACGCTCGGTCGCCACTCGCCCGCGTGGGCATGGATTGGGAGCGAACCGCTGCCCGGCTGCGTCCTTGGTCACGCGCGGCCCCGCCCAGTGCACGCACGTGGAATCGCGGGCCTGCCTACCTGCCTTCCTATGGTGGGGAGTACTTGCAATGCTAATGCCCGAGCATTGTCCTGCTGTGGGGGCTGTCGCCGGTCGCATGAGCACTCAAACCAGTCGCAGTGCGCGCCGCCTGTTCGACGAAATGCGCCACTGCCCGCCCGTGGAGTCTTGCTGCTTCAACGTCAAACAAAGCGCCAAGTGAAGTGAATGTGAACTTGAACTTGGTTAGTTGATTTGTCAGCAGTCGCCATGGTAAGTGCACCACAACTCCACGGAATCTTCCCCGATATTTTTCAACATGTCATTTTCCTTGTTTTTTTTTTCAACCTCATAGCTTAATCGTGGCATCAATCATGGAGGCAGGCCTTCTCTCTGCGAAAATTCCGGCAATCCCTGCTCCACGTACGTTTCCAGCTCAGCTTCCTCAATTTCTTTGCCAGTTGATGACAAATTGCCAAGACTCAGAGTCGGTCAATCACCCTTGGCTGATTCTCTTTTGTCCTCAACGTTTGCAATGACAACACATTACTATGGAAGAATTGCAACATCGTAGAAGCCTTATAATCCTGCCCCCTTAGGCCCTTACATGCAAGCTGTAAGGTCAGACACATAGACATGTTTCTACAAGGTTAGACTCAATAAATCTTGCTTTCTAATCTGAGGACATGAGCCATCTGTATCTAGCAACGCTTCGGTAAAATGATAGATTGAGCTGTTGACATCACAGAGATGTAAAAGGTCCAAAACACTGTATCTGCCCATCCATGAAAAATTCACAGTGCTTGAAAGTTGAAAGCATAATGTTACGTAACATACTCGAATTGATTCTAACATGAGGGACCAACATAAAAATTTCTCCGTGTGTCCTTGTTACGTTGCTTTCCTTGGTCCCAATTGATTAGCACACCAGGAAGGTCACAACTCACCAGCTAGCAGAAGCTCCCAATCCAAGCACTCTCATCCCTGGCTATCTAGATCTAGGCTCAAGCTCTGGTGTTTGTACATTGCTGAGGAGAAAAGAAAGACCACATTTGGAGATGGCACAAATAAAAGCAGTACATCTGAGCTCCACAAAGATCTGATCTGCCCACTTGGCATTGGAAACCAAACTGAAGAATGCTTTATTTGTCCGAGGCCCAGGTATTTTATATTGTTTCCTTTACCAAGAATGTGGTATATTATTGTTTTGTTCATTGCTCCTTCTAAGTTCGTTCTGGGCAATAACTTGGCCTTTGGCTTCTCAGGAACCGATGGTTGAATGCTCCGAAGCCACATATCATACCAACTAGAAAGACGCTCGCTTTAGTGCTTGACTCTGTGGTATGCTAACCTTAGCATCATTATATATTTTGTCTAAATCGGTTCAAGTTTGAATTTGTTATCTATTCCATTTTGTTGCACTTCGGGTACAAAGAGTTTGCTTAATCAAAGGCCCGCCTATCATGGATTTGAAGGAAAACTATATTTATTTTCTATTTTTTTGTATGCAGCATATAAAAATATATATCTTATATGTCCGTGATTCCCTCACAAGTATGTTTCTCCTTTTGCTTCATTATGTTAGGAACCAGAAGGGGGTTAAATCTATCTGCAAAGAAGCAGTGCAGTGGAGGTCGTTGGAAAAAAGGCACAATACCTGTTTACCACAGGTAGGTAATATTATCGACCACTGATTAATCCAATCCTGTCATGTACCTGTTTCAATTAGTCATCCTTCAGGACTGTAAAAAAGAAAGAAACAAATAATATGGTCAGCAAAAGCAAACACTACAGATCCAAGCAATTGAAACTTGTAGCTACGTCGAATCTAATAAAAAATGTATATACCATTGTTCAGCATAGCCCAATTTTCAGTGTCTGTTGTTCTGACGAGTCATAATAAATTTCCTTATTTAGGGTTTGGGCAAAAGAGCCGCCTTAAACTATGGAAGCTGCTGTAGCATCTGGAATATTGAAGATTGTTGGCAACAAGTTAGCTCCATTGGTAATGAAGGAGTACAGCTCCATAGTGGGAGCGAAAAAGATCTCCAAGAGCTCCAGGGTCAAGTTGTGGTGATCAACAATTGGTTGGAAACTGTAGGAGATAAAGCTGTGGGGAAAGATCCATCATTTAATTGGCTCAAAGAGTTGAAAGATATTGCTTATGAAGTTGATGACATTGTTGATGAATTCCAGCTTAAGGCTGAAAAACATGAAACTTGTGGTATTGTGTCCAAATACTTATGGAATAAACCAAAATCCATTATATTTCAGTGCAAGGTGGCTACAAAGATCAAGGCAATCAAGAAGAAATTTGCTGCAACTGTGAAACAAAGAAAAGATTTTGGCACAATAACAAATAGTTTACCAGCTGGTCACCCTGTTCATCATATGAACATGACAGTTGGGGAGATGCCATTATTGCCAAACATTGATGAATCATCTATACTTGGAAGACAAAAAGATAAGGATAAGTTAATATCTAAACTTGTAGAAGTGAAAGATCAACAAACAATCAACATAGTTTCCATCATTGGACTTGGTGGCTCAGGGAAAACCACATTGGCTAAACTGGTTTATAATTATGGCAACATTATAGACAAGCATTTTGAAGTTAAATTATGGGTTCATGTATCATCACAAGAGTTTGATGTTGTAAAGCTTATCGGGAAGTTGTTTGAAGCTATTTCTGGTGAGAAGTCTGAACAATATCCTTTGCAGCGAATGAGCGAAAAAATATCAGATAAGTTGACCAAGAAGAGGTATCTACTTGTATTAGATGATGTTTGGACAAAGGACCAAATTCTATGTGACCAGTTCATGGTGCATCTGAAGAGTGGCACACCTGGTAGTGCAATTTTACTCACTATGCGCAGTAGTGATGTGGCGGGAACAGTAGGATCAACATACCAATTTAACTTGCCATTCTTATCTCCGGGTGATTGTTGGCAACTGTTCCAACAAAGCTTAGGAATGCGATTAAAACATCTGGAGTCTGAATTCGTAGAGGTTGGAAAAGAAATCGTGAATAAATGTGGTGGTGTGCCACTTGCAATTAAAGTTATTGCAGGCATCCTCCATGGTAAGGAACTCATTGGAGAGTGGCAGGCCATGAGAGACAGCAATTTACTTGATGTTGAGGGTGAAGAAGCTAGTGTATCAATATCTCAATGCTTGAGGTTGAGCTATTTCCACTTGCCTTCCCACATGAAACAGTGTTTCACAATATGTTCAGTGTTTCCTAAAGGTTATATGATAGATAAAAACAATTGATTGACCAATGGATTGCTCATGATATGATATCTCCACACGCTGGTATTGAGTTGTTGGATATTGGTGACAAGTACTTTAATTCTCTTGTGCAAATGTCTTTTCTTCAAGATGTGGCTGAAGACATGTATGGAAGAGTCAAATGCAGGATGCATGATTTGGTTCATGATCTTTCCCTGTCCATTTTGGATGACAAAATTTCACTTGTTGTGCCGAAGGAGGCAACCAGTTCTGCCAAGAGCTGCAGATACTTCTCTTTGATTGAACGGGCTGAAAATCTGGCACCCAAAAATATTTTTAAAAAGACACGTGCTGTATATATCCCTTGGTATGGAGATTACACAACATATTTCAAGGCAATGAAGCATGCAAAGCACTTGCGCAGTGTCATGGTGGGATATGTTAATGGAAAAGAAGTCGACACCATATCTCAGGTTAAATATCTGAAATATCTTGCCATGTCACCCAACTGTGAAACACTTCCTAAGTGTTTCTCAGATATTTGGAGCCTACAAGCACTTCATGTAACACAAAGCAATTCACTTCTCGAGCTACCAGAATCCATTGGTAAGCTGAAAATGTTGAGAACACTAAACTTGTCAGGCTGTGAAAGACTGAAGTGTCTGCCAGATTCTATTGGTGATTGTGAAATGATTTTGAGCATTGATCTTTGCAATTGCGAGAACCTTACAATGTTGCCAGGCTCTATTGGAAACCTATGGAATTTAAGAACATTGAACCTATCAAGGTGTAAGAAGCTTAAAGTGTTGCCAGATTCTATTGGTAGAAATGAGAAGCTAAGGGTTTTAAAGCTAAGTTTGACAAAAATTGAGAGACTTCCATCAGATATCACAGCACTAAGAAATCTTGAGTGTTTAGACCTTCAGGATTGTTATGAGCTGGTAGAACTGCCTGAAGGAATCGGCAAATTGGAGAAGCTTCAAGTTTTGAACCTAAATGGTTGTGAAAAGTTGGGAGGAGTGCCTGTAGGCATTGGACAACTCAAACTACTACAAAGGTTGGGCTTATTTGTTGTGGGAAAGGGAGAAAAGTTTGCAGGAATCTCAGAGCTTTCAAATGTATCTAGGATTGAGGGACTAACAATCAGAGGTATTTCACATGTGATGGACCCGAATGATGCACACATGGCATGCTTGAAAGAGAAAATAAATTTAAAGAGGTTGGGCCTAATTTGGATGTCAAAGAACATGGAAGATGTGAACACTGAGTTGCAGCAGGATGTGCTTGATGGCCTTAAACCACCACATAGGATGAAAGAGCTGGAAATACGTGGGTATTCAGGTAGGCACTATGCACGGTGGATGCAGAATCAAGTTGGTGGTGGAGTACAGGGCCCTGCTCCCTTCCCATTTTTGAGGGTGATGAATTTGACTGATTTCCCAAACTTGAAGCATCTATATGGGCTTGTGGAGCTGCCTTGTTTGGAGGAGCTTCTGCTGAAACAGATGCCTTCCCTTGAGAGCATAAGTGGCGGCCCATTTCCTTCGTTGGTGAATTTGAAGATGCATGATCTGCCTTGTTTGGGAGAGTTGTGGATGGTAGCAGAGGGGATCATGCCCGATGGAGAAGAGGGAGGAGGCTGCTGCAGTTTCACACCTCAGTTGGGAACTGTCAGCCTAGTTGGTAATTGCCTAGCAAAACTAGTAATTATTGATTGTCCTAAGTTGGAGGTGAAACTGCACCTTCCTCTGTCGCTTCAGCACTTGAAGTTGTCACCAGGCCGATGCGTGGGGTCCTCTTTGTCCGCCAATTTCCACCAGAAGAATCTTCATATATGGAATGTGAAAGGAGTAGGATCTGGATATGGGTGGGAGCTGCTGCAACACATGATGGCACTCGAGTCATTGAAGATTATTAACTTCTCTGGAATGCAAACCGAGCTGCCTGAGAGCTTGTGGAGCCTCACATCCCTCCTGTCTCTGAAAGTGGACAAGTGTTCTAGTATCTACACCATACCCGAGTCAATAGGGGAACTCCGGTCTCTGCAACAGTTGACCATCAAATCCTGTGATAGCCTGAGCAGCCTTCCCCAAACATTCGGTCAACTCACATCCCTCCTGTCCCTGAAAGTGGACAAGTGTTCTAGTATCTACACCCTACCCGAGTCAATAGGGGAACTCCGGTCTCTGCAACAGTTGACCCTCAAATCCTGTGATAGCCTGAGCAGCCTTCCCCAAACATTCGGTCAACTCACATCCCTCCAGGAGCTCGTCATAGAAGAATGTAAAGCACTTCAGCAGTTGCCCGATTGGCTGGGGGAGCTCTGTTCTCTACGCAAAATTGAGATTTCTGACATGCCACAGCTGACTTGCCTTCCACAATCCATCTGCTGCCTCACCACCTCTCTTCAACAGCTCGAAATCTATGATTGCTCGGGCCTCACATCCTTGCCAGAAGGGATAAAAGGCCTCGTCTCCCTTGAAGAGCTATGTATCTGTGACTGCCCCGGAATACAATCCTTGCCTGAGGGCATAAAAGGCCTCACAGCTCTGAAGAAATTGCGGATCTTAGGCTGCCCTGATCTGGAGAGGCGCTGCGACAGAGGAACAGGGGAGGACTGGCACCTCATCTCCCACATCCCTGATGTTTTGGTTTAGACGGATGAATGGGGTGTGGCGGTGTGGGGAGGATTTGGCCAGCGACTGCATGCTACTGCTTAATCGGGTGAGTTTCTTGTGCTATTTTTACTTGTGCCAATGAGCAGTCCCCTATTTTCATGTGTACTTGTACTAGAGGGCCAATTTCCTAATTATTATTTTCTATTCAAAAGTGGTTTGAATTGTTGAATACTACTTTGGATGAGGATGGAGTTCTGACATTTATGTATTTGCCTATTATTGCATTGCAGGCCCACTGCATGTACCTGGGAGCTGGGAGTCCTTAATTGGCTTCAGATGAACGACCTACGCGTCTGTGTAGTGTAATGCTTTGATCAACGTCACACATGACAGGAGTTGTATGGAATTTCAGTTTTCAGAAGAACAGACGTTTGTGCTCTTTTATTCAGTTAATATATGATGGGCCTGCTTGTGGTCTCGTCAGTCACAATTCAGGTTTTTTCTTCTGTGGCACTGTCAGTGCGAATGTGATGGAAATATGCTGATGATGCAACCTAAAATGTTTGTTGCAACTTAGTGTAGGAGCTAGTACACCAGATGAGTAGGAGCTAGTACACCAGATGAGTATGCACCAGTATTGGATTTGGGTGGGCTACTTTGAACCCTCTGATTTCAGTCTGGTTCCTCTATGCGTTGTGTAATAGTAGTTGCAGCAGAGCAAGATGGCAAATATACTATCGACTGTGGGTTGCAAGTTGTATGTCCTAATCAGAACCACAAGGGAGATGTGATGATTTCGAATGCTTTTGTGACCGTTTGAAACCGTAAAATTTCTTGTGGTAGAGGATGTTTTTGTGACAAGTTGTATATAAATTATTGAACTGAACTGTATATTCTCCATGGAGGCATGGAGCATTCTGCTGTATTAATTGCTTACGCTGCTTTGTCAGACACGCCCAGCGTTTTTATCAGAACATGCAGAGTTTGTTTCATCTCCTTTACATATGAATCCTCTGATTTCAGAGGGACAGATGTTTTGTTGTGTTCAGTTAACATGATGGATCTGGTTGTCACAAGTCTTCAGCACCAGAAGTAGAGGTAGCAGCAGGCAGTTGAGGTAGAAGCATTGCGAGTGATGCACGATGCGTTTTTTTTCCTCCCTGGTAGTGAATTTGTCTGACGATACGTGGCTGACTCTGGGCAACACACAAGCAACTACCTGTCTGCTAGAGAGGCTTCTCTTCCACACAGGCGAGGTCGTGTCCTCGCCCCACTGCAGAGAGCGCGGGGGCATTGGTGCGGACCGGCGGGCCTAGGATGGTGGAGCAGCGGCAAGGGAGGCGCGGGAGACTTGTGTGGGTACGACTCTACGACCACGACGAGCACGCAATGGCGTCCTTCTATGCTGGGAATGGGATGCTGGCCGTCGCTGCAACGCTCAAACAGTAGGCGGTGCACGCCACTCGTTCGACAAAATGCGGTACAGTTGGAGACTGGAGACTAGGAGTTGGAGCGGAGGAAGGTCGTCAACCAAACAGCAGCGGGTTCCCGGCTACCACGCTACACGCCATTACCCCCACGGCATGTCGACATCTTCCCCGAGATATTTCCTTCGCTGCTGCGATAGCTGTCCACGGACTGGTTGGCTCGGCGACAATAGACACCGTGCACCACCCGTTCGGTGAAATGCGCCACAGGTAACAAGCTGTCAGAAATTTGTCAGTTTCATTTTTTTTTTTCTGGTCGTCTGTGGATGGGTTTTGGTTTTGGTTCTCAAGAATGGCTTGTGCTTATTCTGTGTTTCCCGTTTGTCAAAAAAATCCACATTTTGAAACATACTACATTTGAAATACTTTTGGCTAAAACCACATTTCAAACCATTTGTCCGCGTAACAATATAATAATCCAGTGGTAGAAATCCATGTATTTTGAGTCGAGGCAAGCAATGAAGCAGATAGGCCAGAGAAGCAAAGGTCACACACTGGCACACAAGCAATTGAAGCAAACACACATATGAGTTTCAGTTCAGGGAATCCTCCTTCTTTAGCACTGGAAGCCGCGCGTGTATACAGTAGGCAGACGATAGGACAAATATATAAAAAGAAGCAGGGCCGATTTGAAGAGTTCCTTGGAGGCTTTCGTTCAGTAATTTCGATGTGACATCATGCCTTGGATTCATTAGTTTCGTAATTTGTTCAATAATGTAGTCGTCGTCAATTTTGCTCCAGTTTCATGTAGTGATGGCTGTGGATGGGGCTACGACGACGACTAATTACTAGCGGCCGACGTGTCATTTCCCTCTCCTTTCATTTCTATGTGAAGAGCGAGTTGCTGATCAACTAGTCAAGGAAAGCATCCTTAGTTTCCACCCAGACAGCCAGACGAGACCTGCACTTATTTACTCTGATCTCGACCGTTTCCATTGGGATCTCGATCATTTCCATCCAATTACTCATTTACTCTGATCTCCACACGTTGCAAAAGTAAAGCAGCAAAGGGGGAACAGAGCACAAGCAGGACCGTCATGTCTGAGCTCCAGGTATCCATCATATTTCCTGATTTATTTACAAGTACAAGGGAAGGGAATGCATGCCTTGCTGGGACACAATTTTAGCAGCAGAGCTTCACAAACTATGATGCTAGTGATGAAATACCTGCAGGCAGGCATTTATCTCTCCTTTAGTTTGTGGCTCAGTTGTATACGATGCTGCTAGGGACAGGAACTTGGCTGCGAGTGTCTTGCTGTAAATTAAGAAGCAACGACTCAAAGGCTGAAACTGAAGGGCTACACCTACTAGATAGCTAGTTTTCTCAGGTCAGATATAATCTATACCTTCATTCACATCATTATTATATTATGCACGTGTGACGTGTGGAGATCAGAGTAAATGAGTAGCAGCGTCCTGTTCCTTCTGTTCTTTGCTAATTGGCTGTTGCTAGGTTCATCCATTTGTGCTTTGCTTTATACAATCTGCATCCTTTCATTACCAATTTCTTGGGCAATAACCTGTGGTCTTTTTTTGCAACTATGGACAGTACCCAAGGACCAACCAACACCGATTCATAAATCATTATAGCTGAAATACGCGTGATTCAAGCTCTGGTATTTTAATCTTTCCATCATCAATTGTCTGCCTGCTTTCATATTTTTTTCTCCATTTTGTTGTGTTTCCTGCAAAATAGTTGACTTAATAAAACCTACCATGGCCGTTGCTCCGTCAAAACGTCACATATATGTTGTTTCATTTTGTCTCTCTAGTCAACAAGAAGGCTGTAAGGGTGTGCCTGCAAAGAAGCACTTGAGCAACAAAGAAGCTAAAGGGATACACTTGTCTTCGCAGGTCAGATCCATACAATCAACCAATGTTGCATGAGCTTCTGTGATGTGTTTATATAGCACTAGTAATACTGATAGCGTGGTGCACATGAAAGCACTACAGGATTAGGAGCCAAATTAGTTGCAACTGTAGCACACTTCATTTTGCAAACTTTATGGTTTACTTAATAGTCGGACGTACGGCCGCCAGCCGGCTGCGGGCTGCGTATTAACACTAGTACAGCGTATTTGCAAGCATAGCATCCTCGTTCATAAACATTTGGGTGTAGTACTAAATTGCATAGCCAATATCTTGCCATTTCTGGCTTTTAATAAATATTATTTAATTTGGTTATCTATTCATTTCGTATCCATATGGAATTTGGTCATATATATTATTTATATATTTTATTAAGGTAAATTATACTGCACATGTTTTAGCCGAGCCCAAATTTTGGTACTGCTTATTTTTTTATGGTCTGGCTTCATGGGTGGCAGCTCACTGCAACAAACTCATTTTGCAGGAAGTCTCGAGCCCAAGAGATGCTTTAAGAAAAATGACCAGTGTAGAAGCTGCTGCAATATCTGCTATAGTATCTGTAGCCTTGAAGAATGTGGCTAACAAATTAGCTCCACTGTTAATCAGAACGTACAGCTCTATAGTGGGTGTCAAGGAAGATCTCGAGGAGCTCCATGGTTTTATTTTAGAGATCAACGATTGGCTGGAAACAATAGCAGGCAATGCTAATGGAAGTAGAGTACCATTTGTTTGGCTCCAAAAGTTGAAAGATATTTCTTATGATGTGGATGATGTTGTTGATGAGTTCCAGCTAAAGGCTGAAAAGCATGACTCCGATGGTGATGGCGCTATTGTGTCCAAATACCTACACACAATACCAAATTCATTTGTATTTCAATGGAAAGCAGCCAACAAGATCAAGGCAATAAAGAAGAGATTTGCTGCAATTGTGAAGCAAAGAACTGACTACCTTGCAATAACAAATAGTTTATCCGCAGATCCTCAGGTTCGGCCTATAAACACGACAACTGTTGAGGTCCCAGCATTGCCTAACGTTGATGAGGCATTAGTAGTTGGAAGAGATAAAGATAAGCTGAAGATAATATCCATGCTTCAAGAGAATGACGATGAACAGAAAATTAAGATAGTTTCTATCATCGGGCTTGGCGGGTCAGGCAAGACTACTTTAGCTAAACTGGTTTTCAACGATGCTAACATTATAGAGAAGCATTTTGAAGTTACACTATGGGTTCATGTGTCACAAGAATTTGATGTCAGAGATCTCATCAAAAAAGTGTTTGAAGCGTTTTCTGAAAATAATTGTGGACCACATTCCTTGCCTTATATGACCAAAACAATCTCGGACAAGTTGAATGGAAAAAGGTTTCTTCTTGTGTTGGATGATGTTTGGACTGACTCACGAGATGAGTGGGAAGAATTCATGGTATATATAAAGCGGGGCGCACCTAAAAGCAGGATTTTACTTACTACTCGGAATAGAGAAGTTGCGGTCATAGTGGGATCCACCGACCAATTTCACCTACCATTCTTATCTCCCGATGAGAGCTGGCAACTATTCCAACAAAGCTTGGTAACACGTCCTATAGGTTGGGGTTTTGATTTTGAAGAGGTTGGGAAAGCGATTGTGGACAAATGTGGTGGGGTGCCACTAGCAATTAAAGTACTTGCAGGTGCTCTCCATGGGAAAGAGCGGATTGAAGAGTGGCAGGATGTGAGAGACAAAAACTTATTGAATGTTGATGGTAAACAAGATAGAGTAGCTGCATGCTTGAGATTAAGCTATTTCCATCTACCATTTAATCTAAAGCAGTGTTTTACATTATGTTCAGTGTTTCCTAAAGGTCATAGGATTGATAAAGGAGAATTGATTGACCTATGGATTGCTCATGATATGATCACTGCAGAGGATGGTGTTGATTGCTTAGACTTGGAGCATGTTGGCCACAAGCACTTTGAGTCTCTTTTGCAAGTATATTTCCTACAAAACGTCGAAGAAGAAGATGGGAGAGTGACATATGGGATGCATGATTTGGTTCATGATCTTGCCTTGTCCATCTTGGGTGATGAAATTTCACTTGACATGCCAAACGAGGCAACCAATTTGACAAAGGGCTACAGATATTTTTCATTGATTGAAGGGACAAATAATCTGGTGCCCAAAAATATTTTTAGAAAAGCACGTGCTATATATATGCCCAAGTATGAAGATTCCTTGTATGGCATGGCATTGAAGCATGCAAAGCACTTGCGCAGTGTCATAACGAGGTTTCTCAATGCAGAAGGAGCTAACACCATATCTCAGGTTAAATATCTGAAGTATCTTTCCGTTTCAGGACTAAGGTGTGAAACACTTCCTGACACTATCTCAGATGTTTGGAGCCTGCAAGCACTTTATCTAAAATACAGCTATTCACTTCGGGGAGCTACCACAATCCATTGGTAAGCTGAAAAGGTTGAGAGCACTAAACTTGGCAGGTTGTGACAACCTAAAAGAGCTTACCAGAATCTATTGGTGATTGTCAAATGATTTCAAGCATTGATCTTTGCAATTGTGAGAAGCTTACAGTGTTGCCAGACTCTATTGGTAAGCTAAAGTTAAGAACATTGAACCTATCAAGGTGCAGAAAGCTAAAATGCTTACCAGACACTATTGGTGATTGTCAAATGATTTCAGGCATTGATCTTTGCAATTGTGAGGAACTTACAGTGTTGCCAGACTCTATTGGTAGAAATGATAAGCTAAGAGTTTTGAGACTATGTTTCACCAAAATTGAGAGGCTCCCATCAAGTATCAAAACAGTGAGAAATCTGGAGTATTTAGACCTTCAGGGCTGTGGTGAGCTAGTAGAGTTGCCTGAAGGCATCGGCAACTTGGATAGGCTTCAAGTTTTGAACCGAAAATATTGTGAAAAATTGGGAGGAATGCCTGTAGGCATTGGACAGCTCAGTCGATTAAAAAAGGTGATGTTTGTTGTTGGTAAGGGAGAAAAGTTTGCAGGAATCTCAGAGCTTGCAAATGTATCTAGAATCAGTGAGGATGTAAGGATAAGAGGCATTGCGCATGTTATGGATCCGAATGATGCACACATGGCATGCTTGAAAGAGAAGACACACTTACAAAGGTTGGTCCTAGAGTGGATGGCAGATGACATGGAAGAGGTAATAAATGCCGAGTTGCAGCAGGATGTGCTTGATGGCCTAGAACCATCACCAGGGATTAAAGAGCTGGACATTCATGGGTATTCAGGTAGGCAATATGCATGGTGGATGCTGAATCAAGTTGGTGGTGGATTACAGGGCACTGCTCGCTTCCCATTTTGAGGGTGATGAGTCTGTATGGTTTTCTATTCTTGGAACATTTAGATGGGCTCGTGGAGCTGCCTTGTTTGGAGGAGCTTCAGCTGGAATGGATGCCTTCTCTTGAGACCATAAGTGGAGGTCCATTTCCTTCGCTAGTGAAGTTGGAGATGAATGAACTGCCTTATTTGGGAGAGGTGTGGATGGTAGCAGAGGGGGAAATGCCTGATGGAGAAGATGGGGGATGTTGCTGTAATTTCACACCTCACATGGGACAAGTCCGGGTAGGTAATTTCCTAACAGAGTTTGGGATCAGTAATTGTCCTAAGTTGAAGGTCAAGCCACACCTTCCTCCATCGCTGCAGCAGTTGGAGTTGAGGGGCAGTGAGCAGCTGGTAGAATTACCAGGCCAATGCCAGGGTTCCTCTTCATCTCCCACCTTTAGTCACCTAAAGAAGATTCGACTATGTCAAGTGACAGGATTAGGATCTGGGCATGGGTGGGAGCTGCTCCAACATATGGCAGCACTCGATTCATTGCAGATTGATGGCGCCTCTGGTCCCTGGAAGCTTGGTAATTTCCTAACTGAGCTGCCTGAGAGCTTGTGCAGTCTCACATCCCTCCGGTCCCTGGGAGTGTACTCATGCTCTAGTATTCTCCTGCTGCCCGAGTCGATAGGGGAACTCCGGTCTCTACAAGAGTTAACCATCAAATCATGTGATAGCCTGAGCAGCCTTCCCCAATCAATGGGCCACCTCACATCCCTCCAGGAGCTGATAATAGAAAACTGCGATGCACTCCAACAATTGCCCGATTGCCTGGGAGAGCTCTGCTCTCTACGCAAACTCGAGATTATTTTTTTACGGGGACTAACTTGCCTTCCCCAATCTATCTCTTGCCTCACTATCTCTCTCCAAGAGCTCCAAATAAATGGTTGCTGCCGCATCAAATCCTTGCCGGAGTGGATAAAGGACCTCAGGGCTTTGAAGAGATTGTCGATCTTGCTCTGCCCTTATCTGTATAGGCGCTGCGAGGAAGGAACTGGGGAGGACTGGCACCTCATCTCCCACATCCCTAATGTTTGGTTAGACTGATGAACAGGGTGTGGCCGTGTGGGGACGAGTTGGCCAGCAACTACATGCTACTGCTTAATAGGGTGTTTGTTGGTGTGTTTTTTTTTCTTTTTTTGATGAAACGTTGGTGTGATATTTTTACCTGTAGCTATGAGCGGTACCCCTGTTTTCATGTGTACATTCATTAGAGAGTAGAGAGCCAATTTCCTAATTGTTGTTTTTTTTATTAAAATGTGGTTTGATTTCTTAAATACATTGGACGAGGATGTAGTTTTGACATTTATGGATAATGCTTCAAAGTATAGCGCTTTGATCTTGCTTTCATATTCCAGAAGAACAGACGTTTGTGCTCTGCTGTTCAGTTAACATGATGGGCCTGCTTGTCGTCTCGTCAGTAACAAGGCATTCATGCAGATGCACAGACTTGATGATTTCGAAATGCTTTTGTGACAGTTTGATTTCTTCTGCTGGAGGACGCTTCTCATGATGGTGTTGTGCTCTGCATCTTGCTGCTGTGGTCCAGATCGAAGTGCATGCTTTCATAACGAGATTACATTACAGGTTTGGCACAAGCTGCAGAAGTTACATGAATTGAGTTGTGCCTCAAAGTATTATTGGAAGGAACGAGCCACCAAGTGCCTGCATGCCCAGTCCATCAAAATTGATTTCTTGTACATTTCAGAAGAACAACATGTTGAAAACGGCTCTGTGTTTTGGTTTAGTTTCAGAACCTTGTGCTCGCCGTCGACTGACGCCTCCAGCCACCGTCGCTGCTCATGTTGCCGTCCTCCTCCTCCTCCACCTCTGCTTCTCCAGCCATCTCAACCCTCCAATGGTTCAGTCACCAGATGCAATGCAACGTCGCACGGCTTGTCCTCATCGTCGTAGCAACGCCGGCGCAGGCGGCACGGCCAAATAATCTGGCCTCGCCTCCTTGCTATCGCTGCCTGTACAGTACAGGCGGCAGCAAGAGCATGGCTGCCAATCGATCCTTCTCGGTGAGACTAGACGAGACTTGGGAAGGCACAGTATGTCAGTATCCAGCTTCCTCTGTTTTCGCTAAACTGCGCCTCGTCCATGAATCCGCCCCAGCGCGGCATACGAGATGAGCCAAACCGCCACCAGCCTCATAGCCGTACTCGGCGGGTACACTATCGCCTGCACATGGTGGTGCTGCAGCGGCAACCGGTAACGGTGATGCAGCCATGGCGAGGGACGTTGGATATTGATGACAAGCGTTCAAGTTGGTCGTGGCAGGGCAGGTGGGCTGAGTACGCACACCAGCTGTTCGACCAAATATCCCACAGAGCTCTCGGTTAGTTTCTTCTTGTCATGTCTTTTTCAGCAGATTTTGACTTGTGTTTCTCTTGGATTCCTGGAAATTTAGAACAGTATAATGTGCAGCCAGCGACGGGCTTCTCTTCCTCTCATCAAGAAGGGGCAAGTGGAATAGTAGACCCTTCACAATGAAGCATTCTTGAAGGTGGGGGCCAGCAGCAGTTACCATCACCACTAGGGGTGGGGGCCAGCAGCAGTTACCATCACCACTAGGGTAAAGTCAACTTCACCATTCTAATTATCTATATAGTCAGCCATGACCAAGCGTAGGAGATCAAGTCTTGCAAGATTTGATATAGCAAACTACAATATCGACAATGATGTTCCAGCTTACCCTGCATATTTAGATTGCAACTAGTGCATATTAATATGCTCTTACAACGCGTTTCCAACTCAGCAATCAGTATGTAAACTGCAATGGAGCTTTCTCTTTTCAGCTTGACCATGACTCACCAAATGCGCTGCAACACGCAAAACATTTGCACCGAGGACACACTACTCTTAGAGACATACATGCAGAGGTTAGTAGCCTTAGAAATTAATTATAAACATCGGGTGCAAATTGTACAAGGAAGCTGGTAGACACTGGAAATGCTTCCTAATCAGTGATTAGTGGGCACACACCGCATGCATGTGTAGTAAGGAGTGACGGGAGTTTGCAAAATGCCCTAACAGGAAGGGCCAAACTCTAAATCCTATCCTTTGACTTTGTGTTCTCTCGGTAGGTTTGCTGTCCAAATTTGGTTTTTCGATCACACAAGCAGATATTACTCTCCTAAGTCATTGCTGGCCTTCTTTAGCCTAGTTGGAGTTCTTCTCAAGGAAGCGTCACCACTAACTAGCAGAAACCCTAAAGTTCTTCCGCATCCTGCAACCCTGTCCCCTTAAGCTCGGATTTGCATACAGTGGACAGGAGAAACGGAGGGCAACTTAAGAAGATGGAATAGGCAAAAGCAACAGATCTGAACCTCAGGTACTTACTCTGTTTCAACCAAGGGGATTGAAGTCCTCTGTTTTGTTTCTCGAGCCTGCTATGTTCCAATGCTTGTCCATGTCTCCCCTGACATCTAAACTTTGAATACAATTGATCTTTTTTCTTCTTATTTTTAGAGAGTTTTTACCACGCTTGGAATTAATATAAGATATCCATTCAGTTAGATCTAATGGTTAAAAAGCGAGAGGAACCATATGAGAGGAACCAAGTTGTGGATAGGAACTGAAAATTACCATAGTACCGGAACTGAATTATAATAATTTTGAAAGGTACAATGGTCTTTTCAGATCTGTTGAGTAGCTGCTTCCCCTAAAAATGAATCATAGCTAACTGTGAAACTTATTATGAAATCATCAAGTTAAAAAAAAAAGAACTTTGTTAATCCCGGAAGAACATCACGGAAGCTCGTCGCCGGCCATCGAGTCCTCCTGGCGGGTCCCCTCCGAGCCCCGCGCCATCGCCGTCGTGCAGACGAACCGCGACGGGTCGCACAAGGTCCTGGCTGACGTGTCCGCGCACAAGCTGTGGCGGAGCGACTACGTCGCCGCTGCGCTCCATGGCGAGTCTGTCGTCCCTCAGCTTCGCCGCAGCCCGCCCGCGGGAGTCGACGGCCACAGCATGGTGGCGCGGGATGAGGACGACGACGCGGACTCCGAGGCTTGGCGACCGGAAGGTCGCATTCGAGGCCAGCCTCGTCGGCCAGATGATGATGGCGAGCGGCGAGCCACGGCGGGAACGCGGCGCTGAGGTGCAGGAACACGAGCTCGCTCGCCGCTGTCATGGCGGAGATGCTGTCGTATAGGACCACGCACATCTGGGTAACTGACGGCGAGGATGACGTCTTGGTTGGCGTTGTTGGGTACATGGAGATTTTCAATGCGGTCACCAGGGGTGTTGCTCTTCCCCTCCAGCTTGAGTGTTCAATTGCTGATTTTCTAAGTTAAATTTGAGTAACCTTATATAGTTCTCCCAAGTTTCAACGTTTTTTCTGTTTAGATGACTGAGTGAGCAACTGGGCATATACTTTTGGGTCAAGCATGATGCCAATGAAAACTCGTCTTCTCCCTTTTTGAACAGAGAGCTTATTTCTGTTATCCCCATGCTCAGCCAATATGATTATTTCTTCGGTAATAAGCAATTCAAAAGGCTCAAGAAGGTGTCTCATCATAAGTACTATAACAGATAAAATGATGAATTACAATATCTTTATAACAGACTCCTGCTAGAATTAACAGAATGGGAATTCAAATACACCTTTCTGTTTAGAGGAAATTCAAATACATAAATCTGACAGTGAAAACAAATATCCTCAATTCCTCATGCATAACAGCGATAGTGCCATTATACAGGAACATTACACTAATCCTTTATTAGTTCAATGCACTCTCGGTGTGTGCCAGAGCTGTTGATGACAACGATTTCCATCCTGTCTCCCTGCAAATTCGTGGAACAGCAATATTGCACCTAGACCTAGTGAAGCCATTGCTGGGCAGCTTATCTGCTTGTTATTGTTGTGTTCATAGATCTGAAAAGGTGAGAATGCAAAAAAACATCACAAACCTGTACTGATATGGCTCAGGGTGACACAACACTTACCTGCATTATTCTAGCTAGCTACATTGCCAATGCAGTTGTTAGTGTATATGTGTAAAGGCCCATGAGGCTAGGCCCATGTGGCCCATGTAAAAGAACTATATTGCCCACCCTTCTAGGGTTTGGAGGAATAGACAATCATTCTCTCTAACATGGTATCAAGCTAGGAATTTTTTTCTTCCCCTTCCTCCCAGCCGCCGCCCGGCAGCTCATGGCCGGCCGGCCCCGGCGCCGCCGCCCTCCCGCGAGCCGCCCCTTCCCTTCCTCTCCTCTCCTCCTTCCCCTTCCTCCCTCCCCTCCTGATGCGGCTCGGGGGGCGCATGGGAGCGCTCTCCTTTCCCAGCGCCGGCGCGGCCTACCTCCCTGGCCCGCGGCCCGCGGGGCTGCGCGGGTGCGCGCGTGATCCACCCCCGGAGCGTTTCCCGGCGTGGGTGCGCCTTGGCACCACCGCCTGGGGCGCGCTCGCTCCAGCGTCGCGAGCGCGCGCCCTACCAACCTGACGCGGCCCCGTCACCGTCGCGGTGCGGGCGCCGGCGGGTGGTCGCCCCCGCCCTCCTCCTCTTCATGCGCGCGGCCGCGGGCGAGGCTCGGCGCGGCGGCCCTCCTCTCGCCCTCCTCCTCTTCCTCTCTGCGGGTGGTGGCTTGGTGAGCAGTCCTCACCAACGCCCCTCTTCTCTTCTTTGCCGCCCGGCTGCGGCTGCCGCAGCCGCCGCCACAGCTACCGCCCGGCGCCTGGCGGCGCGAGGGCCCGGATGGCCGGCCGGGCGCGAGGGTGCCGCGGTGCCCAGCCTCCTCGTGATCCCGTCCCTGCCCCTCCCCCGTGATCCCCGCCACCAATCGGTGCCCCTCTCGGCGCCCGGTGGAGGCTGGGGCCATCGCTCCGCTTGGCCCTTTCTGACCCTAGTGGGGTTTCGGGATGCCCCCGCAGGACGCTCCACTCACCATGGCTGCTCTTCGGGGCAAGGGTGTCGCCGATGGAGCTCCTGGACCCGACCCGGAGCTTGCCCGTGCCCTTCTGGCGGCCAAGGTTCGAGCTTCCAGCGCGGGGCGTGTTCGTCTTCTTTGCCCTCGCTTGGGAGCGCGAGCGCGACACCGCCGATGCTCTTGCTCGTCAGGTGGCCGAGGCGGAGCGGTTCCTGCTCGGTCCCTCCGTCCCCACCCCCGTCTTCGCGGAGCACGGTGCTACCTCTTCCTCCCGGCCGGCACGCCCACCTCGGTGCCTTCTCCACTGCGCGTGTCGGCCGGCCGATCCCATGGTCGCCTACGCACCTCGGTACATGCCATCACGAGCGTCAAGAACACGGTCACCGTCATGCTCGACTCCACGCACACCTCCTCACGCTCGTTAGCGTGATCGAGATGCTCTTGGCGCTCCACCGCTACGCCATCGGCGACCCGCGTCCGCCGACACACCTCTCGCGGCCTTGAGATGCGGCGTGGCGGCGCCGCGGCGGCAATGCCGCATCGCCCCGATCGTTGGGACCATCTCCCTCGATATCCGGGACACCGTCCGAGGTCGCGGTGCCCACTGCGCGCCACTCTCGGCTCGCCATCGAGGCCACTTCCACAGCAACGCCGAGGCCCGTGCCCCACACCGAGGCCGACTTCCGCACCTTCGCCCGGGGGACCTCTCTCCTAGCGACTCACGCGGCGGATGAAGGTCAAGGCCCGGCGCTCTTCGTGACATTGGGTACCGGTGGAGGATCGCCCGGTGGTGCTCAACCTCTGCGGGGCCTTAATGGTCGATTCCGCGCACCGAGGAGGCTGGATCACCCGTCGGACGCCGTTCCCCCACCTTCCTCGAGGTTCGGGTTGACCTCATGCTTGAGGAGCTCTAGATGGGGGCCGTGCCACCCGCCCCGCCCGCTCCTGCCGCCCGGGCATCGCGTCCCTCTCCTTCCGTACTCGGCCGCCGCCCGCCTCCTCCCGACCAGCGGGGGTGGAGGTGGCCGCGGTGGTCGCCGTCGCGGCCGTGGTGGCCGTGGTGGTGGTGGGGCCGACGTGGTACCGGCGGAGGCGGAGGCGGACCGGTCATGGCGGACCCACTCCACCGCTTGCTCCACTTCCGAGTTCCGGTGCGCCTGTCCCTCCTTCACCAACCCATGGACCCGGGCGCATCTCCATGTGGCCGTTCACGGCCGGGCGGCGGGAACACTCGACCTCCACTCCCAGGCGACCGCCATGTACTCCACCCCTGCTCCTCTACCGCCGACCTGGGCTCCTCCTCCGCCTAGCCCGTCTGGCGGGGAGGAGGGTGGAATCGGCGGAGCTCGCTCGATCCCTTCAAAGACCATGGGGGCGACATCCATGCCGTGGATTCTTGACTCACGGGGCTTCCTACCACACCACTCGGGATCTTTGGTATACTCTCGACCCTTCGCCCTCCCACCCCTCTTGCCCTTCTTCTATCATGGTGGGGAATGGTTCACATCTTCCGGTCACCTCTGTGGGTTACGCTCCGGGTCCTTTTCGCCTTTCGAATGTTCTTGTTGCTCCTCGGATGGTCCACAATTTTCTCTCTATACGTCGGTTCACTGGCGATAACTCTTGTTACATCCGAATTTGACACTTCGGTCTTCTTGTGAAGGATTTGGCTTCCGGCGACCACTCCTCCGATGTGAGAGCACGGGACCCCTTTACACTCTTAGCCTTCCGTCTTCTGCTGCTTTGCTCTTGCCGTGGCGCCGTCTTCTACCATCTGGCACCGCCCCGGCCCGGTCATCCGGTAGCGGCGTTTTGGCTCGGCTTCGGTCGTAGTGCGAGACATCTCTTGTACTTCGTACTCATGCGAGCATCTTTGTCATGCGTGTCGGCTCGGTCGTCATGTTAGACTACCTTTTCTTCTTCTTCTTCGCGTGCTACGCATGCCTTTGATCTTGTACCTTTGTGATGTGTGGACCTCTCTGTCAGAGCATTTTTTGGCCTCAAATATTATCGGTGTTGGTTGATGATTTCTCCCATTACTCTTGGACTTTTCCGTTGCGTGCTAAGTGCGAGACTTTTCCCACCCTCCTTCACTTCTTTGCACGGGTGTCCACTCGGTTCGGTCTCACTTTGTCAAGGCCGTCGGTCTCGACAACGGGCGTGAGTTCGATAACAACGCCTCTCGTTCCTTCTTCCTCTCTCGGGGTGTTCACCGCGCATGTCTTGTCCGTATACCTCTTCCCGAGCGGCAAAATTTGAGCGGATGATCCGCACCACGAAACGATGTCATCGCACTCTTCTTATTCGGGCCTCCCTGCCCCAGCTTCTCGGGCGAGAGCCTTCACACCGCCACCCACCTCCTCAACCGCCTTCCGTCCACCGCTTGTCTGCTCCCACCCACACCACGCCCTCTTTGGTTCCCCTCCTACCTATGATCACCTCCGTGTCTTGGTGTGCTGTTACCCCCTGCACTGCCGCCACTTTGCTCCTCACAAGTTGGCGCCCGCTCAACCCGGTCGTGTTCCTAGGCTACTCCCTTGACCATAAGGGTACGGCGCTCACGACCTTTCCTCCCACCGAGTGCTCATCTCGGCACGTTGTCTTCGGCGAGTCGGTTTCCCCTACTCCACTTCTTCCACACCTTCCACCCTGCCCGAGTTTGGAGTCCCCCGCTTGACCGGTGGTTCAGCCACCGATTACCTTCTAGCCTCTTTCTACAGTACTCCCGGGCTCCCCTGCGGCGCCACGTGCGGCCGGGCCCCCGCTCGCGCCACGCGCGGCCCCGCGCGCCCCCCACGCCGCCACGGCCCGGCACCTCGGCGCGCCATGGTGACCCCGGCATCCACTCACTGCGCCCGTGCGGCACGGAGCACCGGCTGCGCCTGCGCGGCAGGCCCCGAGAGCCGCGCCACGCGCGGCCCCCGAGCCTCGCGTCGTTCCCGTTCGCGGGCGGGACCCGGCATGGCAGCCGACGCAGTGTGCGTTCGTCGCGCCCCCGGCCCCGGTGCCTCGGAGACCGGCTCGGGCCCTCCGCCCCGCCCCACCGCCTCCGCCACGGCCCGGTCCGTGGTTACCCCGCCGATCTACCACCCACGAGATCCTTGGCTTGCGACCCCGTCACACTCACCGATGGTGACTCGCCATGCGGCGGGGGTTCTCCGTCTGCGGCCCTCTCCGCCACCGAGGAGCGGTCCACCGGTCTCTCCGTTCCTACCTCTGTCCGCGCGACTCCTTTGGCGGATCCTAGCGGCGGCGCGATGGAAGAGGAGCATGAGGCTCTTCTTGCCAACTTGGGCGTGGGACCTTGTGCAGCGTCCGTCAGTGGCAATGTGGTCCTGAGCAAGTGGATCACGGGCGCATAAGCGTCGGTGGCGGCGATCTAGAATGCTACAAGGCTCGGCCCCCGGTACTCGGAGGCTTTACCCGGTGCCGGGGTTGATTATGATGAGACCTTGATCCGGTGGTTAAGCACGCTTTCGATCGCGTCTGATCCTCTCGCTCTTGGCGATACATCGGCTAGATGTCAAGAATGCATTTCTCCATGGCACCTTATGCGAGAGCGGTATCTGCGGTCGGCCCGGCGGGATTTGTCGATTCGGTCGGCTTGATCCGGTTTGCCGGCTCAACAAGTCACTCTATGGTGCGAAGCGGGCGCCTCGTGCTTGGTACTCTCGGTTTGCCACCTATCTTCTCACCTTGGGGTTCGGAGAGGCCAAGTCGGACACTTCTCTGTTTGTCTATCGCCCGCGGCGGGGAGGCGCCTACACCGCTACTCTATGTTGATGACATTGTCCTCCACGACCTCCGGCCCCGCGGCTTCTCCGAGGCGTGTCATATCGGCCTTGCGGCGGGGTTTTGCCATGAAGGATCTTGGTCCACTTCACCACTTCACGGGGTTCTTGTGGAGACTTCGCCCTTCGGGGTTGTTCTGCACCCGGCGGCGGTATGCTCTGGACATTCTCGGCGGGCCGGGAGATGACGAGCGTGTCACCCCCCAGCTACTCGGTTGATACTCGGGCGAAGCTTCTGGCGATGAAGCGATCCTGTGGAGGATCCCTCTTGCCTTCCGGAGTTTGGCGGGGCCTTGCGATTACCTCACCTTCACGGGCGACATTGCTTATGCCGTTCAGCAGTCTGTCTTCACATGCATGATCCACGGGCACCCCATCTTCTGCGATGAAGCGCCTTCTCCGCTATATTACGTAGCCTTTGTTGACTCGGCTTTGATGCTCCACGGTCTCCCTCTCTTGAGCTCGTCGTCTACTTGGCGCCGGGCCCAGGCGGTTGTCCGACACTCGCGCTCTACCTCGGGTATGCCGTCTTCCTTAGCGGCAACCTCATCTCCCCAGTCATCAAGCGGCGGCCGTTGTCTCCGCTCGGTCCAGCAGGCGAAGTACCGGGCTGTTGCTAACGGGTGTGGCGGAGGCCTCACGGCTTCATCGGCTCTTGGCCGAAGCTTCATAGCCCCCCGACAAAGACCACACTTGTCTCATCGTGACAACGTCGGCGCCGTCTACCTCTCCACCAACCCTCGTTTCAAAGATCGGCCGGGCCGAAGCATGTGGAGATCGACTTGCACTTTGTCCGAGACTTGGTTGCCATCGGCGCCGTTCGGGTGCTCCATGTACCGACCACCTCCCGGTTCACACATCTTCACCAAGGGGGGGGGGGTGTTAGTGTATATGTGTAAAGGCCCATGAGGCTAGGCCCATGTGGCCCATGTACAAAGAACTATATTGCCCACCCTTCTAGGGTTTGGAGGAATAGACAATCATTCTCTCTAACAGCAGTCATGATCGAAACTGAATAATACAGACCTGTTGAAAACAGTATTCTTAGGAACTGGTGGTCCTTTCCTCAGGGAAAGTTCAAGCACATAGTTTTCTTTCTTAGGAAAACTCGACCTCTCAGTATTTAAATTTAAGAGAAAAATGGAACACATGACATGGGAAACACTAAACATATAATGCATCTGAATATATAATGCATCTTAATATCAGACTATTGCGCTCATAAGGATGATGTGGTCAACCAAAATAACACAATAATCTTAATGGAGGTCCCACAACTAGTTCAACAGCTCAAGGAATCAATAGCGTTAGTGACTTACTGCAAAGCTTTGATATCACCTTGGAACCCAGACGATTAAATTATGTTGCAACCAAAACCAAATAGCCTCGCCTCAAGAGAGATTTGAATGATACAATAATCTAAGGCAGGTACTATGAGCGAGACCTAGTACATTCACTTCAAAAAAAAATGATTCATGCTCACAACTCAACACCAAATAGCTTTAGATATATGCACTTCGGCATTTTAGCAATCGCCAAAAAGGCACACTATACTTGGACAGTGAAGTTGCAATTTGAAATTCAGTTTAAAACTATAACTTAGCAAATAATAACACTAATCACTACTACGAAAGCGATTAACCGTGGCGAACAAAAAAACATTTTACGTGGCGGGCAAAATGCCGCCCGCGGTTAATTAATAAAAAATAAAAAAAAAAAAAATCAATCTGAAACCCTAACGGGCCCGGTCTGGACCGCCCGGGCCGTTAGGGTTTCATATATGCCGCCCGCCGCCGTCGTGGGTATGCGCCCCGCCGCCCGTCGTGGTCGTCGGCTGGCGCCCGCCCGGCGTGGATCCGCCCGAGGGAGCCGAGGCGCGCGGTGCCGATGCGCCATGGATCCCCCGGGAGCCGTGGCGCGCGATGCCCGACGCCCGCCCGCCGTCGATCCGCCCGAGTGCGGCCCAGCGCCGCCGCCCGTCGCGCCCGGATCTCCTCGCCCGCCGCCATGACCTCCAGCGCGCCCTTGCGCCATCACCTCCATGCGGTGCGCCGTCGGCGGATCTGGTGGGAGAAGGGGATAGTGGGGGCGGCGCGGGGTGGGGAGAGAAGGGAGGGGGTGGCGCGGCGGAGGGGTGGGGAGAGAAGGGAGGAGATGGAGAGAAGGGGCCGGGTCGGATTGGGAGAGAAGGGAGGGAGCGCCGCGGCCGCTGGGAGGAGAGTGAGTGAAAAGAAACCCTAGACTCCGGTATTTATATGAAGTGCCTCGAAATGGGCCGATTGGGCTGATGGGTTGGGCCTCATTTTCCGTGGCGGGCTTATTACAAAAACCGCCATGGTTAATCGATTAACCGTGTCCGCCACGGTTAATAGGGATTAACCGTGGTGGTTATTTTACAATGTCCGCCACGGTTAATCGATAACCGGGCGGGATTTTGCCTCGCCGGGAGGGGTGCCGGGCCACCTATTTTCCATGGCGGTTTCTCAAATGCCCGCCACGGAAAATATAATCGAAACATCACGTAAAAATCAATTTTGTAGTAGTGAATGAAACAATGTAAATCATCCATGAGTGAGCCATGCATGAGTAGAAGATGAAATTGGGCGTACCACTGTTGTATTCTTTGTTCGACAAGTGGCGGCGATGTCGGCGGATCGAGGCCAGCTGCGGCTGCGTTTACCTTGGCGTTGGGGTGATCTGGCGACCAAGGCGGAGGTGAATGGCGGCCACGAGGGGATGCCCAAGACATGTGATCTTGGCACCGCTCGTGCTCGAGTTGTTCTTAAACGGGCGGTTCGCGCGGGCGTTTGTGGAGCCGGCGCGGCCGTAAAGGCGAAAGCAGCCGGGCCTCGTTGAGCAGCCCGGTGCCTCTGTGGCCGCCACAAAGCTCCCCATTGCGTGCCACGGGTCGAGCTGGGAAGGGGAAGGGAGGTGGAGCGGGGTGGCGACCGCCGGCGCCTCCGTGGCGGCAATTGGCCGACGGCGCGGCGAGGGGAGCCGGGCTAGGGGAGTGGGGGGAGGGGAGGTGGAGGTTCGGTGCAATGGGGTGGCGGGCCGGGGCGCCTCCCGTGGCGGACCTCGGAGGCGATGGGGAGGAGGACGGTGGTGGTGTCGGGTCGATGGAAGAGGATCGGTAGTTCCTGGGAAGATGATTACTGAGAAATTAAAGGGAATTAAAATGACTAAACTGTCCCTGATTATGCTAATTGAGGGAAGGAACCGGTTAAATGAGAATGCACTCCAAGCACAGTAAAAATTCTCTTATTTTTAAGTACTGAAGGCTGAAACTTTAGAAATAATGTATCATAACTACAATACATGTGGATTCTTCTGACTATACAGATATAATATGCTAATTTCCCAGTCGCTAACTAGTAGTTTTCTCCATCAAAAGAATTTCTATCTCGCTTTCATGTATTGCATATCAGTCTTTGTCACTATCTAGCTGACCGTTGAAGTTTCTAACAAAGTCCAAAGAAGTTAAACTAGACTCAAGTATGAGTTGGAAAGATGCAAGTCAAAAGCAAATTGAGTTTTGCTAGTTAAGATGTGCTTGGTACTACTGAAAACTACTGGATTGTTCATACCATGGACTATGAATTGAGAGAAAATCTATGCAGTTTAGCAAAAAGGAAGAACTGTAGTAAAATAGAAAGTGACTACCGTAGCAATGTCGGTTACTATAACAAACCGACCCAAATGGCCTACATAAGGACATGCTAAGCTGTTTTTTCCCCATAATGGATTTTTTTCCTAATTACTTTTGGATTTAGGAGGTTTTCTAGTGAGTCCTAGGAAGGCTCTCGGACAGTGTATTTTTTTTAAAACGAGGCCCTGCGGTTTACAATTTCGGTGAAATGTCACCTTTTTCGGTGAGGTCCGAAAGATTTTTATATCAGTCAAAACGTTTTGGTCAAATTCATCTTTCGCTCCAAGAATTACACCAAACCACAATAAAATCTCCATATCCTCTAGTCTTAATAAAGGCCTAAATTTCTTTAAATTTGTTTAATTTTTTCACTCACACATTTGATAATATTAGCTTTTATATGCAGCTCGCACGCCGTCAGCCCGTTGTATTACTGCGGCACTACTTTTGTGGTATATTGTGTTGTTTCGTCCATGTTATATAAATTTGTAACTGTTGATAGATTTGAGAGTTTTTCTAGTGAAATGATGCCAATTTTTAAGAAAACTCAATTTAAATTTATTTAAATTTGATCCGATATTTCCAAAGTTTTGTATTTATCATCAGGTGCTGATTTTTTTTCTACCAGTAAAAAGACCTTGGCGACCTAGGTAAGTTAGTAAAATTGGACTGTAAGGGTTACTAGCTTTAGAGTTATAGCCTTGAGCTGTATGTATATTGAAGCTAGTTAGAAAGCTAGACTACAGTATACCTGTAACTATAACAATCCTGAGTTTCTACATGGGACGAGTTTGTCTTCTGCGTCAAACATAAGGCAGAGTTCCCAATCTGTGATACTTGCGTCACCTCACCAGAAATTTAACCTCGGAACGGAAAATTCCCCATCTAAGTTGCAGTCAGAAAATAGCAAGACTATTTCTCGGCACCGGCCTTTTCTTCTGAACTTCCCTTGAGACTTGCAGACCTCACTGGTAGGATGCTGCGCCGCTCTTTGCCGCCTGGTTTAGCAGATGCGTTGCCGTACCATATCATTCCAAGAACAGCCAGAATCATCCCAAGGACTACCTGAAGATTCAGGCCCTCCTTGCCAAAGAAAAGAAACCCAAGGGACAGAACAAGTACAGTCTTCATGTGGCCAAGGACTTGGAAAGATACAGCAGAGAACCGCCCAATGCAGATGAATTGGCTCAGATTAACACCAATGGCAATGAAGCATGAGAGTGCCAGGAAAAACTGCAGAATCAGGGAAAGATTATATGGTAAGTAAGGATTAAGGACACTTGAGTCCAAATTCTAATCCAGGGAAGGATGAAACTTATAGTTGCTAACTTACTGCTAACAGGTCAATAAGTAAAATGATGGAATTTCAGCAACAAGAACAAACGAGATCATTGAAAAATTGTGGCAGTTTTTTTTTTTTTTTTTTGCATAACATTCACAAGACTGCTTGGTGATCTTATAAAACATCAAAGTATTCCAAATTCTCATCCAGATAAAATGCCAGCTAATCACCATTTTATCTCCAATAAGCAAACAGATAGACTAATTATATACAGAACCAGAAGAATAAACTGTCATGATCACAGAGATAGAAACATTGTTATAGACTGTCCTTACCAGAGCAAGAGATGAGAAACTGAAGTGATCCACCCTTGTGCCAGTCAACAAGTAATCTACAAATGGTCCCACTAGCAGGAGTGACCCAGCTTGGGCTGGAGCAGTGTGGCCCAGGAGGTTGAATGAGTTCAGAGAGTACTTGCGTTGGAGAAAATGGACATACTGCAGAAGGAGCAGAAATAAGGACTATAAACTGTGCATAAGAATGACTATAAACTGTGCCCCACTACATGACAGGCCCAAATCCAAATAGAACGATTTCTGAAAATGTGGGGTACCAAGAGCACTTGAATAGTAGAAAAAGTCCAAAGTTGTGGAATCAAAAGATATCACATGTCCAACATTTGGGAATGTGTAAAGAACAATATATCAGTGGCATCATTATTCTTTTTTCTTTTTTTTTTTTTTTTTTTTGTGATTCAGTGGCATCATTATTCATGACCGCATTTATCAAGTCTGGCAGTCCAAATATGGAAAACACCAAGTATGGCCATGGTGAGTGTCAATTCATAAGCTCTAGAAAAAAAAAAAGCGCTATGTCCTAAAGCAGCAGCAACACCAATGAATAATTTGACAAATGCTAGTTATTGATAATTTGCTGAATAAACAAGTATCATTGTCACTACAGTGCCATGTTGTCCTTTGAAAAGGCTCAAAGTGTGCAGCAACAAACTTGCAGCTAGCAAGCAATCTTAGTGGTTGGGTGGGTATAAGAAATCTGCATACAAAGGTGCTTAAGACTTACGTATTGTTGCAAAGCTGTGCTCCAAACAGCTATAACAGCTGCAATTAGACCTCTTGCATTCACACTGACATCAGTAACCGTGCAGACTGCAACTCCTATAAGCACGACCATTATACTCAGCTTTGTGTCCCGGGAATAATGTACGTGATCAAAGACAACCTCCAGAAGACATGATGCAGGTATCATGCACAGCTTTGCTATCTGAGCAAGGGAATAAAATGAATTTAGTTGTTGACAATTTAAGGTTGCATACTTTGCATAGTATAGTAGCTACTAAAAATTTCACCAACCTGATAAAAGCCCACAGAGTTCCACATCAAGCTCACATTCATCCCAACAATTGACAAGTTCGAAAATATCACAAATTTAACTAGATCTGCTAGGGGTAAGTGAGGCGGCTGGCTCAGGCCTAACCATCGAAATACGATAGTCATCAAGGTAGTAGTCACAAAATGAAGCCCAGTTAATGTCGTGGCTGAAAACAAAAAGAAATGGTAATTAATGACATGACAGGAGATATATCCAAGTCCCCATCCATTCACAGTTTGTTGAGAATGTGCAGGAATATGACAGAATCTGCAACCACCTAACATACAGTAAGAAATTACATATGCTAGCATATTTCAATTGCTTCCACTAATGCCATGAAGGTTCAATTAGCAGAGACACTACCAGCTTTGCCAAGGAATTGTGCAAGAGGGTAGCCATGTAGGTTTCAGCTTCTGCAGAAACCTCAAATAGCTCGAGGACTTTATAACTCCACAATTATTCTTCGGAGTTAACAAAGCAAATCTGGTTATTACTTTGGTATTTACAATAAAAATTTTGTTGACAGAAGAGAATACATCATTTCAAATCGAGGCAGGAACTTTCATTTAAGCAAATTTTGGCATGAAATTTGCATTAGAGCACCATTAGAACCATTTAAAATTCATAAGATGTCTGTCAGGTCTCCAAAATGTACTGTATATGAAAAATGCATGATGTGGATTCCACAATTAAATAAGATCAACCATCACTATGCTCAGCAAAAATCCATCAGTAAAATACTGATTGATGAAGATACACCTACAACATTCAGTCTGCAATCTGGCAACCGCATAATAGCACTCAGTAGCCAGGAAAACAAGAAGTAGAGACCGAAGGTGAAAGTGAGAGGTATGATAAATAATAAAACCCCAGGTGAGCGGAGCACAGACATACCAAAACTGAATCCATACGTAGCCATGAGCGCCTTGTTGACCATGATGATTCCAACCGACGTGGTGACATTGAAACTCCACGCCGCAAAAGTCCAGGGCGGCTTTCTTGTCGGATTTCTTCAGAGTACTCATCTCCACTTTCACGGCTTCAACTCAACACCCGATGGATTAGATAGAGTCCCCAAAGAGACCGACCGACGGTATGGGATCCAGGAACCCAAGCTTGAACTGCAGAGAGCCAAGTGATTAATCACAAGTGAAGTGAGACGCAACCAACCAACCGAGCAGACAAGTTTATTTTACCCAGCAAGCAAGCAAGCATAAAACCAAAACCAGTGCATGGAGCAAGCAACACTGTCATCACACACAAGTTTTGGTATGCCTGAGTCTTAGATTTACAGGAAAGGTCAAGCAACTACGCGAGGGTGGATTTCCCACGCCCTCGCATCAAGTGGAGGATCCATGACCAAAATCTAGGACGCGCGGACGGAGTGAAACGACCAATTTCGACTGCGCTGCTGAATCGGCACTCGTCTCCAATCGGGACGAGCACTTACTTCCTAGTTTCCTACTGGGGCATCGTATCGAACAACCACCAGGCACTGGCAGGCACACGGAGCCGCACGCCATCAGAGCCCAAGCAGAGCAGAGGCCAGGCCACGGGATCTGACTGCGTGAGACCCCCCCTCATCAGAAGGAAACAACTCGCGACCACCACGCACGCACCGTCTGGGAGGCGAGGCGAGCAGGCAGCCGCGGGGCGCCGTAGGCCCGTACTGCCTGCCGGCGGTGCGTAAGGCGGGCAGGCGAGTCCTGCGTTTCACCGCCGACGCCGCGAAGGGGAAGAGGAGGAGGAGGGGGGAGAGGGGTTGCGGTCGGTTACCTGCGCTGGGTGGCAGGGCCTCCTCTCAGCGCCCGCGGTTGCTCCGGCGATGGCGATGCGGAACGGCGCCGCTCCTCCGGCGTTCCGATCTGTGTGATTCGGGTGGGCTGGCGCGCGCTGGCCCCGCTCCGAGACGGCGGGTGCGGTGCGGTGGTGGTGCCTGCCCGTCCCGTCCCGTGTCGGAGAGGAGAGGAGCGCGGTGTGAGATGAGATGTGGGGAAAGGAAGGCAAGGTCCAGTGTTGTTTGCTCCGCTCCGCTGGCTCCTTTTCGTTTGGGTCCCTCCCCTCCCTCCCTCCTTCTCTTTGCAACGGCGGGACCCACACATACACAGCTCCCAGATCTCTCAGGTGGGACCCACCCCTCCTGCTTCTTCTGTTTGGGTTTCTATTCTTTTCTTTCTCCTGCAATTCATTCATTCATTCAAACTGAAACTCTGTCTCCTCGGCATGATTTTGGCATTTCGCTCTCTCCAAAAAAAAAAAAAACGGTGCCTGCCTGCACATGTACCATGCATGCTCCTCTTCTCTCCAAAAAAAAAAAAAAAAAAAAAATGAAATGCTACTCCTGGATTTGAATCAGACCATTTTTTTTCAAGTTTGAGGGAAAAAAAAATCAATATTTTTCTGTCCTACTATTTGAGTATACGCAAACTAACTAATTGCATTATTGGAGTAGAACAATGTATAGTACGTACTGCAGCAAGAATAAATCTGTTGTAGTGTGTGGTGAATTAATTAATATAGGACGAAAATGACGGCAACTCCCATGCAAGCAAGGAACGTCGTCGTGAATCAATAAACAAAAAAAAAAATGTAATGTTGCCAAGGAAAACCAACCAAACAAAACAATCTGAAAACTGCAGACGAACAAAATGGGTTGGCCCAGGACGAACGGCGCGGCGTCAATAAACAAACAGGCTATGACAAAAAAAAAACAACTATAACTTTGCCTGTTAATTTGGACATGTAGTTTGGACATACTAAGTATCACGAATTAGAATGCACGTTAAGTCCATGCCAGCCTATAGGCTATAGACACGTGGTCCTACATTCCTCTTCGTATCATAAGCCGCGCACCATCTTAACTTTGAACATGACATGCGAGTAACGTATTTTTTTTTAACGTGAGGCTACGGCACCGGGTACGTCCTTTCATTGTAGCGAAAGTATATATATGCACCCAGAAGAACGAATAGCGCCTTTGTTCTTTTGTCTAAACTAGAAGAATACTCCGTACGTACATGAGAACGGAGTATAATAAGATTGGAAGTAGTAGCGTTCGAGCTAGTGATCGATGCGTGCCGGTGCAGTGTACTAGGTACCTTCATTCTTGGAATATGTAGTTGATGTTTGCTTACTTACAAGTTATAATAATAACGGCACGGTACATCATGAGATGGAGATGAGCACAAGACTAAAAGCAATGCAGCTGCCTCAGCTCAGTCTTCACGCTAATCTAACCGCACCGCACGTTTTTTCCTTTTATTGGGAAACTGCAACCTTTTTTTTTTTTGGGAGATTGGGAAACTGCAACTGAGGCTTGGACCCACTCCGACGAGGAACAAGGCCGTAAATGGGCCGCTGCCTCTCCCTCTAAACGGGCCTAAACCCAAATGAGCCCACGCGCCGCGGGGCCAGGGCGCCGCGCCACACCACACGGCACCCCCGTTCGTCTAAGACGAGGTGGCTTGGCGCCATAGAACATCCCAACAATTTGATTTCCCTTCATAAAAACGCACTCTACTTATTTATGTCTTGTGCATCACTTTGAAGAGCTAGGTAATTCACTTTTCTTTTATAAATTTGTGACTAACGAGATACTCAAAAATAAATTACTCTAAATTTAATTGAAATTATTAAAATAGTATTAAGAATGGCCTAAACATAGACTAAGGCCCTGTTTGGTTGCTTCTGAGGGGGTAGGGACTAATTTTTAGTCTCAATTATTCCCTAATTTATCCAACAACAAGACTAATAGACTAATTTTTAGTCCCAACTAGTCCCTAGTCCATTAGCCCCTCTTGAGAGTATATATGTGCATGCAAAGACGAGGCCGTCGGCAAGACGGCCGTGGCATGGGAATTTGGCCCGGCCCGAGGCACTGCACGCACGGTGAACTGGCCCGAGGCAACGCACCGGTGACCGGCGCGGCCGGGCCGCGGGCCGCCTCCACGCCCGTGGTACGCATAGGCACGGCCGGTGGCCCGATGAAATTAGAAAAGAATCTCGAAATTTGGCCCGACCCACAAGTATCTGAGGATTCACTTTTATTTTTTCTTATCCGGCCTCATCGCGTGATCCGTCATCCCGTCCCCGTGACTCACGTGACTCCCATCCCGCACCTCCGCTCAGCTACGCCGCTTCGCCCACGCCGCTTCGCCGCGCTCCTCATCTCGGCTGAGCAGCCGTGCCCGCTCCCATCCCACGGCCGACCCACGCAGAGTGCCGCTCCCCTCCCCCAGCGGCCGGCAGCGCCGAGCAACTGCCCAGCGGTGCGTGGGCGGGCGCTGAGAACGGTGTCATTACGCTGGGCGGCGCGAGGAGGAGCGCCGGGAGTGTGCTGGCGCAGCCACAGGAACGGCGCCGAGGTACCGCTGGGCGCCACGGCCGCTCTCAAGATCGCGGCATCGGCAGTACCGCACGGCCCGACGGGCCTTCACGGCCGCGGCCTTAGCCGGCCGCACTCAGCGCATCAGCCGGGTGGCACGGCACGGCCGCACGACGCAGACGGCGAGACGACACGGGCGGTAGCCGCACTCCAAGACGCACGCCGGTACTGGCCGGGTCGGCACGCCCGATGCACATATATACTTGAGAGTCTAATTGGGACTAGTCCGTGTTTTGTCACCGTCAACTCATTTGTGCACTTGTACACGCACTGGCCAAATAATGCCTCTGGGCCCCTCATTACCCCAACTAAACATCTTTAAATAGGACTAAAAATTAGTCTATAGTTCCATGGGAACCAAACATGCCCCTAACATCGTCGTTTAAATTTGTTTAGCCCGGCACATTAAACACCCCTCGTGTTTTTTTAATAAATAAATAAAAACACCCCTCGTTCAGTCGTTTTAACGCGTGCGCGCTAGACATCTGTCTCGGTCAACGAGTAAATCAACGGCTGTAACCAGTGCGGGCCCCAATGTCAGCTTGGGGAGAGCCCGTCGGCCACGGACATCTCCGGCCGGGAGCGTCGTGCCGGCGGCCGGGCACGGCGCCTCCGCGCCGCGCGCCGGGCAGCAGCCACGAGCCCACGCTCTTCTCCGTCCTCGTGCGCATCCGCAGCCCCGCCGCTCACCCTCACCGTACTGGGTACAGACTAGAGAGGAACGAAAGCTGCGGACATCGTTGTCGGCAGGGTCCGTTGAGGTCGGCGGCGCGGGAGAACGCCAAGCAGCTGCAGCTGCTCCGGGACAGGCCGCCTCCTGCATCCCCAAGGTAAGTGAGGTTGTACAGTAGGAAGGAACTCGTGCGGTTTAGTTTTTCCCACAATTTTGTTCCTTTATTAATCATCGAAAATAATGTTAGTTTTGTTCAGCAGGATTAGTTTTGAAGCAAAGACTTGTCAAATTTTATTTGATAATATAATATAATATAACCTATGCGGTCTTCTGTGAATCAGATTGGGAGACGGTTGCGATATTACTATTAAGAAACAGGGGGTGATTGATTGGGATTGCACTGAGAAACAGGGGGTGGAATCTGGATACTGGGTCCTATTTGTGACAATAGGGTGGGGGCCTGCCGAGTAAGTTGGATTATCCATCTTTTGCCAGACAGGAAAAGGTTTATATCATGACGACACATTAACCCACTAGGAGGATACCTAACAATACAAAAATGATTGGATCTGTATTTTACTTCCCTTGTTTGAAAATTGTTTTTTTAGAGTCCTAAAAAATGATTTCTAGAGGACCCATATGCTTCATCAGAAAGACAAAATGATGAATTTTAGATTTCATCAACATATTGAACTTGAAAAATGAAACATTGTTGGTACATCAAGCCCATGTTTTTGAGTTCTTTTAACCAAGATGGTTATAGCATGGACCAAAATAGTAAGTAAAATGAATGGCATGGGATCTCCTTTACCCAAGCCACAGCAAAGTTGTAAATAAAACACTATCACCTTTTTTTTTTTTTTTTTTTTGCCTTTGTTACAGTTCATGGACTCCATAATAAATGCCTTTTATAAAAGCCAGTCTGAATGGCATTGATAGCTTTGTCAAAAGTCTCTCATTCCTAATCACAAAAAACTTTCATGTCGTTAGCCTGATAGCTACAGACTGTTGACTGTGGTGGAGATGGAGACAGCTTACAGGGGAAGTAGAAGGTAGGTAGCCCGAAGCTATCAATCTTTGCATCGTTCTGACCTTTAGAAAACTCCATTGCTAGCTCCTCATCCTCTTCTTGCTTCACCTGCTGCCCTTTCCTCCCTCAATTCTTGCAGCTGCCATGGGAATACCTTCTTTCTACAAGTGGCTCGTGAACAAGTACCCAAGCATCATCTCCCCTGTGAAGGAGGAACCAGAGGAGTGCCCTGATGGCATCATCTACGACAACCTCTACCTCGACATGAATTGCATCATCCATTGTTGCTTCCACCCACAGGACCATATGCATGCAGACATAGATGTATCTACACATCTTAATTCATGCAAATCTGGCCAGTATTAATGTGTGTGTTCACTCACCATTGCAGGTGTGCCCTCCGATGACGGTCAGTGAGGTGTTTGAGTCCATGTTTGAGTACATGGACTGCTTGTTCCGCATCGTCAGGCCAACAAGGCTCCTCTACTTGGCAGTAGGTTTGTGCGTCGTTAAATATCAAATTGAATTGAATTCTTCAGACGCCTCCTCTTACTGCAGTGTACATTAACGAGCAAGAGTACTTTCAAGTGTTAAGGATGATGTTGGTTATTTTCAATTATTTTAGCAATTTAGTTATACATGCATTCACTTCCCTATTTGTTTCATGTACAGATGGCGTTACTCCTTGTGCCAAAATGAATCGAGTGCGAAGGGGACGTTTCCACTCTGCCATAGTTGAGGTCAATGCTTGCATATAATTTTCTACATTGACAGTGTGATACATGGATGATGTTTGCTAGCTGCTGAAACAACCGAGAAATGCATCCATGCTTCGATTTACAGGAGACCAAAGATTATGAAATGCGGAAGGAATTAAGAGCTCAAGGGAAAGAGGAACCACCACGAGAGATTTCCGAAGTTTCTGACCCCAATGTCATCACCCCAGGTACTGAGTTCATGGAGAAGATATCAGAAGCCCTTGAGTACTACATCCGTGCCAGATTTAATAGTGACCCCTGGTGGAGAGACATCACGGTTTGCTCTTGTGCTTTAATAAATGCAATTTATGTTCTTTTTTTCTCTTCTTGAAGGAAATTTCATGCTCATTTCAACTTCAACCATTTGACATGCATGCTGAATCTAATCGCAAGGTCAATAAAGTATTGACAAACATTTACTTGCTATCCAACTTGACCAAGTGGATGTTGCTCAAAATTTAATACATCTGTTCTGAAGGTAATACTCTCTGATGCGAATGTTCCTGGAGAAGGAGAGCACAAGATCATGTCTTTCATCCGTGCACAACGCAGCATGGAAGGCTATGATCCCAACACTCGACACTGCTTGTTTGGGCATGTAGGGAATATATATATCAATGGGTTTTCTTGACAATCTTATCATTTCTAATGTTGTGTATCACTGATCCAGTTCGCATCCTGTCTAGCTATTTGTACTGGGGATTAACTGTGAAGAATCATTGCAGGATGCAGATCTGATAATGCTTGCTTTGGCATCTCACGAAGTCCATTTCTCTATTTTGCGTGAGGTCTGTTAATCCTTCATCAATGCTAATTTCATGTTTAATCATATTGCATCACATGCTTAACAAATTTAAGTTTTTTAGCGATCGTTCTCACATGTATTTCATTAAGAGGAAGGAGTTTGAGTTTACAAGAGGCATGCCACGGCTTGCCCAAACAAGTTATTATTATACTATTTACTAGGCTAGGATCTGTGACTGTCAATGTAACTAGTCCAGCACTTTATAATGGTATGCACTACTCTTCCGTTTACCTTCAACAGGATGTGCTCCTCCTAAATCAGGCAGAAACAGAAGGGAATCCGAAGAAACCATTTCTGGTCCTCCTCACCTCCCAACCCCAGATAATGCCACTCATTTTGATACACGAATAACACTGTCTTCTTTCAGTTTTTTTTGAACATATGGGTTCTGAGAGAATACTTGGAGATTGAATTCAAGATACTGGACCCGATCTGCGAGCCTGATATTGAGAGGCTAATAGATGACTTTATCTTTATTTGTTTCCTGATGGGAAACGATTTCATCCCACATATTCCATCACTTGAGACGCATGAGGTATATGTGTGTGTGTAACCTTTAGATTGTGGTAATAGCGTAATAGAAAGTTAACTTTGTTATCACTATATATGTACTTTCACTGTGTTCATTACTCTGAAAAATATAGATGTTTCTCTCATATATTCCATCTAACAGGGTGGAATTGATCTTCTCATTGAAGTGTACAAAACAACCTTCAACAAAATGGAAGGGTATATTATCAACACAGACAATGTACCTGAAGAATTTCAGCTCCAGCCTCTTATTTCATTAATGGTTATCCATTGAATCATGCGGTAACCTAGGTTCGTTGATACGCTGAAAACAGGTCAAAGATAAACATGGTGCATATCTGGAAGTCTCAAGATTGGAAATATTTTTTCATGAACTCTCCGTGTATGAAGAGAAAATTCTCCTCAAAAGATATGAACTGAAACAGGTATGTTGATGCTCTAGTTAATAGTGTATTGTGCTGCAAGGTGGAATTTATTGTCATTCTTGTTATGTCTGTTTTTTTTCTTTAGGATTTGTTGCTGAAGAAATATCACGAAATGTTGTTGTGTGAAGGTTCAGAAAGTGAAAGATCAGAACTGGGATTTCATCTTTTCATGCAGAAAGCCAATATGACAGTGTTAGTGATGCCTTTTGGATAAATATTTCTCCTGTAGTCCTGCTACATTTTTTTAAATGTCTGTTGCAGATAAGACTAGGATTACCAGAATGGAAGTCCCGGTTTTTCAGGGAGTATTTCGGTGTCAAAACATCTAATGAAATTGAAAAGCTGCAGAACGACATGGTTATGTTTTTCCTTGTTTATTATTTGTCCTAATGGAATCCCTTTTCCTAAGCAAGCTGGCATTTTATATTTGTTATAATCTTCCCTCCTTTCTTCCCCTCTTCTCCCTTTGAATTCAGGCTCAAAAGTATTTAGAAGGACTTTGTTGGGTGCTTCAATGCTATTTTGCAGACGTTCCATCATGGAGATGGTAAAATAAACTCTTTAAATATACTGAACAATAGGTTATTAGATTATTTCATTATTATGGATTCTATCTATCTCATTCTCATGCACAAATGTTTTTCTTAAACACGCTTCCATTCTGCCATGTCTTATCTTACAACTTTTTGCAGGTACTACCCATTCTATGTTGCTCCTTTCATATCTGATCTCAAAGGTCTATCTAGGGTCGAGATATCTTTCATTGTGGACAAACCATTACGACCATTTGATCAGCTTATGGCAGTTTTACCAATGCGAAGGCACATTCATTGTTCTTACTGCTGCCATGCATGTTATTTAGAAGCATTTTATGATGTAAGAGTTGATAATTTCATCCCTTGCCGCCCCCTTTTCTGCAGCTGGTGTGCTCTCCCAAAATGTTACAATAAACTAATGGGCCACATAGCGACGTTGGAGCATGACACTGATCAGGGGAAACGTTTCTTGTGGAATGTAAGCTTTCCTCTGTGCAATGGATCAATGAACTGAATCAACTGATACTTTCAATCTGTAGTGATCAAGTAGCGATGCACTTGGGCAATGCTGATTTTCATATTGCTTCAGGGTATCTCTGAGGAACTGCTGCTTTCGACCACCGAAGCGGTAGATAAAGAGCTGACGGTAAAACAATCGCTTGTCATGCTCATGTTACACTAAATTTTACTGCTGTTGCATAAGCCATAGTCATACTTAGTTTACCTGTTGGCTTGTTACTGAATTAGATCCACGAATTGAGACGGAATACCACTAGGCAAGAGAAGATCTTTCTGCACAGGGACTCAAGCTCTCTGCCACACAATGAAGTTACTGAACAAACATCGCACTGTTCAGTGCAGAAGCTTCCGATCGATTCAGCTACGAGGTGCACAAGTCTGAACTAAAATGATGTAAATTAGTACTAACTATTTTTAAGTTGACATCTTGTTTAGTTCAGTTATCTCATTTTTATTTTTTATTTTTTACTTTGCGTAGAGGTATTGGAGGATGGATAGCGCCTGATTACAATGATGGCTTCAGCGACATTTTCTTCCACTCACCCACAATGAACCTGCCGGACATTACGAGTGATCAGACAATGTATGGTTCCTCTCTAGCCTTACTGTCTTAAGGCGACAACTTGGAATAACAGTTACGTTCATGTTTCAGATCAGGTACGTTCTTCAACCCTGAGACAGTGAATCCAGTTCCAAGACTACTTGGCAATGTCAGAGTACCTGACAAGGTGCGTTCATGAATACTACACAGTTTTATTTACATTGGAGCTGTTTTCTGTCAAACGATCGATCATGGTCTTTGGAACACTCTCACGGATTATGATATATATGCAGACTGTTACGGCCGCCGACATCTCGAAGAGACCACTCTGGCACACGTACCCGGGCTCAAGGCCGCCGCGCCGCACGTAACTAAACTCAAATTTCATCTTTCCATATACATTGCCTGATGAGATGCCGTTCTTGTTCCTCACGGCCGGGGGGACGTACTACTTGCAGCGTTCAGAGGCCGGACACCATCTGGAAGCCGAGCACGCCGGCGTCGCCACGGGAAGAGCACAAGAACGCTGGCACGGGGTGGATCGGGCGCGGGGGGAGAGGGAACGCCGCCCTTGCGGCCGCTGCCGAGACACAGCTGAAGAGCAGCAGCTACAGCTACAGGAGAGGAGGTGGTTTCCGTCGTGTGGGCATGGCGCAAAGCAGAGGAAGCAGCAGCAGCAGCAGGTTCGACGACGACGACGGTGCATACAGTTTCCGGCCGCTTGGAAGTGCGCCTTGGACCGCCGGAGATAGCCGTCGAAGCGGAGGCGCCGGCCATGGCGGGATTGCGCAGCCACGTGGTTGGTAGGAAAACTAGCTCCAGGAATCAGAGATGTACGTATAATTGTGCATATATATAGCTTGGTGTCTTGGTGATCTCATCGATCTCACCGTATACGTTTTGTGTCTACTGGATATATCTATGTTTCTTTGCTACGGACGTACTCGATATGAACGTTGATCAAGAAAGTTAGTGTGGATGTGTTTTTTTTAAAGAAAAAAGTCGTGAATTAGTTGTAACATTTATATTTCGCTACTTTCTGGTAATATTAATGAAGTGTAAGCATATGAAGCTGGCCGTTTAATCATTTCAATTAATTGACTATTATCATGGCTACGGTCTTTCCAACGTGCATAAATGGCTGTTCCACGTCACATTGTCAACTGGTGGTCTCGCTCTGCTTCGCTAGGCACAGTGCAGATCGGGGTTCAGATAGGCAAGTAAGACAAAGAAAGGAGGGTTGGTCAGGTGACGGGGATGCCCGAGATTTTTTTTTTTTTAAAGATCCGGCAGGCCGGCTTTGATTAATAATAAGAAAGGTAAGCAAAGCATCCGAGTTTACATGCGCGAGAGGCGCCCCCACCCCCACACAGCCTAGGCTATATGGGGTTTATTAACCTAGCTGATTACTCGCTAATGGAGTGTGCAACAATTGGAGGCCTAAACGCCACACATCCGCCTGCTCCCAGCCATCCATCAACCCCACACTGACATGGAACTAGACCTAACATGATTCAAACCACAAACACAACAAGGAGACATAAATGCAGGAGCCGCGCTCTAGGTCTCCATCTCCGCTACATCAGCTTCCTGCACAATCGCTGCCAGGGCCTTGGTCAACTTTTTGTTCCTCATGCGGGTTGCAGTCATTATTGCCTCAACAGCCTTCTCTGGGAGGTCTCCACCATACTGATCAATGTATTCGGCCACTGCCTTGTCCGGGCGCGTCTTCCGCTGCCGGTCGTTGTCAATGAAGCTCAACTCCTTCATCGGCTTGTATTGGGCGCGCTGGGCGACAGGAACAGCCGACGGCTTGGCCGCAAGTCTAGAGCTGGAGCGAGTGGAGACCAAATCCTTCTTGGCCCAGCGCGTCCTTGGTGCAGATGTGTTTGGGGTTGGAGCCGTCGGGGTTGGGAGGAGCGGGGGTGGTAGCTCGCAGAAGAGCCCTGCAAAGCGATCAAATTCATTTGTGGCAGCCTCCTTCGCGTGGCCCCCTCCTCCACTAGCTCGCTGTCGTCGAACTCTGGCAGCTCCGATTCACACGCCCCTGCTGTGGCACTGTCCATCCTGTTTGCCAGATCAGCGATCATCTCCACCTCATGCTCTGGTTCAGCCTGGGAACCATTCGCCGTCGGTAGCTGGACTCCAGGCCCAGAGACAGTCTCCCTCGGAGCATCCGGGGTGACTGGTACATATGCTGGGAACTGAGAGTCGGGGCCGATGATGGAGGCCTCCAGCATCATCGGGTCTTGCATCATGTCAGGTGGGCTGAAGGTAGCAGGACCATGGTAGTCCACCAGCGGGTCATGGCCCATGAAGAGGTTGTTGTCGTTGCGCGGCTCGTCGGAGGAGTCACGTCGGTTTGGGGAACGAGAGCGGCGACGTTCCCAGTCGTCCGAGGCGTGGCAGAGGTAGTCCCTGTTGTGCGCTGACCTGGACGGCGAGCGACTCCAGGAACGTCCACGGTCCATTGGCTCCTTGTCAACCGCCTGCACTTGGCGGTCAGTTGGCGGCGAGCAGGTGTCGACACGTTCTGCACGCAGCTGGAAAGCTACGACGAACATCCCTGGCCTGAGACTCGCGACGTGGATGTCGTTGCGCCAAACATGAAGCTGGATGCTCAGCGCGTTGGCCACCTCCAGGGTGCTTGAGCGGTAGTCAATCTGGCTTGGTGGATGGTAGCTTTGGTGGTGGGCTGGTGGTGGAGCGGGGGGAAAGCAATGCGGCTATGGATGTTGTCTGGTGGGAACGTGAGGCGAGGCGAAGGCGGCTCGCAGACGTGGCGGTGGCAAGTGGGCGCCAGCAAAGAAGGTAGCAAAGTGGTCGGTGGCATTGCGTTGGCGATGGACGGCGGTGTTGCGGGGGCGTCGAGATGGGCAAGAGCGGGAGAGATGCCCAACTTCCCGGCAACGGATGCAGCGGATGGGATCCCGGCAGCTGGAGACTTGGTGGTCGGATGCCAAGCAGCGGAAGCAGCGACCGGCGAAGCGCAGCTTAAAGGCCGCCCTGGCCGTGGACAGAACAACCCTTGGCGGCGGATTTGGCACACCAGTGCCCGGAGCTACGGTGACCTCACGCTTCCGCCGCCAAGATTTCGCCTTTTGCCAACCTGGCGAAAGCGGCTCGTCTTCCCCCATCTTCCCTGGCTCAGATGAGGAAGCAGGCAAGACCAGCACCGATTTGAGCTTCCTAGGCGCTGAAGCTTCAGCACGCGCTGACTCAAAGATTTGCTGCTCGGAGGCCTCCATGGAAGCTGCAGGAGGGGATTCACCGGATCCGGCCACAGCTGAGTTCGGCACCAGGTCCACAGCTTCTCCATCGTCTTCAGCAAAGGTGTTGGTGGGCGAGCTGCAGTAGTGGCGGACTGGGCTTTCAGCATCTCCCCAGTCCAGCAGCTCCTCATCCTTAATGCCGAGCAGGTCCTCCAGGGCCGGTGGTGCGCAGGCAGGTAAGGGAGGGCAGGTCCGGGGAGGAGAAGGCTGGGGGGGCTGGACGGGCGGCGGTGCGAAAGTGGCCACCGTCGGCGGCGAGAGGTCGGGTGGAGGGCCTCTCGTTCGCCGGGAACCACATGGATCGATAGATCCGGTGATGGGGGCTTCGATCGTGGTTAGATGGAGGTGGGGAAGGGTTGGAATGGTGGGCTCGGTGGTGGTGGCGGCGCCGCCGCCGTCGCCAGGAAGAGGAGCGGACGGGTCGGGAGCCATCCTGTCGTAGGGTTCACATGGGGATGCCCGAGATTGATGGATGCTTTTGTTATTTGATTACTTTATAATGATTTAGGCCTTTCTTGGATGTTGTCGTATTTCGTATTAATCTCAATCCTCGTGTGTTAAAGTGCATAGGGGTGGAATTTATAGTTTAAGTTTCATTTCAATCCATCTCACCTGAACTAGCTCGCGATATACTATAATCTATACCTAATAATAAAAACACGAAAATTTACGCCAATCTGCCAGGAAAATTCTGTCCGCCTGTCCCTTACGTCCGCCGTCCAAGTCCGCCGCCTCCACCGTACGAGAGTTGGAGACAGATCACGAGAACTAAAAAAGTATTGTCCGCCTCCGCCATACAGATCTTTCTTATCTTTTTTACAATCACGAATACAACACGTAGACCATCGAAATTGAGTATAAATAAATCCTGCAGACCTCCTCAACAATCACCAAACAACAAGATTGAAGCGCAAATTAAAGAAGAATTTGATCGAGGAAATCAGAGAAGAAACGAAGAGGGCATCAGACCAGGTTGCGTCTCGTTGTCGGCGCCCGCCCCAGCGCCGGAAACACGGCCTCCACGCCGCTAGCCAGTCAACCTCGCGCCGCCACGCCTCCGCTTCAGCTAAGCCACTCCACACAAATACGTTGTTGTTGTTGTCGCGCATAAAGAGACTCGTGCACGACGCCAAGACGCAGGATTTGGAATCGAGAGGCGACGCCTTCCACATGTGCTGACGTCGTGCAGGGCCCTCGTGTCAGCCAGAGAGAAGAAGCACAAATGTACTGTGCACAGTAAGCCGGATACGCGACAAGTCAGCAATCCGCGTGCGGAATCCTCGATCCGACGGCCGACGACTGATGGCCACAATAAAGAGCTAGCGGGACCTATCCGTCATGCACTCTGAGAAAACAGAGTTGCAGGTGTCGCGGTCTTCAGGTGCAGCGGGATCTATGGTGTGGCTCCGATCATGTGGTCTTTTGTGTGTTGCATGGGACCCCGGCGGCAAATGCACAGCAAGCGGCACGGTGCATGGGAAATTTTTCTCCATTGCTCATGAGTCATGCGCAAGTGCGGGCACCGATGGGGGTGTCTCGTTCGTCGATCTAGCAGACGAACGTGGTCCGCGGTGGACCGCCTCCGACCTTTCTCACGATCAAAGGAAGAGGAATTAATTAGGGCTTAAAGAGTTTATAAAGAATTTAGGGTTCCTTTTGTTATTCTTTTGTACGCATGGACCTATTCTCGACCGGGACACCAGGCTCTTGGTCTGGTTGAGCCGTGAGCTGGCCCGATGATCATGGCCCGTCCGCACAACATAACTTTTTTTTTTCTTTTCTGTTTTTTTTTTTAAAATCATTTATTAAGACTTCTATAAATAATAGAAAATCAAAACAATAAAAAAACTAAAAAAATCTTGCTAAAAAAATCTTGCTATTACAAACTCCTTTTGACAAGGATTACACTTTTGTCATGTGTCAAATATTACGCAACAACATGATATAAGATATTTATCGCGTTAAACTTCATAACAAAAAATATATATATATTTTAAAAAACTTAACGGGGGGAGAGGTTCCCCACCTTTTTCATTCCAAAACACTCATGCCCAAATAACCTGGACACAAGGAAGAGTTTTTACATATGAGAGGGAATACACGAGCGGAGGTAGTTTTTTACATATGAGAGGGAATACACGAGCGGAGGTAGTCACACCAGCTTAAATCGATGGTACTGATATATTTACCCATCACCCGTTGCAACGCACGGGCACTTTTCCTAGTAAAAGTTAAAAACCTGAATCATACAGTTACAAGGACCATATATGCGAAAAAGATACAGAAAAATATACGAAACATGAGTCGCCCAAAAGGATCGTTATTGACCAGAGATGTGACCCTTGAATTCGATTGATATTTACAGAACTGAGTCCTAATAATAACCAACTAATGAATGAATCGAAGCCAAGAATTTACAAAAATCTTGCATGGCCTAGTAGCTAACATTCATGGATCCATGGATGATTGATGAACATCACTAGTTGGCACTACACTACTACTACTACTACCATCCATCATCATCTCTAAGAAACGAAACCAAAAGAATTAATCAAACCTAAACCTAATAATAGTGGCTTACTACTAATAACTACAATTAAACCTGACGGCCGGCCGGGGTGTCACAAGCCTGCTGCTGATATGTATTCACATACACCCAAGAACCCAGCATCATCATCTTCCTCCTTCATTCGACGACGATCATCTTCCATCATCGGCTGTTGTTGCTCTTGCTCCAATGACGACGGTTTCTCCTCCTCATCTGTCGTCGTCGCCGCCAGCTTCGTCATCTGCTCCCTGAGCTTAATCACGTTCCGGTGCCGATTCGAGTGCTGCCCGCTCCGGAAGCTAGGAGCCGTCGACGGCCGGTACTCCGGCAGCAGCCTGTTGGCCGCGTACCGTATCCCGCACGCGTTGCACAGCGTGCCTGGCCCGTCTGGACCCGCGCGCCACTGCGGCGTCTCCGGCGAGTGGCAGTGGCTGCATACCCTCTGCGCTTGCCTGTTCCTCTGCCGTGTCCCGAGTCGACGCCGCCGGATACCACCAGCATCGGTATTGTTGCCCGGAGGAGCCAGTGCGACAAGCGCCATGGCGTTTCTGTTCTTGGCATCATCATCGTTCCCTTTGTCGTCGTCGTCGTCGTCGTCACCGGTGGGATTGGTGGCCGGAGGAGGAAGAGCGACGACCGGCGGCAAGGCGTGGAGAGGGAAGTCGAGCAGCCAGGGCCGCAAGCGGCGGTTGGCTGACGGTGGGCTCCGCAGCTTCCTCGGCACAAGCCAGACATGATGCTGGGGTTGCGAGAACTCGGTCTCCGACGACGATGTTGCTGACGACGGGCTGCGCCCTGAGCCAAAAAGACGTGCGAGACGGTGGCGTGGCTGACGGAGCCACGTGCGCCGCCGGCACGTTGGTGTAGTAGGAATAGACGCCGGCCAACGCGGCGGCATTCTGGTGGAGAGCGCGTGCTGGCATCGGCGCCATCAGTGGCGGCGGCGGTGCAGGCGCCATGTTCGATACAATGCCGGGCAACGCGCCGCACGCGTGAAGACTAGCAGCAGCTGGCGGCATGGGCGCGGGAGCGGGAGTAGCAGCGGCAGGCATGATTAGCGCCGGCAATGGCGGCGTGCTGTTGTTGGTAACAAAGACGGGTGGCAGACAACAAGCTGGCATGCGCGCGTCCGGCGGCGGCGGCGCGGACGCGTTGTTGAAAACGGCAGCATCGAACGACGCACGGGACGCGTCGTACGCTTGGGGGAAAGCGCCAGCTGGCATGGGCGAGGAGAACGGCGACGCGTCATTGGGATTGGGGACGCCGACAGCGCTGCCGCCCAACGAGCCGCGCGTGTGAAGGTGAACGGGACCACCACCACCAGCAGCTGCCATGTGCGTCGGGTCGGAGAGCAAGTTGCCTTGGGTGGCCTCGCCGCCGCCGCCGTTGTCCAGCGCGTCGTCGTCGGCAAAGAACATGTCGACATCAGTTTCCTCGAGGCCGCTCCAGAGTCCCTCAAGAAGGAAGATGGGCAATCCGCCGCCCCAAGAAGAAGAATCCTGCAGCCCGCCGACGCCGCCGCCATACGCGTTCTCCGCCAGCGGCTGCGGCGGCGGCGACTCCGGCTCCTGCTTAACAACGCGACGGGCTGGCGGGTCCTCGCCGCCGCCTATCCCGAGCGCGGCGAGTGACGATGGCGGCGGCGGCGCTCGGTCCGGCGCGGGGAAGAGCTGGAGGACGAGGTCCAGCGGGTCGTCGGGGCAGCACAGCCCGCGGCCCGCGAAGCAGGCGCCGGTGGTCGTCCCGTCGCTGCCAGGGACATGATCGCGGAGCGAGGCGTTCGTGCGCATGCGTGGCGGCGGCGGCGCGTGGGGGTGGAGCAAGCATCGGCTGTGCCTCCCCTGCTGCGGCTGCCTTCTGGTTCTTGCTATGTTTCGGTGTTTCGGTTGGACGGGACACGACACGAGATTGCGTTTGGGTTGGTCAGGTGCCTCATCTGGGCCGGGCCGTGTCATGCTTCGTACTGGGCCTATGTGCTTTTCCCCTTTGTCTCCTCATTACATAGTGTAATTCTTGAAGAAAAAAAAAACACCGCACCAACTTATTTCTCGAGCCTACAGTTGAGAGTGGCGACCAGGGGTGATTTCGCTTCTCCCCATTGATTCTTCGTCGGCCTCGACAGAGGGGACTGGATGAATCGATGGAGAGGATTTGTATAATACCCGTTCTTATTAGGCTTTGGTTAAATAAGTTAGGGTTATGGTTTCCTATGACGGTGTTGTGGTATGGGTTCTTCTTCTTGTGTTGTGTCCGGAGCGAAGTGACGGCGTGGACATGCGAGGGATGCCTCCCAAACCTACGACGGCTTCCTCGACTTCGGTGGTGGTGTTTGCTTCGGTGAAAGCATGAGCTTGCCGGATCTAGAGTTTTGCCCCCTCCGGATCCGGTCAAGTTCGCATTTTTGGCCCTTCCTCATCTTGTACGGTGATGGTGATGTGGCTTCTTCGGTGAAGATTTTGGAAGGTACACGTATCGACTCGTCGAAACCGGGTTGGTTCTTACTTACCACCTGTTATGGTGGTTTCATTCCCCCTTCTAGGTGTGATGTCGCCCGGTGTGTGGGGATTGCTGGGTTAGATCCATTGTACTTCGCCTAGGTGATGATTGGCAGCCATCTTCTTCAGCTCAACAGTCACAAAGTATGTTAATGTTTTCGACATACTGACTTTGGTGCCACTTAAAGCTTGTGTTCAATCGTCTGGAAGGAGGACGTACATTATTATTTCCTTGGTTTTGGTTTGATTGTTTATTGCTTGTAGAGGAGCATAAGCTCGATGAGGAAGGATTGGATGCAGGTGGATGAACCCTGTCACGTATGAGCCCAACTAGAGTCGCCGGTTTTGCGGTCCATGCACGACTCGAGGATGGAGAAACTATCCCATCACCACCGAGGACGATGAAGATGGATTTCGTTGTAGTTGGATCAAGCTAGGGATCGGAGGAGGCGGCGACATCCGAGCTAAGGCGATTGACATGTTAGGGGTCTCACCGCGTGTTGTCTTGTCTATGCTCACATGGTCGACTTCAAGCTCCAAGTTGTTCCATTTGCCTGTGACGAGAACGACCGGAAGGCGGGCCGGCATGGATCTGTGTTGTAATTTTTTCTTTTGTCAAAGGTATCTTTGTAGGTCATGGCATAATGTAAACTTCATGAATACAAACCCTGTTTCTCAAAAAAAAAAAAAAAAAAAAAAAAAAAAAAAACTACGACCGCATATCGGCTTTGGCGTTGTGCGAAGAGGAACAAGACTTGGAATATTAAGCTTTTATATAAAAAAGAGAATAATGTTCTTTTCTAAAGACGAAGAATAATATTTTGTCCTAAAACAATAATATTTGAGATTTAATAATAAAATAAAATTATAATTAAGTTGTCCAGTTGAATGATTTCTAGATTCAGCTTTTTGCATGAAAAAGCACACCACATGTGCCTAGGGTTTTCAAACGCAACAATCACGTGAACCGTGGATATACATAGACTTAATTTTTGGATGTACAGCTAGACTAGTCTCTAGTGTTGTTTTCGGTTTGAACGTCTGTTAGAGGAATTTGGGATTTGTAGGGAAGAAATAAACTTTCATAGATACTTCCTCTGTTCTAAATTGTAGGTTGTTTTGAGATTTCTAGATGCATTTCTTTTTGCTTTGCATCTAGACATAGTGTATAATGCATAAGAAAAAACAATGTATCTATAAAAGCTAATGTGAACTATAATTTTAAACGGAGGGAGTATATTGTACATAAAGTGGATAAGTCTCATGTACATATTCAGTTTCACACGGTGAATCCTGTGTAGACGCGTGTATGTACACCACGACTAGTCAGCCACCCATGCATGCACTGCACCTGACCTTTTAGGCGGCTACCTACATAGTACCCCACTTGTATTTTGTGTTTCTTTGCGTGCATTTTGGGCACGCCTTTTGCGTTGAAAATTGAAATCATGTATGCGGTGCACATGTCCGTCTATTCAGCTAGACCTTGGATAACGCTTCGGTTCGACGGAGGAGAGGAATTATGCATAGATTTGTTGGATGAAACTTAATTCCACATATACATATACGGTACTCCCTCCATTTCAAATTATAAGATATTTTGGTTTTTCTAGATACATTTTTTTTGCTATGCACATAGTTATACACTATGTCTAGATACATAGTAAAAATAATGCATCTAAATAAGTCAAAACATCTTATAATTTGGAATGGAGGTAATAAGTCTTATTTTCTGTTTCCACACCATGAATCATCTAGATGAGTAGGTATGACTGACACTCCCAAGTTATGTAAATCATCTCTTCATGGCCTGAACAACGCCGCATGCACCATCAAGCACGTGTACACCCACATAAATTGAATTAGCAAGGTACTCACTCTATTCAAAATTATAAGCCGTTTGATTTTTTTTTTTTTACCTCAAATTTGATCACTGCTTTTATTCAAAACTTCATGCAAACATTGCCAAATTTTCGTTATTCTTGAAGAACTAATAAAAGCAAGCCACAACAAAAAGATGTGACATTTTGCCAAAAAAAATGAATAAAGACGAGTGCTCAACTTGGGGTGAATAAAGCTAAACGTCTTATAATTTGGAATAGAGTTAGTACTTCTCTAAAGGCATATTCGATTAGATTTCAATCCAAGAGAATTTGGGGAACTTGAGATGGCATACAACCCATGGTTTATTTCATTGTTTGTAAGCTATTTAATACTTTGTATGTAACCAAGATCAATGATAAATATTTTCTCTCTCAAAAATGCAGAAGAGTGAAATAGACATTGTGTTGCATGTAGCTTTCTGATCAAACACCGTAGCCTTGCAAAGGCAGTGTTGAGAATAATTAAGTTCAGGTGTTACTTGACAATATAGTTAATGCCAAAACTTTGAGACGGAGATTATTTGAAACGACCTTCTTAACTTGGCAATGTGTGAACAAAGTCATGTGAACTCCAACAGTTTTAGATATGTAATAAATAACAGTGATCCGCAAGTCTAAACCGAATTGCTATTACCTTGTATAATATGACAGGAAACCCTCAAAAGAGTTTTGGAAGAACCGTCACTACAACAATGTCTGGGTGGTGTAGTTGGTTATCACGTTAGTCTCACACACTAAAAGGTCCCCAGTTCGAATCTGGGCTCAGACAACTTTTTAAATACTTTTGTACTTTATTATTTCTTATATGCTGGAAGAGCTAACGGCAGGTTTTATTTTTGTATTTTTTTAATTTTTTGTACTTGATTTCTTCTACTGGAAAGAGCTAACTGCAGGTGATCTTGCAAAAGTGTACTACCATCCTACCCTTTCAAAAAAGGCCATGCATGTGTGATTGTGAGTTGTGACAGAGAACACCCCCTACCACCCTGTCCCCATTAACAGAGCCCAGGAGCACACAAAATGCGAAACTAATGACTCCCTCTTGCAGATAGCATAAACACTTCACTGCTTATTGAAAAGCCCAAGTACAAATCTACAACATGATATTGTCAAGATACTCATCAGTTCATCGCAATTATGAACATTGGCAAATGCAAGAGTAGTATAACATGTTAGCTCCAAAGTCCAAACTCAGTCTCACAAAGTGATTCTTCAAGATGCAAACAAAAGGCTTTTTGAGGTTCAAATGTGCATGTCCTATCCAAATGTTCTAAGCCGTAACAAACATGAACATGAAGTAGTATTAGAAAAAGTTTGATCATCTAGTACATCTCAGAAAGAGAATAAGTAGTCCTGAACATATATATAAGTAGTCGTTGTAGCTATTATATATTATATATATAGGATTTGTACTAGCAAAACTACTTGTTACTTTTAACCATCAATATATATAAAAATAATTACCACCAGATGCACCAACAGCTTCTTCTTTTTCGAACTTAAACTTATGAGCATCTTTAATTAGATTCCTGCGCGCCCAAAACGTATATTATATATTGTGACACACACTGTACAGTGACTGTGCACATTGCGCCACGTGGATATACTAATTACTAATTAAAGTACAAGTTAATAATGTTCCACATTCCTCTTCTATTATTACGTGCAACCGGTCTGTGAACTCGAGCACGCACATAGTTACTACGCTAAGTAGCTAGTTAAGGAAGCGATCGAGAACAAACATATGGACGTGTGTGCATGTCCAATTTGATTGAACCATTTTGATTTTGAATTGATATAATAAATCGAGGATATTCATCCTAATGGTGAAATATGTTTCCTTTTCTATGACTCTCATCTAGGTACCGTGTGCGTGTTACAAACACTCCAACATACACATCTCACACACACCACGGTACACAAATGGACATACAACACGACTACACCGACATTTGAAGGCCAGTCCTTGGAGAAATCATCGGGACAAAATCCATGGCACCGTAGGCAACGACGGACACATCGTATATATTGCTTTTGTGGCCCCACACATGAGAGATTGCATCAAATTATTTGAGAACAGACCCCTATGGAAGCCTACGATTCAAAGAATCTTAGAATCAAACCTGCGAAGGCTGCATGTGCACCTGGCTTTTTAGTTCTAGCTAGCCGCCCTCCACCCAAGCACGCACTCGATCAGTTCAAGTCGTGTGCATTATTGTAAAAAAAAAAAAAGCAATATATTCCGACGCGCCTGATCGTCGGAAGCGTCAAGGTAGTTCGATTAACGAGTAATAGCATCTTGATCTCCTTCGCTTAGGGTGGCCTGAACTGATTGTATAACACTTTTCCCCCTAGTGCGTCATCTGTGGCGCGTCGTTGTAAACTTTGTTGTTTCTCCGCTTAATATAAAAGATCGCAAACTTTTTGTGTATTCGAGAGAAAAAAAAAGCGATATATTCACCTGGAGTCATTAAACAGGATTACAGGTGTCTGTCCTTGCTGCTATGTTAGGGGTGCTGATGTTTACCAACCGTAAGCCAGTACTTATACTCAGTAGCCTAATCACAACATGGGCTCTTTGTTTTTATGCAAGATTATACGTTGATCAACGAATAATTAAGATTAGAAATACAGTCTGACACAAACATCAAAGTGGCGCAGCGGAAGCGTGGTGGGCCCATAACCCACAGGTCCCAGGATCGAAACCTGGCTTTGATAGTTGTTTTTTTTTTTTTTTTTTGCTAGACTTCTGTTTCTTTTTTCTTTTATATCCTACAAGTTTTTCTTTTTCATGTCTCGACTCTCGATGGTAGTGTGATATATTATTACTAATATCACTCATCATTCCTGTTATTTAGGGTTGTAATGGACTAGCTCTGGCTTTCTGGAACAGTTGGGAAGAAACTAGCTGTCCATGATCATTGATCAACTCCTCATTAATTTTGAGGCTAAAATAGAATTACACACACCTTTTATTTCAGGAATATTATAGACAATTTGAGTCTTTATCCTACCCTTATTCTACACTAGCACACTGTGCATTACAACAAAACAAGCGTAACAATTTAAACCATATGTTTCGATACGTTTTGGAATATGAAAAATATTTATTTGTCACTGAAATTTTTCTTGCTTCCCTTCTACCACTAATTTTTTTTTTTTTTTTTTTGACTCTCTTGTCTAGTCTGCCATCCATTTTAACTTTATTGTCCTATTTGCCACTTCCTCAGGTTTTCAGTTAATTGTTATTGGCTGAAAAGGGTCATTTTACCCCAAATGTACTTCTTATAAAATCTAATATGAGCTCCTTGCTTACCACTCAGATGCAAATACATGGCAATTTGTGACTTCGTCATGATTTATTTTTAGAACAAAGACTAAACTAGTGCTGTTCATTTTTGAGCATCAGTATTGTTCATTTTACAAATTGGTTTGCAAACACCCATTTTACAAATTGGTTTGCAAACACAAACTCGCATAATCTAGTACATGAGTCATTAATTGTATTATATGTTTGGGCTTATGTTCTCAGTTATCACGTCGTCCCTCCATTGAGAGGCCAGTTACGCCATGCCACCCCTACCCCTAGACGTATGCTTGACCCATCACCAAGCCACCCCTTTGCACGGTCATGCCGTACCACCGATGTGGTGCTACATAGTCATGTTGCCCCTCCGCTAAGCGTTGCCTAGCCGAGCCTCACTTTTGTCGCCATCCCTAATCAGGAGAGTTGAGGGGAGGATAGGCTTCTGGCCAAAAAGTAGAGAGCGGATAAGATGGATAGATAGATAGATAGATAGATAGGAGTTCAAGAGTACTTTCGACTTTTCACATGAACATTAACCTATCATGTGGCCCAAAAGTGGACGAGACTGGTAGATATGGCAAAAAGGTTAATTTGGATTACATATAAGACGTTAAAAGACTTTTAGTGATAGATAGAGAACCAAGAAGATTTCTTCAAAATTACACTCTATGACTGGACTTGATTCCTATAAACATGGGTCATGACTTCATGCCACGGACCGAATTAAGTAATAAACCAACCAAAGCTCTTATATCCAATTACATCCTCCGTTCCAAATTATAAGTTTATTTGACTATTTCTATCTATCCATTTTGCTATCAAGAATCATAGCAATGGAGGTACAAAAAAAAAAAAAGACTTGTAATTTAGAATGGATTTGGGTATTAATTAAGGGATTTGCTAACATTTGTTCTGGCAATAGCTCTAAGCCCTGAGATGAAGATCTAACGGATCAGGAGTAGGAATAATCTTGAAGCAAGATCAATGAATCATGTCATTGTGTGACTAAAAAGACAGATTTCACAGACCTGTATTCTAGGAAAAGTGATTATTAATTCATTTAATCATAGTGCGCTCCCGCGTGCGACGAGCCGACGACGCAACAAGCTAAGCAACAAGACCGTGCTTGCAAACAATCGGCCGGCTGGATCCATAAGCGAGCGACACGGTACGTGTCGGATCGCTATGATCGTGGATCGCGATGCCATGCGCCGCGCACACACACACGCTACCCTGCGAGCTAGTTGTCCACTTATGGTTGAACCGAGGTCGATTCACTGACGTTGCTCACATTATATTGCGTATGTTGAGAGCTAAGCATGCAACAGCAAGCAAGCCCATCGCGTCACGCATTGGCATGCATGTACTTATGTACACATGTTATATATATAGACAGCAAAACGCCGAATTCTGATGAATCCAACACGTTCAGTCAGTCGGAGTGCACGCATTCGTGTTCCTCCTGATATTCGTATTCCTGAATCCACATATGATATGATGATATATATGCTATTGCTGCCATCTAATCTAGGACAGTTGCCTGCGACGACTGGGAAATGATGCTGCATGTGATCGATGTAGCAAGTATTTTTAGTGATAGGATAGGATCGATGCCGCCGATCTCGATCTGTCGTGTCGATTATTCCAAAACAGTAGTCATCTAGAATCAGACGACAGATAGGGCACGACAGACAATCTCTCTTGTTGAGTGCTCGCTTCACCAAGTCATCAGAATCATATGATGTAGTTTAACCCCGATGGAGACGCTTTAACTGATATGAACAAGCCGATTATGATTATAATTAACTAATGATTAAATTGATGTTTTGCGGACTTTAATTTGGTACTGTACATAAGTACAGGTCGCAGGTATTTGTTTCAACAACTCATATTAATCCGTATTAGATCCCTTTGATTTTGATCATTGGGTGCCTCGAACCTACTATATACAATTTCATCATCATCGGTGATTAATTGATCGTGCATGCATGATTAATTGATCTGTGGAACCAATTGATGCACCGTCACCTCATCCATAACAAGTTATCAACAATAGGTTATTCAATTTCACCAACTTTGAAGAATTAACTCATGATATATTATCTCAGCTAGAATGACATGTTTCCCTCAAAAACAAAAAGACATCCATTGTACAAGTAGAACCGCCCACTCATAGGGTCGCTTCAGCTCGAGATATGTGTTCCTATTTCCCCATTTGCTTGGTTTCCTATATTGCATTTCAACTTTTCTTGCAATTTGTGTGAGGTACATATATATGTACTATTGAATAGGATGTAAAGTGCCATTGCTTTTGGCTAGATTACTATTGGATCTATCTAGGATATAAAGTGCTCTTGTGTTTTTTTTTTTCCTAGATTATTAAAACAGCCATGTGTGAGATGAAAAAAAAAAAAAGTAACGTGGGAGGAAATATGGAAAGTGATGATAGTTTTGTTGACACTTTCTTACCATTTTGGCTAGCAAGTACAACCCCACTCACTACTACCCATGTGCCACTTTATTTAATTTGCATTGGATATTAAGCTGAGTCGGTTTATATTTTGTAAAGCTGATATTTTTTCATTCCAAAATCAGATAATAAACTTATAGAATTGCCTTAAGTTAAACTATTTTAAAGTTTGAGAAAATTTATAGAAAAAAACACCATATTTATGACACCAAATTAGTATCAGTGGATATGTATTTTTATAATATATTTATTTGGTGTCATAGATGTTGTTACATTTTTATGTGAAAAATTGGTTAAATTTAAGATAACTTGACGTAGAATTACCCTAGGATGAGGTATATAGGCAAGTGAATTAATAACTCTGTATCAGCTAGCTAATTATTATCATTACAGTACTAGCTACTAATGGATTTAAACAGGACAAGTCCTCATGACAAAGATGACACTTTTTCGATGATTGTAATATATGAGCAAAAAACAACATTAGTAAATAATTATGCTCATTGTTGTTGCTTATAAAAGCAAATCTCCCTGTTTTTCAATCTCTATATGATGGAAGCTAACCCAAGTATCATACTCCACTAAATACCATATCATGCCCTACTAGGGACATCTTCCACTAAGTTAAATCACCTGTTTCAACCTATGACGTACAAAAACATTTATGTTGTACTATTTGTATGGTTGTCACATTCTTATAAGCATTTTCTATGATATTTGTTTATCGGGCTTGGGCAAGATCTATCATATATGCAATTATATAACAATTTAAATTTTTAAAAGGTGCAAATGATGACGACTCGTTTTCATGATCATATAAAATTAATAAAAATAAAAAAATCATAGCTTGTTTGGATTAGTAGGACTAGTTACTAGTTGAGGCTAAAAGTTAGCTTGCTTAATTTGCCAATAACAACTAGCAAAAACACCTATTAACCATCTTTTTTTTACACTACTACATAAAACCAAATTTTTAGCTACCTGAATTCCAAAACTGCCGTTGTCACACTCACTCACTAACACACGCGCGGGCGGGCGCGGGGTGGGCCCCACGTGTCTGTCGGCGCGCGTGGACGACAGGACAGCAGCCACCGCCGCCCCAAGTGGCCCGCTCCGGCAAGCAATGCAGCAACCGTGGCCGCGTCGCCGCGCGGCCCCGCGACCTGGGCGCTGCCCGTCCCCGTCCCCGTCCCCGTCCGTCGCCGCGGCGTGACCTGATCGGAATCCGACGCGCGCCCCACACACACGGCTTGCGTGGCTTCCGTAGCCCGCAGCCGCAGGCACCACTTCCCTGCCTTCAAAGCCACTGCTAACCGCCTCCTCTGCCGCTTCTCTACTTAAGCGCGAGCGAGCACGCCTCCTCCGTCCTGCTCTGCACTCACAGTCGGGGAGCTCGCATCTTCCTTCCTTCCTTCCTTCCTTCCTTCCTTGGGATGGTGGATGCATGGTGAGCAACACCCCTGTCTTTCGTGTTCCTTCCTGTTCTTTGAATTCGGATTTGGGGCTCATGACCTGTTCGATGGAATGCCCAGCTGAGGAAAGTTTTGCTAAATGCTTAATCTTTGCATAGTTGCGCTTTGTCTGATGAAATAATCACACCGTTTTAAATGAAGGCATTTTTTCTAGTCCAAATGCATGCACAGCTCTTGCATGACGAAACAATAAGTGCAATTTTAAATTTCAGTCGCACAGATGATGAGTACTGGTGTAGCTTAAACGTATAATGTTCTGGCATCTATCTCGTGGTTATTGCATATGTGCGTAATATATAGTGCTGCTGCGGTTTTCTAATCCGATGAACGCGTCAAGACTCAGGTTGTCATTGTGGCTTGTGCTTATCGGTTTCCAACTAACTCTTGACATCCTATGATTATATCTGCCTCTTCTCTTATGTGTTCGGTAGACACACCGGCTCAACTAGAGTTGACAAGTGGAACCGTGGATGCGTATGGGTACCAGCAAGGACGCGGCTCCTCGTGCCATCCTCTGTTTCTTGTTTCTGCTCCACTTAGGCTGCAAATGCCTGGCATCAGAGTTGGAGGCCACCCAGACGGCGACCCTCACGGTTGATGCCTCGCCGCAGCTTGCTCGCAAGATCCCTGATACACTATTTGGGATCTTCTTTGAGGTGAGACGATGATTTCTTGGTACACGGCAGCCTTATTGATCTCAAAGATTTATCACATGTAACTGAAATAATCCAAATGCACTCAACGTTCCATTGTTGAGTTCTCACATAACCAGATTGCTTTATACTGTAGGAGATCAACCATGCAGGAGCTGGTGGCATATGGGCTGAACTTGTTAGTAATAGAGGTAATTCAGCCATGCCTGTTTTTTATATGCCCTTGTTTGAGTGTAAGCTTGAAAAGATTCTGAAGCCGATAAATAAAAAAAATTGAGGACAAGCTTGAATAGATCATATTAGGCCTTTTCCCTTCAGAAGTTTCTGTCAATATCAAACCTGGATTTATGCATGAACATCATATGCATTTATGCTTCAGGGTTTGAAGCTGGAGGCCTCCATACGCCATCAAACATTGACCCATGGTCCATCATTGGAGACGACTCCTCCGTATTTGTAGCGACTGATCGCACATCATGTTTCAGTCGAAACATCATTGCTCTGAGGATGGAGGTCCTTTGCGATAGCTGTCCTACTGGTGGTGTTGGTATTTACAACCCGGGGTTCTGGGGCATGGTATGACTTTTATCATATGTTGCTTGTTCATATCAGTATCAGAAGTGGATAATTTCGTGAAAACTATTTAGTTAATATCAATAATCTGTATGATATTTGTTATTGAGCAATGCAATGATGCTGTGGGATTTGATTTTGTCATAACTTCGTAATAAATAACTAGCAATGCCAATTTCCAAAAGCAGACTAGCAATCGCTCTAGAAGCAGAGTTAGGAATTACAATAGTCAGAGCTCCATGGTTTTCTTTGGATTGTTCTGATAGTGTTACTTTTCAGGTTTTGATATTAGACAGATCTTCATTACAAGCCCTATTTTCCTACCTTTTCACTTTTATCTTTTCTACCTGTTTCAACTTACAGAACATAGAAGATGGAAAGGCCTACAATCTTGTTATGTATGTTAAGGCACCAGAAACAACCGACCTGACAGTTTCACTAACAAGCTCTGATGGGTTGCAAAATCTGGCTTCAGCCACAATAACGTTAGTACCTTTTTCTCAGTATCAGGACAAGTGTCAATATTTGGTTGCTCATGATATCTGAAAGAATTGCACTGCTGCAGAGTTTCCGGCGAATCAAATTGGACAAAAGTGGAGCAAAAGTTGGTTGCCGAAGGAACCAATAGAACCTCAAGGCTTCAAATAACAACTAACAAGAAAGGAGTTGTCTGGTTTGATCAAGTATCACTCATGCCTGAAGACACATACAAGGTATATTACATTATCGATCTTGATTTTGATAGTGGCAGACACAAATAAGAACAATAAAACACATGTATGAAATATTAACAACTAATATTGATTTTTTAGAAATCCAATAATTATGTCACATTACCATGAAATCTTGGGCTGGTTACCTCGATCATGTGCAAGTGGCAGCCACTTGGCAACAATATTTTGAGACCAGGAAGACTATAGATCCTGCTCACTGCTTTGGTTTGTTTGATGAATCTAATTGCCAATAAATGTTTCTGATCAATACCCTGTTTTGCTGAATTTATATGTTGGTTCTTCTGTTAAGTTTACTCAATGCTTGTCGCTCAAGGGTCGGACCTGAGTATTTAACAACAATGCTGCTCTGCATACACACAGGGACATGGCTTTCGCACAGAACTTATATCCATGATTTTGGATTTAAAACCACGATTCTTGAGATTTCCTGGTATGCTCTATGTTTTCTTATTTAGATATAATCAGGTTCTTGATGCTAAAACATATATGATATATTGCATTATCTTAATACATTTAGAGATAATGGACTAGATTGCATGATACTATTGTAGGAGGCTGCTTTGTAGAAGGTGATTGGTTAAGAAATGCCTTTAGGTGGAGAGAATCTATTGGTCCATGGGAAGAGAGACCTGGACACTTCGGGGATGTTTGGCATTACTGGACTGATGATGGCCTTGGATACTATGAATTTCTTCAGGTGCCAGTTTAAACTGCTTCCATTCGACCTTTCCTTCCCTGTCGTTGCCCTCACTAACAACAATTAGCTTTGAAAAATACATCAAAGCTTGCGGAGGACCTGGATGCTGAGCCAATCTGGGTATTCAACAATGGTAATTGTTTTCAGGTTTGTTAGACTTTTTATCACTGTTGGCTTCTTAATTGACAGAAAATTCCCTCTTCTAACGCAGGGGTCAGCCACAATGATGAAGTTGATACTGCTGCTATTGCTCCTTTTGTAAAGGTATTTCTTGATATAGAGGCAGAAGAGTCTTCACGGATTTAAAGCATTATACTTTCTCAGCAATGGGTGCAAATTACCATTGTATATCCGAACACTAGATGTTATAATAGGTTTCATTTTTTTTTTTTTGTGAGTAAGTAAGCATATCTCAAGATTAAAAACTTTATTGTCCATGATGAGAACAGTTACATATTACTAGTTTTGAATAATTATAAATTTATTTTTTTTCAAGCTGAAACTATATGATGGTAGACTTGATCCTTTACTTTTTAATTCAGGTAGTTCAGCTTCACATTCAGAGATGATGCTTGGCTTGAGTTTTACATTCACTTTTTCCTAGATTACCCATGACTAACCTTTTCTGTTTATATGAATCACACCAAACTCAATAAGATACCTTATATCTTGGGAACATATCGGGTGCAAACCACAACCTTGTGAAAACCCGTGCAAACCACGGCAAAAAAGTCATCTAAATTCACAGGATTAGTTTATATTCTCATAATTGTAGCTTCTTCTTTATGGAACTGTCTGTCTTTCTACAGGATGTATTGGATAGTATAGAATTTGCAAGGGGGAGTGCAAATTCAACATGGGGCTCTGTTAGGGCTGCAATGGGGCACCCTGAACCATTCCCAGTGAAATACGTTGCGATTGGAAATGAAGATTGTGGGAAAAAATTTTACCGTGGTAAATTTACCAACTACATTTTTATACATCCTTTGGCAGTTTCTAACCAACCTCTCTTCACTAGCAAAGAAACTTAATTAAATTGAACATATCTTCCAGTAGTAACTGACATGGAAAATACTTCAGTTACAATCTATTGTAACCTACTTTTTAGTTTCATGGCATGATTATGTTCTCCATTTTTGTTGAACAGGTAACTACCTGAAGTTCTACAATGCCATAAGACAGGTCTACCCAGACATTCAAATGATTTCAAACTGCGATGGTTCATCTAAACCACTTGATCATCCTGCTGATTTATACGACTTCCATGTAAAGCTCTTGCTGCAAGTCTATATGTCTCAATTTTCTGTCTTCATCCTGAGGTTCTGTTTAATTATTCATTGTCAATTGCCTTCTCTTAAATTTTGGTGGTGCTTCTTCTTTTTTCTAGGTCTATACTGATTCTAAGACTTTGTTCAACATGAAGAGTACATTTGACAGAACATCTCGTAGTGGACCCAAGGTAAGTTTCGATTTCACAAGGAAGATTCTTGTAAAGAAGTCATCTTTCATGAGTAGCATTTACATTGTATTTGGGATTTCTTGACATTTCTCTTGGGATGTTCTTAGGATAACATGAAATGAGTCTTCTGTTCCTTGTAGAATATTTGTACATAACTCTTGAGAGAGATAGAGAGGATACTATTCTTCTAGGTGTTGTGAGTTGTGACTCTAAATGACAATGGGGAACACATATCTGTGGGGCCAATATGACTTGTGATGTTATTTCCATCGTTCTGGGGACTCTCAAGAACTTCAGTGATTTTCTAGTTTAGTTACATCATACATGTCTATTGACTCCACTGTTTTGACAGTAAATATCTTCTGGATATGATTCAAATTAATGTAGGCTTTTGTGAGTGAGTACGCTGTTTGGAGAAGTGATGCAGGTCGAGGAAGTCTTCTTGCTTCACTGGCAGAAGCTGCTTTCCTTACTGGACTGGAGAAGAATAGGTGATCTCTCCCTTTTGTTTTCAAATTGTTAGTTGTAGGTTGCCTGATGATCAAACCCGAGTTTTCATGGATAAATTTTCTGATGTTATCTTTGCTCGTTAAGTCACATGACCTGACCTACTCTCAGTTATGAATACAATCCTTACTGTGAGTTGATGACCTTTGTTTTTTTCCCTTGCAGTGACATTGTTTACATGGCAAGTTACGCACCACTGTTTGTAAACAACAATGACCAAACGTTAGTACATATGGCCTTACACTTTTCCCACTGTTTCTCTAGTGTTCTTGTCAATCCAACATTGTGATAATTCTGGTGGGATAAATCAATCAGGTGGAACCCGGACGCTATCGTTTTCAACTCCTGGCAACAATACGGCACTCCTAGTTACTGGATGCAGACGCTTTTCCGTGAATCCAGTGGTGCTATGTTCCATCCATCTACAATCAGCTCCAACTACTCTGGTTCGCTCGCTGCATCTGCAATTACTTGGCAGGACTCAGAGAACAGCTTCCTAAGAGTAAAGGCAAGTAAAAAAAAAAAAATCTTGAATCCATCCTAGTCCTGTACTGCTTGCTGTATGGGAGCCTGAGGGACTACAAACTCGTGCTGATCTCAGAAAGCTCCTATGCAGGTTATAAACTTTGGGTCAGATGCTGTGACCCTGTCAATCTCCACGAGTGGACTCCAGGCCAGTATCAACGCTCTGGGATCAACCGCCACTGTTCTCACATCAGCAAATGTGATGGATGAAAATTCCTTCAGTAACCCAACCAAGGTAAATTCTGCCCCGCTTGTTTGTGTTTATCATTACCTGTATGTGCCTGAATGATCGATCATATGTCTTTGTTTGCGTTCTGTTTTCGGTTTCAATCTCGTGTCCTGACGCCTGAGATCCCATCTGAATGTGAAACCTGATGGTGAGCAATTGCGCTGCAGGTTGCGCCGGTGAAGAGCGATCTGGGCAATGCTGCAGAGCAGATGCAGGTCACGCTGGCTGCTCACTCCTTCAGCTCGTTCGATCTCGCCCTGGCTCAGTCGTCGAATCTTATCGCCGAGATGTGAACTACCGGGCTGGTGGAAAACAGCCTAGTTCAGGGTGTATACACCCTAGTAGGAGTACATGGTGTGGTGTGATACACAAATACCAGCAACAAAGCCTAGTTTCAATTTCAAGGGTGGTTGTTAGCATCTTCATAAAGCTTTGTACTCCATAATGTAACATCACGCAGATACTAATAAATAAATAAATAAAATCACATCAGGTTGGTTTGCTTTGGATGACACAGTACGATTTCCCCAATGAAAAAAAAGGCAGCTGCAGACTACCAGTACAGCAACAGCAACATTTTTTCTCCCTAGCCTACAATACAAAGAAACCCTCTTCATTTATTAGCATAGACCTCGCGGAGCAGCGCGACGGCGAGCTTGGCGAGCATGAACACGTTCTGGTTCTCTGCCGTCACCGGCGACGCCACCTTGCTCTTCCCGAACCCATCCTCGCACTCCTTGGCCGCGGCGGCGGCTTCCTCGAGGCACGTCGTGGCCTCGCCCTTCTTGACGCTCTGGACGGCGGCCGTGCAGCTTGGCTGCCTCTGCACCGTGCCGCTGTACAGAGCCTTGCACGACCGGAGGCAGCGCGTCGTGGCCTCGTCGCCGCTGCCGTTGGCGCTGTCCCGGAGCAGGCCGTCGATCTTGGCCGCCGTGGCGGTGACGTTGGCCGCGAGGATGTCGGCGGCGATGACGGAGTAGACCTGGTAGTCCATGCAGTGGCTGACGCTCCGGCCGTCGGAGTCGAGTGCCGCCACGCAGAACTGCACGTCGAAGAACTGGCTGCCGCCGCCCACCGTCTTGCACGCGGGGAGCGCACATGGGGAACTCATCAGCCGGTTTAGCTTGAGCGCCGGCGAGGAAGAGAGCGAAGAGCAAGATGCTGGCAGTCGCGGTGCTGGCTGCCATGGCCATTTTCAAGGTGGATTCTTTTGTTCTCAGGACTCCTATGTATGTGAAGTGAATGAGATGGGGATGGGTGGTGCAAGGATTTTATACACAAAGACTAGCTTCAACTCGTGTCAAGGTCAACTAGAATTAATGATCCAATTCATTATACCCATTTATGAGCACACATTTTTATGGCTTATTAGATACACCCAACTAAAAAGTTAGCTAGCTAGCCAGCTAAAAAGTTTTGCTGCTAAATTTTAAAGCCAGGGTGTTTGGATGCTCTACCTAATAGATTCAGCTAAATTTTAGCTGACTTTAAAATGAATTAAAATAGCTAAATCCAGCTAAACTTTTGAATGCCTATTAGTAGCTAAATTTAGCCAACTAAAACTTAGGTGGTGCACCTAAACAAACCCTTACAGGCATTGATATCAAAACCAAAAATCACAATAGGTGGCAAAAGGTGTTGACCACTTGGTTAGGGCGTCTATAATGGTTATATTCAGACTAGCTATGTAGGTTGTTGATGTGTAGATGAGAGATAAAGAAAAGTCTATTTTATATCATTGAATTCACATACTCCTCTCACATATTCTTGGACTATGTGAAATAGATCATCTATTTGCTCGTCGCTAGTAACTGCTCTCTCCGACTTTTTTTTCATGCTACGTCAGATCTAGCTAGCTAAATAGCTAACCATTGCGGACACCCTAAGGGGTATTTTTTTTTACCAAAAATGTCTTTACAAAATATGTCCTACAATAATTTAAATTATGGCACGTGCTAGTTAAAAATTGGCATAATAGACATCTTATCTTTGACTTAAACGACTACAAATAGTTGAGCCTTTTTCTGTGAATAAAATAGTTATAAGCCTTTAACTAGGTGTACCGTTTTTCCTTTAAAATAAACTTTTTTATTCAGCAAGGAAGATAATTAATTGTTTATTCTAGTATAGAAGAAACACTATGTTTGCAAAGAAAATAATTTCTAGGGAAAGAAATATATATTTTTGAAATCAACGCCGTGACTACTACGTCATGAACAAAAATAAGGAGAGAGCAACAAGCTTGAGCACAAAATAAGAAC